>NQII01000633.1:646446-686942 GCA_002778355.1 Clitarchus hookeri
GAAGATGGTAATGGGATTTTGTAGCACCATGAAAAGATGAAATAATCCAATATGGCATCTAGTGTAATTATTTAGATTTTGTTTCAGTAGATAAAAGTGGTGGACAAAATAATGTGAATACATACTTGTAACTTGAGACAGAATTTTATAAATAGGATGTTGGCCTACCCTTGGCCTGTTACTGCTTGTATCTGACGTGGGGTTAACAAATACAGGTAATACATGACGTTCAAAGGAAGACACATCCGTTCTTCATGTAGAGCACCGTTATTTATGTAGAGCATTCTCTAATTGAAAAAGCGAGGCTGGGGACGGAAACTTAGCACACACTCCAAAACACCCCACAAATATTCAGTTGTGTTAAGATGAGGAGATTGAGGAGGTTAGATAAGATTTTCCACTTCACTCTTGGACTTGCCAATCGAACCATGCTTGAGCACTTGGGCATTGTGAATGATAGAATACATGTTCATCAAGGAACATAAAATGGAGATAGTTGTTCAACATGTTGAGATATTGCTGTGCTGTGATTGTCCCATGCAGGACTACAAGCTGTCCTAGACCATGCAAAAGTGTAACATCCCACACCATCAGGAGCACCTTCATGTTTAACAGCAGGAAGTCAACATGGTGAGCTTCTGCAGGCATTCATCAAACCAGATTACCTGTTCTCATTCTCGTGCTGTGCTGTTTAATCTCTGTGCTGACTGTACCATTGTCATCACTTCACATGGTACCATCAAGAGTTTTAGTTTAGTCACTTTGTTATAAATGTTTGCAGAATGCAGTTACCTTTGGATGGTTTTGGTGAATAAGGGTCATGGAGTTGAGTGTTTATGTTGGAGATGATTTGGGATGCCATTGTCTTGTGCTTTTCAGCCAGTGTTTGCTTCGAAACCCTTTATCCCTATCCATGAACTTTGATTTTACTCACTGTTCTGTATCAAAGTTCACTAATCACAATGTTTTGCATAAACTGCCATAACAGTTGACACAGTGCATCTTGCAGCACCTACAGGGTTTGCTGTTTCTGTCACTGAGGAACCAGTGAGATGTGCTACAACATTCATGCATTTTGAGAGGTCAGACACAACTCTTGTTTGGCTGTTAGCAGGGTGTTCACATACCACCTGTACGACTGCAGCTGATGGACTGATATGTCTTCACTGCCTCTAGGGGCCAGACTTCAGACTTAGGTGGTATGGTTGTACTGCAATAATAAAGTACAGCCTGGTTTTCTGTCAGTGTTCATGTTATTCTGTTCACCACTTGAAGTGGATAGGTAGGGAGGGCTTAAAATCTTATCAATAGTAGGGTCATTAAGATGAGCGTGTAGCTGCATGTTTAAGGTCAAGAAGCGAAGGAGCAATAAGGGTGACACTAACATGCACCCCTAGCACCTCATCACCCCTACGTGCAAGGCATGCAGTGTTTTCATCGTGATGCTGTACTGTGCAAATCATATCTGTAACAGTGGGACTTTTATTACACTCAATGAAAGCCCACAGATTAAACTACAACCTTATAGTCGTGTAATTTTGCAGTTCTCCACTTCTGTGTAACTGTTTGAATCTTTTATAACATCATTTTATTATGGTAATGCCTCATGATCAGGGCACCTGAAAATATGTAATGCATGCAAATTATAAAGCACAGAAAGTGAAATAAATTTTTTTTAATCTATGGAAATGTGCTGAGGGGAGAATTATGTTGGGGGAATTGTGTGCTTATGGATGAAATATTCTTCCATCATTTTTATGAAGAATAACCACTGAAGTGTTTCTGATTTTTTTTTTCCTTTATAGGAATAATTGCATGGGGTAGAGTATTGGTGCTGGAGTGCCTGTATGGATTAATGGTGATTTTAATTTGAAGTAGCAGTACTGTTACTAAGGTGATAGTCATTAAAACTGTCTTGCAGCTTACGGAAGTCTGTGCAGCCAGATCAGGAACATGTGCGGCGGACTGACAACTCTCTCAAGATTTGGATTGTTGAGGCGAAAGGAATCCAAAACAAGAAAAGGTGAGGAAATTGCTCTCAGATTTGACACCCATTTTGTTATTTGTGTTTGGTTCCCAACTGATTCATATAATGTTATTCTTTTCTCCCCTCCTAGATATTTTTGTGAACTGTGCTTGGATAAAACGCTATACGCCAGAACTTCTTCGAAACAGAAGGGCGAAATGTGTTTCTGGGGAGAACACTTTGACTTCCACAACCTGCCAGCAGTCAACGTGATCAACGTGAATTTGTACAGAGAAGCGGACCGGAAAAAGAAGCGAGACAAAAATGTGCTAGTTGGTAAGGCATTGCTCTTTGAAAATTCTTTTTTTGTAGTGTTGTTAGTGCTTGAAGAAATGATTTAAATTATTTTAACTATACTTATTGAGGACAAATAGTGATACTCATAACATGCCTGATTAGTGTAAAATTTTACCAAAAAAAATGGTATTTTTGATGACCATAATCGCTGTTGTGTCATGCTCATGTGGTGAGAAAGCCACAACAGTGGTGGTTTTCATCCCAGCTTTGGTATGATTCGTAATTCATTAACACAGCCAGTTGACAAATTATGTGAAGATCAGTATAGTGTCATTGGGAGGTCTCATTGCCTATAGCTGTTCTCTGCTTGACTGTTATATAAACCCTAGCATTCTTAAATTCAGTGCTGACACATCCATGGAACGTGATACATTCATTATGAGATGACTGATTTGTAACAACTGGCTAGCAGATGGCAGTACCAACCACTGATAAAAAAAATGTTGTTTGTAAAAAAAATATATTGGCAGTACTGTCATGTAAGCAGCCTACTTACCTGTGCTGTGTGTCTGAGTTTAGTTTTCCGGTTTTTGACTATTGTATGGAAGGCATCGTTTTTTCGCTGTCCAGCTAATTTTTTGAAATTGGTTTGTGTATGCTATAGTGTTAAAATGAGACTAAGGGAAGGCTCTTACGTACGAAGCAGTTTGGAGATAGATGGTATGTGACGTGATTCAAAATTCAAGATGGACATGTGCACGTTAAAAAAATAATACGTTTGTGGGGTGGTTGGTGAAAATATAACTGCCACTTTCATACACAGGCCAATATCATTTAACAGCCCTCAACACATATAAGTTGCTTTTTTTTTTCAGAGTGATATTATCCAGTCTACAAAGTTTTCACTGGTAAACTTATAAGTACTTAATCCCATTGTTGCTGACTGTATGGCTGAGAGCCAATACATACACCGGTTCTCTATGTTATGCATGTAGGCAGTGTTACAGTGATGCGCATGACAGTATCGTCTTTATATCTACGCCTCAATGGCCCTCGGTAGCAGCAAGTAGGCAGTTACCATAAATGTTTGAGTGGAGTATCAGAGTACTGGAATTTAAAAATACAGTCAGTTCTGCTATGAATTTGTTTCACACCAATAGTAATTCTAGACCTTATAGCCAGTATCTTGCTATACGTATTTTCTGCTACCCAAATTATTTTTACCATATGGTTATTATAGTACATGTTGTTTTTGACAATCTGCAGCAATACAGAACTTGCACGACGTTCTGCTGAAATGGTTTATGCTTAGAAACTAAACATTTTAAATAGTACATTAGAAGTATTTATATTTCTTCATTAATCAACTTACAAAACATGAAAAATTATGGTATTTTGGGAGCCTGCGGTATCCTGACCAATAGATTCACATGTGCTTATGAGAAAATGAGGATAGTTGGGGAAAGTTGAAACACACAGTAAACTTTGTGTTGGTAAATGTGTTAAATATATATATTGCCGGTAGTATCGTTCATTTTCGTTGGAAAATTATTGCCTAAGTTTGTTTTCACTTACAGTTTTGAGTAGAGTAAATAAAAATTCGCAACTGGCAGCACGTCGAATTGTAATTGAAGTTTCAAAGAAGATGGCTGATGTTGTTGGCAGTTGTAGTGATGTGTGTGTGATGTGATTCTGGTTGCAGGCAGCGTGAGCATCCCGGTGCATGAAGTCATGTCGCGAGACCTCATCAACAAGTGGTACCCTGTTTTGTCGGATAAAATAGTGCCCAAAGACCCGCCAGCTCTTAGGGTGAAGTGCCGCTTCCAGTCTGTCGACATCTTGCCAGTACAAGTCTACCAGGAATTTTTACAAGTAAGTTTACCATGTTACTTCTCAGATTTGGTAAACTAAATCCAGAAAAGCTATGGTGTTGATTTTTATTTTCAATATTTTAATGTCTCCGTTCTCAAAATAGCAAGTCGCAGGGATGTTTGGGTTAGGGTCACCATTTTTTTCTTCAGATTTGCCACAAGGGCCTCTTCCAACAACTTGTCACATGACGTCATAACCCCAATAAAATGATCAAGGAAAATTGTTATAAAAAAGGAACAGTTATGTGCAAAAGTTAGTCAATGTTTTCTCTGAACATGTATGACAACAAAATAATAGTTGTAATCTATATTGAGGCTAAGTTAACTTGATAAATTTTGAAGCTTACTTCCATTACAGTTCATTCATTGTTAGTCTTGAACCCACAACAATGCCGACTTGCATAATGTGTTTAAGTCACACTTTCTCTTCAAGGAAACCCACTTCATCTGCAGTTTATTCTAAAAATTCTTTACTCCTAAAAATTTATCGCTGACAAAATGTATGTTTTTTTTATATACTACTGTTTATAATTATATTTTGCCAATAATACTACGATAAAAGAATATTAAAAATCATGCAGGAATACTGCTTATTAACGGTGGTAGGTAACAGACAGAGTAACTAAAGAATATTTTTCGGTAAGTAAATTTGTTTACTACCATAGCTGTTATTTTTTCTGATTTAAATATATTTGCCTTTAAATATTGCTAGTTACATTTTGTTATCATCAATTACAGTTTTTATTTTCCCACAAGAAGTGTGGACTCTTTATGTTCTTATCTAAGTGTTCATCCTAGAAATGTTATGAACTAAGTTTGGAAAATGCTAGTATATGTGTTATATGAATTGTCAAGTATAATAGGCTTCAACAACTTTTGCAATTTGTGAAGACTTGGCCCCCTCCGAACCAAAATCCTGGCTATGCCACTGGTAGCAACTATAATCATAATTCAATGTGATTTGATGATTTGGTCGAATTTAAAACAGATGACACCCCACACACACTGGAAGGAAATATGCTGTACCCATCTCAGCAAGCGCTACTGCCATGAACGCTTTGTTGATGACTGCCACCTGTCTGCGTCAGTTGTAACTATCTGTGCCCGCCAGGTTAGAGCATCAGAGTAAAACACACCTGTAGTCGCGGAAGTTGTAAGTTACCGACTCTGTGCTTATTAATATTCAGTTAATTTTTTAAGAAGTCCTGAGATACAGAATATATGACATCCCGTCTTATGTCTATACAGGATAACTCTTTCGGCCCCAGCATACAGGAATTCCTGTAAAATACAGAACAGTCAGCAGCCTTAGTTTGGGTGTTCAGTAATGGTGTTGGGGGTGTGTTCCATAGTAAACGCTTACATTTAAAGGTTCATTGCTCACAGTTTAATTATTCTAGAGCTTTTAATCAAATTTTAAGAAGCAAGAGGTGAAAAAATGGTTTTTAAAATACGTGCGACAAATTTTCTCAATTTTCACCGCTGCTCTTGCTGTAACGAATATTAACTTTCCAGCTGAAATTGATTACTACTTTTTTTTTTGAAGGCCATAAATATAACGTACTTGCAGCATATGACGGTGTGGCCCTAAACTGCAGTGTGTAACATTTATTGAATATGGTTTACTTGTCAAAAGAATTACATTGTCTGTAGTTGCAACTATTTCAGAAATGTGTTGTTTATCACTTGTGGCAGTCATTTGTAGTATAGAGATAGTTTGGAACACAGGTCAGAAATTTTCTTGTTTTGAACACTACAAACATGTACTGCAGATAGAATTCCATAATTGTTAACAACACTGCAGTAAGAGAGCAAGAATGTGCTACACAGCCTTGTGTTTTGACTGCCTCCTGCAATTTCTGCCAGTGTTGCGACTGGTTTGTAAATGTTGGCACGTCTGTATCTTCCACTGAAAGCTGCTGCTCTTGTTGCACTTATGATGTGCTATTCTTGTACGCACACACAAGTAATAGAACATTAGTGCAATGTAATGCATTAAAAAAAATTTAGAAAGAACGAAATTTTGATGAAAATAATTTTATTAACATAAAAATCCTTTTTTTTTTTTATTATAATACTTAAACATTTTAAATATTTTGTTCATCTTTATAGTAACAGAAAAATATATTTTGTGCCATTTCTCACAGTGAGACACATGTCTGCCATTTATTTGCCTTCACTAGGCAGGATGGACTCTGTTGCAAATGTGTAATCTAAGGCCTTATTTTTGGCTTTCTTCTAGTTTATTATGTTTTTTTTTTTGACAAAAATTCATTTACGCCTACATGTTTTAGAATGGTAGTGACTCAAAATTAATATAAAATGATAAGTTATACTGAGATTCTGTTCACAAATTATAAACTGCACTGCTGTAAGTTCACCACGAGCGTGTTGTTGAAGAGTCCGCAAGGATTGGTTTGCTGTACAAATGTCAGTGTTGCTTGGTCCCACGCACATCAACTCTGCCCTGCCCTGCCTCAACATAAGATAATCACAGCTCCAAGCCATACTCATCAGCTATACCGGCAAATTTTCAATTTTCCTACTGCTCCCTAGTTTGCCACCTGGCTGCTAGGTTTACTACCAACAGCGCCCTTCCACCACATTGCACTGTCCTACAACTCGCCGTCTGACGAAGCTGGCCTAGCCGGCAATACGTCGCAGCCGCGCGAAAAATGTGTCTTCCTACTTCTTCGTGTGTGCGCCTGTCTACAAGTACTAGGCTGAGAGTATTTAAATTTCTGTCCTTTTATATATTTATATCTTAAAAAAAAGTATTGGCAGTACTTGGTACTCAATACTTGTGAAAAACTGGTTTATTCCCTCATCACATTACCTAAAAGTTTGATCGAGAGAAGACAGTCTGCATGTTGTTATTGAATCACTTGCACTCCTACAAACATCCTCATAAATTTCAATTTATTGCAGGTCCTATTTTATATATACATATATATATATATACACACACACACACACACACACACAGAGATAGAGATAGAGAGATATAGAGATAGAGTTATTTAACCTAGTTTTACATATTCCACCTTGTTCTTATGTTCTTGGAAACACACAATTACTTCAGAAATATAAAATACAAATATCAGCAACTGTTCATAAATGAAATTTTTTGAACCAATGTATTTGTTTACCTTTTAAAGTGTTTTTAAAATTGGCTGTTGACATAAATTTTGTTGCGCAAAGTGGCGTTGAATTATAAGGTACATCTCTTTGTAAAAGAATTGTACACTGATAAATCACGGTTTTTAAGTAGGATGCGCAGCATACTTCTCTTTACGGCTGGGTACAGCAAAATCTCTTTCAATGTATCAGTGGCATCAAAGTCCCGTCCTTTGTGGCCACACATTACGTGCACAGATCAATGAGAGGGTGTGTTCAAGGTTTACATTAACAATTGAGAAAGTCTGACTGCCCCATGTTTTATAAATGATATCTTTTTATAAATATAACAATGGTTTCGAAAAAGACGTCTTTTGATGGATAAGCAAATTTAATTAACACACAGCTACATAACAAGAATATAGATCAATAACTTGGAGAAAACATCCATAGAAGGACTACATAGAGGTCAACACCACGTGAGATATTGCTGGACCATGTAGCTCTATTGAAATCATGCAAGAATATTATCTACGCACTTGTCGTGTGCGATTACTGTTGGTACTTGGGAACTGATTTTTGGGATGGACTCATATTTACTAAAATACAAGCTCAAAGGGCCTAGGGACACAAAAACCATGCATTTGTATGTGGATTTTCTTTGGAATTGTGGGATGGAAAGCAAAACCCTTCGGAACCTTTTCTTTTATGCTTGGTCATCAGGCAAGATGAGCTGAGACTATAATTTTGAAGTGTTCAAGTCCTTGCTTGTAAAAGTCACGTTATTGTTGTACAGCATGTGAGAAGTGTGGGTTTCTACGGTGGTTTTGCATTGTTCCATGTGGCAGTTCCTGAAAACAGAGTACAAATCGCTGTGCGAGGTGTTGGAGCCAGTGATCGGCGTGAAAGCCAAAGAGGACATTGCGACAGCGCTGGTGCACATCATGCAGAAGGAAGGGACGGCCAAGCAGTTTGTGGCTGACCTCGTCATGATGGACATAGTTCGCATCGGTGAGCACCCGCACTTGCTAAAGCTGCATTCATTGTAGTTGTTGGCTGCCTATGGATGTCCTAAACGTGGAGATGGTGGGANCACCCGCACTTGCTAAAGCTGCATTCATTGTAGTTGTTGGCTGCCTATGGATGTCCTAAACGTGGAGATGGTGGGATATATAAATGTAGTTACTCAATACAGGGTCGCAGTTTTTATGGATTTTATCGGTTTTTGTGGATTTTTGTATCGTCAAACTGAATAACTGATTTTAAGGCAATATCACTGATTTTATTTCATGCCTTTGCATAAACTTTTGTTTACAGTCTAGAGTCCTAGACCCATATATAACACGGATACCAGCATCGGAATTTTCAACGTACAATGAACACTTCCGTGGCGATAATTTGAAATACATTTGAGATTTGTTCCAGCTTTGAGCCATTGGTAGGAACATAAAAAGTACTTTGGGTTAAATTGAAAATGTCAATTCAGTACACAAATATAATTTGGCGAATCAAACATAAATCGACAAGATTCGTTTTTTGCGTTCCACAATATTGCAAATCATAACATAATCAACAATGTTTTGTTTTATATCTGTCGACATAAGTAATAATTTGCAACTACGTGGCGAGAAAAAAGTAATACAGTAATTAAGAAACTGTAAAGTATGGAATGTACCCATGCTTGTGGCATCGCACATGTTAAGTATCAATCTAGTCTACGAGAGATTTGATATACATTGTATGTAACCTAAATATGTTGAATGCTCACAAAAAATTACATGGTGCNTCTAGTCTACGAGAGATTTGATATACATTGTATGTAACCTAAATATGTTGAATGCTCACAAAAAATTACATGGTGCAGGAATGCAGCTACATACTAATATTTTGATTATTTAAGTCCGGATATTCTGTTATTTAAGTGATACCTAATTCTGATCATTTTAATATAAGGTTTTGCTAGAAACTATTTGTAACATGAGAAAAATGTCTTATTTATTGTCTGTAATGTGCGTTCATTCTCTCAAATTTAGTTTCCAAAATTTTGTAAGTTGTAGAAAGTTAATAAGAACAAAAAAAAAAAAATTCTTCTTGGCTACATTTTGATGCATAGAATATCAATAAATATGCTTAATGAGCAGAGAATTGCCATGTGTTATGTTCACAACCTGCCGACATGAAAAAGTTATGATTGCATTGCATGAGTTTGAAGCCAACACGTTTGTAGTTCATGGAAAGTAGATTTTTGATAATTAACGGAAGTTGTTGCGATGAACTAAAACATTTACTACCAAAGACCCTATGTAAGTATTATGTGACTGTAAACAAAACATTAGGAGATTCAGTGATTTTACAAGCAGTTATTATAATGACTCGTATTTTAACATCGTTATGTTGCACAATTTTAAAAACTTATTTTGTGAATTAAATTATGGGTTGATTTGAAGCACGTATCAAATTGGCAATTTTTTTTGTCTGAAACTAAGTGTAGGCCTGTTCTGTAAAATAATTTGTAACAAAATTTTACTTTACGAGTATTTTTGTCACGAAAAATTAAGATGTGACCAGTATGATAATTGGTTGTCAACAGCCTCCCCATTTACATAGAAAAAAAAAAAAAAACAACCTACCCACAAGTTACTGCTAAATAAAGTCTTGCAAATATAATGTATTCTTCTTGCCTAATTTGTAAATCATTCTCTTGCTTCTACCTGTGGTGATGTTTATTTGCCAATTTTATTGTAATAATGTGGACTACAGTAACCGTGCTTGGAGTGTTCAATATTTTATGTGCATAATGAATTTTATATCAAGTTATTTTATTGTGTTTAAGAGTTTTTGGGGGTTGGATCAAGGATTTTTGTTCAAAGAGCAGTTGCAACCCTGACCCTTTTTTCCCTTTAAGGGGAAGCACCTCAATATCACATTGGGTTCATTTGATAATATAGAACATTGGGAAAAACACATAAGGGAAGACACCTCTAAAATTTCTTGAGTCTAAGTCTAGTTGATGGGTCTCTCAGTCAGTCTATGAGAACTACTTTTACTTATAGAGAGGTTAAAGAAACCTACAAAATTCCTCTCGTGTTCCTTATGTGCTAACTGCACTTGGGAGTAATTTTGAACGTAGTAATAAATAAATAAATAGCTGTACTGAACACTGTTTAAATAAGCTTTGCAATAAATACCCTGCTCATTTCTATGTATTATATGTTTTTTACTTATAATATTTCTTTAAATTTCACAATAGGACTAGATCAGTGCATTAATACTTGTACTTAAATTCATAACAGTGTTAATGTTTGAATGCCACTGAGAAAGGATAAATACTGATTTTTCTTAAAATAATTCTTAGTGGGCCATATTTCAAAACATTTCAGCTCTGACAATTTCCATTGTTACGCATCTTAGATGTTTACCTGCATCTCACAGATGTTCAGTATGACAGTAACATAATTCTAATTGACCCAGCCAATAACAAAAGGAAATCTGCAGGTGTGCACGTTGGAAATTAAAGTCTAGCCTGTGCGTCTTTTAAATATTTTCACGAAAATCAGGTGTGTCAAACAGCAGGTAGAGAGGACAAACTAAGCAAAGGTTTTTAAAAGTACAGGTTTTTCAAGTGATTTGTGAGCTGACCGTCACAATTCTGCCGATACTATCTGCCGTGGTAGAGAACAAAGTATTATCAGGCAGCCATGTTAATTGTGGCACCTCTTAAGATTTCTAAGGCTCTAGGAAAAAATTTATTTGAGAGGTGTCCCGTCTACTAAAACAGCAATGAACTCGACTGTCAGCTGTGATGCGAGTTGTTGTCTTCTGTATTTGTACAAACTGTGCTTGCCGCTCATCTTTGCATGCCACAAACTTGAGAACTATTAACTCAATGGTAGTCTATGCAGTGAGTGTACTGCTAATATTGCTTAGTGATTCAGTGTACACGTAAATTTGTAACTCCAATAATGCATTATGATAAATCTGAAATATCTTATGTAACATTTAACTTTGACTTTGAACTTTAAAGCACTAATGAGATTATTTTTTAATTTATGTTGATAAAACTGTTGACAAATTTTGAGGTCCCTGCAAAAGCAAGGGGTTTTATTTGCCTCAATGTAGGGCTGCCACTGGACAGGCTGTATGTACTTATGTATGCATGTGGGTGCAGATGACGAGCGGCTGACTTTCCGAGGCAATTCGCTGGCGACGAAGGCAATGGAGGCGTACCTGAAGTTGACGGGGGACCGCTACCTGCAGGAGACACTGGCGGAGCTGGTGACGTCTGTGCTGGAGGATGGCCAGGACTGCGAGGTGGACCCCCTCAAGGTCGCCAGTGTCGCAGCGCTGCACCGCCAGCAGCAGAACCTGCGCTGTGCCGTCGAGCTTGCGTGGTCCCGCATCCTCGCCTCCCACGCCTCCTTCCCCATGTGAGTGAACTGCACTTCTAAAACAACAGCACGTTTTAAACACACACACTCGCACTCGATCCTCATGTTGAAGTTTTTTCAATTTCATGCTTGTGTGGCCACGGTGGCTGAGCGGTTAGACTGCTCACCTCTCACCAAGGCGAACCGGGTTCAATCCCTGGGAGGTTCACTCAGAATTTTTGCAAGTGGGAATCATGCCGGACAATACCGCTGGTCAGCGGGTTTTCTTGGGAATATCCCGTTTTCCCTGCCTTTTCATTCTGGCGCTGCTCCATACTCACTTCACTTCACCCTCATTGGCTCTCAAGACCTCGCTGTTAAAAGCAGCTCAAATTTCTTCACTCACTTCATTCTGGGAAGTTTTTAAATAAAATGCTCTACTGTCATGAATACCTACCTATAAGTCAGTACTTTTTTTCCACTAGAAAATGTTATTGTTGAAAGTTAAGACTCACCTTAATGCAGGTTTACCAGCACCCAGCAAAATGTCATGTGACTAGTAATTTTAATATTACAGCAGATAACATTTTATAGAACATCAAAGTAAACACGAAGAAAAAAAAAAAAATTACCAATGAAGAGGGTAAAATTATCAGTGATAATGAATAACCAGGACTATGCAACTTGTCATTTATATTCACTTAATGTTCACGATTTAATTTTCGTGATTTTGTTTGTGAAATAATTTGAGTTCTTGATCTGAGATTTTTGTAGGTTTTCAAGAAATATCTGTGGAAGATAAATTAATTTTTTTTTATTTATACTGGACTACAGATATTACATCTTTAACGTACTATTACGAAACTTGTTTTAAAGACTACATTAAATTAATTTTATATGCTATTCACTGTAAAATGAGCTCTTTTTAAGGCCCTCCCAACAACATTAACCACTAAACATGTATTTTATTGCAGCCTCAGATGTTAACTTTTGAGTGTTGTGAAACGTATACACTCTTTATTAGTCACATGGAAATGTTTATATTAAAAAGTGGCAAAAAGATAAGTTTTGCAGGGCCTTAAAAAGTGCTCACTTTACGGTGAATATCCGATAACATGATTATACATTAACTGTTCAGATGTTATGTCTGACTTGCAGGGTAGCAATATTAAAAAAAAATAAAAAAAATATTGTTCTCAAAAATTCACGATACTAAGAAATCTGAAAATCCAGTACAGCAGGTGAGAACAAACCCAAAGTGCAACTGTGGTGTAGCCGGAGTTACTGTGCCTGTCTCAGGCCTGTGACTCTGCCTGTCCCCGGGAGAGATCAGAGAAACAGGCTTAGCCTCAGAAGTTGCTGTTAAATATTTGGCATACATTTTTCATTTACACATATTGCAACACACGTCTTGTTGTTATTTTGAAATACAGTTACCGGTATGGAGAGTTTGATGTAAAATATTAAAGTGGACAGCCATAGCCTTCGTCAGTATTGCATTCTGTTGCTTCTCCATGTNAAATATTGTTCTCAAAAATTCACGATACTAAGAAATCTGAAAATCCAGTACAGCAGGTGAGAACAAACCCAAAGTGCGACTGTGGTGTAGCCGGAGTTACTGTGCCAGTCCCAGGCCTGTGGCTCTGCCTGTCCCCGGGGGAGATCAGAGAAACAGGCTTAGCCTCAGAAGTTGCTGTCAAATATTTGGCATACATTTTTCATTTACACATATTGCAACACACGTCTTGTTGTTATTTTGAAATACAGTTACTGGTATGGAGAGTTTGATGTAAAATATTAAAGTGGACAGCCATAGCCTTCGTCAGTATTGCATTCTGTTGCTTCTCCATGTTAGTTTCATTTCATTCCATGCATATGTGTGAGTAGAGTTGTACCCCCCTCCCCCCCCCAAAAAAAACCGTTTCCATGCACAATTTATTATATATGGATCATCACGCTCTATTTGTTGGTCATTTCATATCTTTACATACTAACTATATCGTTCTAGTAGTTAAATTTCTTGTGTGGTTGAAGTGGAAGTTCAAGGCGAATAATTTAGAACTAGTGGTAATANGTATGAAGAGTTTGATGTAAAATATTAAAGTGGACAGCCATAGCCTTCGTCACTATTGCATTCTGTTGCTTCTCCATGTTAGTTTCATTTCATTCCATGCATATGTGTGATTTGAGTTGTGCCCCCTCCCCCCCCCCAAACCGTTTCCATGCACAATTTATTATATATGGATCATCACGCTCTATTTGTTGGTCATTTCATATCTTTACATACTAACTATATCGTTCTAGTAGTTAAATTTCTTGTGTGGTTGAAGTGGAAGTTCAAGGCGAATAATTTAGAACTAGTGGTAATACTCGAGTGATGTAGCCACATCGGTATAGATATGTTGTGTCTTAATCTTATTTTGATAGATTTGTGTGGCTGATTTCAGGGAACTACGCGAGTGCTTCCATACATTGAAGGAGATGCTTGCTGCGATGGGTAGGGAAGACGTCAGTGACAACCTCATATCTGCATCCATCTTCCTGAGGTTCCTCTGTCCGGCCATACTGTCACCAAGCCTTTTCAACATCACTCATGGTGAGTTCGTCAGTGGTAACATTTACATCATTTTTTTGGAACAGTTATTCATTGCTTACATTTCCATGAGAAGTTTCCTGTTGCAGTTGTAATGAAAATACATAGTAGTATCAAGTTTTACCTACCTATTCTGCCTTGAAGCTCATAAATATTTTCCCTATTACAGTGAAACATAAAAAAATTATGGCAATTATATTTTGTATAAATCTGTGCACAACTATTAATATTTAAACTTTTCAACATGGCCCCAGGTTGCTTTGACTTAATATTTTGCATTGCACTTGACTTGATTATGTTAATATGAATGTGAAACATTCCCCACTTTTTGCAAAATGTTTGAAAAGAAATACATAAATTTAATTCTGCAAAATTATTTTTGTTTATCTACATTGCATGAGGGGAAGAGGGTAAAGGGTGCGAGAAAAGATAAATTTCCTGTACATTGTCAGCAATGCATATTTATGTTTTATCAAATAACATGGAAATAAATATGTACCAACAGCTCTGTACACTTGAGTGGAAATGTTTTGTGCGTGGTAATCTGGAGAACCTTCATTAGTAGCATAATGTTATGCAGTCAATCATGCCTAAGTCATCTTAGAAGACCTCTCTCATAAGCCCATTTAATTTTGGAAATTTGTAGTGCTATGTGGCATCTAGGGCTCGTGTTTCCCCAAATACGAACCTACTTTAAGACTGTGTAATTGAAAATTGTAAATTATTTCCATCCTTTAAATAATGATTATAATTTACTGCTGTGTTTCAGTATCAGTATTGAAATCTAGCTTCCCTCGGCTTTGTTTCCNCTGAAATCTAGCTTCCCTCGGCTTTGTTTCCTCTTTAGTTTTGTCTACGAAGTCGTTTAACATAAATGAGAGATTTTAGTAAAAATATCAGACAGTTTAAAAACCTAATAATGTATTATGCTTTCATTTGATTNTCGTTCTAGTAGTTAAATTTCTTGTGTGGTTGAAGTGGAAGTTCAAGGCGAATAATTTAGAACTAGTGGTAATACTCGAGTGATGTAGCCACATCGGTATAGATATGTTGTGCCTTAATCTTATTTTGATAGATTTGCGTGGCTGATTTCAGGGAACTACGCGAGTGCTTCCATACATTGAAGGAGATGCTTGCTGCGATGGGTAGGGAAGACGNGTGGCTGATTTCAGGGAACTACGCGAGTGCTTCCATACATTGAAGGAGATGCTTGCTGCGATGGGTAGGGAAGACGTCAGTGACAACCTCATATCTGCATCCATCTTCCTGAGGTTCCTCTGTCCGGCCATACTGTCACCAAGCCTTTTCAACATCACTCATGGTGAGTTCGTCAGTGGTAACATTTACATCATTTTTTTGGAACAGTTATTCATTGCTTACATTTCCATGAGAAGTTTCCTGTTGCAGTTGTAATGAAAATGCATAGTAGTATCAAGTTTTACCTACCTATTCTGCCTTGAAGCTCATAAATATTTTCCCTATTACAGTGAAACATAAAAAAATTATGGCAATTATATTTTGTATAAATCTGTGCACAACTATTAATATTTAAACTTTTCAACATGGCCCCAGGTTGCTTTGACTTAATATTTTGCATTGCACTTGACTTGATTATGTTAATATGAATGTGAAACATTCCCCACTTTTTGCAAAATGTTTGAAAAGAAATACATAAATTTAATTCTGCAAAATTATTTTTGTTTATCTACATTGCATGAGNTTTTTGCAAAATGTTTGAAAAGAAATACATAAATTTAATTCTGCAAAATTATTTTTGTTTATCTACATTGCATGAGTGGAAGAGGGTAAAGGGTGCGAAAAAAGATAAATTACCTGTACATTGTCAGCAATGCATATTTATGTTTTATCAAATAACATGGAAATAAATATGTGTCAACAGCTCTGTACACTTGAGTGAAAATGTTTTGTGCGTGGTAATCTGGAGAACCTTCATTAGTAGCATAATGTTATGCAGTCAATCATGCCTAAGTCATCTTAGAAGACCTCTCTCATAAGCCCATTTAATTTTGGAAATTTGTAGTGCTATGTGGCATCTAGGGCTCATGTTTCCCCAAATACGAACCTACTTTAAGACTGTGTAATTGAAAATTGTAAATTATTTCCATCCTTTAAATAATGATTATAATTTACTGCTGTGTTTCAGTATCAGTATTGAAATCTAGCTTCCCTCGGCTTTGTTTCCTCTTTAGTTTTGTCTACGAAGTCGTGTAACATAAATGAGAGATTTTAGTAAAAATATCAGACAGTTTAAAAACCTAATAATGTATTATGCTTTCATTTGATTNTAACATAAATGAGAGATTTTAGTAAAAATATCAGACAGTTTAAAAACCTAATAATGTATTATGCTTTCATTTGATTTGGGAGAAAGATTTTGAAAATGACAATTCTGTCGGAACTCTAAATGTTACATTCATAAGATGTTAGATCTCTCTGTGCATTCAGGTGTCCAGTTCTTGGTACAAATAGTAGGAAATTTTTTTTTCAACCTTTGTCATTGCTGCACTACGATTTTCAATGAAGACTATTTGTGTTTCACTCATTTGATTGGCAACATTTCTTATATGAAAATTAAACAGATCAAAATTCATTGAGTTGAGCTCACTATGATTTTTTTCAACATAACCTTTATCCTAACTGCAAAATTGAAATCAACTAGAAAAGTTGAAAAAAAAAGTTGCAATGAAAATTGTTAGTTATTTTCAAAATTTCATTTAAAAAATGAAAGTTTAAATAATTTTGAAAAGTATATTTAGCAATATTTAAAATGCAAAAACCTTTTATTAGGGATGGGGCAATTAGATTTTTGGTTTCTTATTCTCCTGATTCTGAAAGGAACTGACTAAACCCATAGTGACAGTTTGTATAGGTTCTATTCTATAGGATAATAAAGTAACCTTACGTATATCACAAATGAAAAAAAAAAATATTATAGCATATTTTCCCACTAACAATTTTGCAATATAACATCTTTACCTGCATAATCCCTTTACTTATATGGCCAAATGTTTGCCATTTGCTACAAAAATAGGATCCTGCAGTTAAGTGCACAAAAATAACAATTAGGGGATTACTTCAAAATTTTGAAGTTAAAAAGTCAAAAAGACTGTNCCTGCAGTTAAGTGCACAAAAATAACAATTAGGGGATTACTTCAAAATTTTGAAGTTAAAAAGTCAAAAAGACTGTGCAATTTGCAGTAGAAAGGTTTGCATTATCAAGAAATAATGTATTCTATTGGAACATGAGACTTTTTTTATAATAAGCAGCTGTATTTACCTCTACCAATTAATTGGGCAGAGTTACATGTTTGTTTACATTCAGTTATATGCATACTATGCCGTTACTTAGCAGACCGCAGACCACGAGCCATAGTCATTTCTTTGTTTTAATTATTCGTTATCCAATATTGGTTGCAATATAAGAAAAAAAATGGAGTCGACAAGTTTACAAGATGGCGGCCACCACTGCTGTGTGATTTACTCACTGCCGGTGATGCCATCTATAGCCATTAAATAAAATTTACATATACATATAAATTTACACACACACATATATATATATATGCGCTTTGTGAGTGCTGGGTTAATAATAATAAATCCCTTGTTTTTTCAAAATTTAGTTTAAGCAAGAGTTTGCGGGTGTTTTGTAACTTTAGTTTTATTTTGAAATTGTTAAATGAACTGCCACGTAATTACACAAAGGTTTCTCGTCGCAACAAAAAGATCATTGGTGTAATAGTTCAGGCAATGAATATCACATTAAAGGAAGCGATGCGTGTAACTAGGCACTATCCAGCCACATCACACGTCTGCAGTAATTTCAGTGGTATTCACATAATTCATAATAGCAAAAATGTGCTTTATAATTATTGTGGAGTGCAAATTTCTGGCCGTGCATCCTAAACCACTTTTAACAAAACAGAAAACGAGTGTACAATTTGAAAACGTCACTCACAGAAATCAATCTNAATTTCTGGCCGTGTATCCTAAACCACTTTTAACAAAACAGAAAACGAGTGTACAATTTGAAAACGTCACTCACAGATATCAATCTATGTTCCCCTCCAGAAATTTAAAACTATTAACTGGAATGAAAAAATGAGAATTGAGAACCAAAATTCAGGAACCAGAAGTGAGGATCAAAACTGGTAAAATGTTGAACTGTCCCACCACTCCTTTGTTTTTTAAAATGTTTATTGAAATAATGAGACTGAGATGGTTATGAATGTGTGAAGAGAGGATACTGCAGAGGATAAGTGAAATGTGTATGCATAACGAGAAGCCACGAGAGAAGCCGACGGATGGATGGTTGAAGGGAGTGAAGGAGATGAAGATGGAGCAGGATGAGAATGGGGAGGTGGTGAGACCTGGGCTGCAAACAGATCTGGCGAGTGGCTGGAACCTGCTCTTAATGACGACGACATGTTTTGTTAAATCATTTCCAGTTTCAAAAACAAACATCAAAACTTATGATGTGTGAACAGCACAACACCACTTACCCATGTCAATTCTGCAACCTAAAAATTAGAGGACTGTTACTGAAAAATCTACGTACAAGGTTGAAGTAAAATTAACCTCTANTCAATTCTGCAACCTAAAAATTAGAGGACTGTTACTGAAAAATCTACGTACAAGGTTGAAGTAAAATTAACCTCTACTTTATTCCAATGGCTTCATTGCACATAGCAGCTGCTTACTACTTCAGTGCAAAACATTTTTCAGCAGTTTACTTAAGCACGTAAAAACTTTGTCATAAACCATCTAAGCAAGGTCATCTGCTTGTTAGAATTATGGTACTTTTTAAAATAAGTACCGTATACTAACGGTAAAATTTCTGTACACCTCTCCTAAATAATAAAATTCCATTTAGTTGGCAATACTGATTGTGTTATTGTTGCATGACATTTACATTTGAGAACTGTTAACAAAATGTGTGTGTGTGTGTGTGNGGCAATACTGATTGTGTTATTGTTGCATGACATTTACATTTGAGAACTGTTAACAAAATGTGTGTGTGTGTGTGTGTGAGTTTTTGACTAATCCAAATTACAATGTAATGTCCATTTCATCGAAGAAACACAATGTGAGACATTTTTTTGGGTTCAAATTTGCTTTTTTGTTATTCTTAATAAAAAAATTTCTCTGGACCAGTGGAGGTGCAGTTGTATTCCTGTGCAGTCCCCTGGTTTTGCTTATGCTTGTGACAGCATTACAGTCGCCCAGGTGAAACAGTATCCTGGGACATCTAGGCAGTGTTTGTTTATTATTACCACAAACCCAAATCAGTAAAACACACTGTACTAAATATGCAGCTTCCAAAAGCAAATACATAGTACTTATTTATTGATAGCAAGTCTCAGTGTACTTAAATAGATTGGCATGGACCTCTATATTTGTGGAGCCCCTAGACAAGTGTCTGTGCCTTTAAAATTATGTGTGGCCAAAATCTTTGGTCGTAGAATACCCGAATGAGAAGGTGGCTCGCAACTTGACGCTGGTCGCCAAGACTCTTCAGACGCTGGCCAATTTCACCAGGTTTCAAGGCAAAGAGAACTTCATGGAATTCATGAATGACTTCTTGGAGAGAGAAGCACCTCTAATGAAGAACTTTCTGCACATGATTTCAGTAAGTAATTAAAGAAATAATTTTATTCTTCTGTAACGTGAGTTGCTTGCAGAAAAATCAATTTTCTAAGTGCCTGTCAGACGGGCTGGGGGAGGGAGAAAAAGGAGCGAGCTTGGGGCTCCAGTAGCAAAAGTCTTGTGGAGTGTATTTTGTGTTAAAATGGTAGAAAATAAATAGGTTACTAGCTTATATTCACTGATCATCAGCTGTATCTTTGCAATTCTTTACAATATGATAATCTGTTGAAATTTAATTTGCAGTTTGAAAAACAACTGTGTTTATACTCATGACGTGCATTGTGAATAAAAACGGAGTATTGNTGAAATTTAATTTGCAGTTTGAAAAACAACTGTGTTTATACTCATGACGTGCATTGTGAATAAAAACGGAGTATTGTATGCTGTATTTATATCACGAGAACAAGTGAACGTTTAGCAGTATTATCTGCACCACGTTGTTTTCGTTGGTTTTGTTCAGTTGAGAGTGAACTAGAACAGTAGACGCTGTGGAGGAGGAGGTAACTGTTTGCATGCTGTGTGTCGCAGACAAAGAACAGCAGCAAGGAGGTGTCGTCGCCACAGTGCTTGGAGTTTGACGGCTACATCGACCTGGGCAAGCAGCTGAGCATCCTGGCCGCACTGCTGCAGGAGTGCCTGGGCAAGGTGGGGCACGGGGAGACTGTGGACCGTCTGCGCAGGATCCTGGACAGAGTGAGGCTGGCCCTCACGCAGCCCCCAGGCCTGCTGCGCCAGCACAGCACCCCAGTCACTGCAGACACCAGCCGCCTCTCGGAGCCCACTGCATACCACTCCCTTCACAACAACATATTCAGGTCAGTGGTGACCTTTATTATCCTGCGACGTTCTCACTGCAATAACTACCTGCAGTCATCCCGTCAAAGTGTATTTTTTTGTAGTATAAGTTGTGTTTTAGTGGAAAGGCACTTTTGCACTTAGTGGAGTGGAGAGATTTGGGCGGCTCTTAACATAGACGTCTTGAGAGCTTATTTTACATTTAGAAACTGCATTTCAACAGATATTTACACATTCTCTCCAAGTGCACTGCAGCAGCTTTCCCATTGAGAAAACAAAAAAATTAACGCTGTCGTAGAAATCCTTTATTTGGGAGTTGAGTCAATCTACCACAGTGGCAATCACGTCAGCATCCAACACACACATGCCTTTGAGGTGTTCCTTCCGGAGATAGAAAACTTGAAAACATCGTAAGCTCAAGTTCAAGCTTTGGGTAAGGTGATCAAGTGCTTCCCGGCAAAACTTTGCAAGCAATCGAACTGTGAGCGTGGCAACATGGTGCAAAGCATTTTCATCATGCAAAATGATGCCCGTGCTGAGGATACTGCACAACTTGTTTTTGATTGCCATTCTCAGATGGTGGAGTGTATCACAGTATGCATGAGAACTGATTGTACATAATAACACAGAGCCCTGCTGATTGAAGATGTTCAGCATGATCTTGCCAGCGGACGATCCCAGGTGCTTTATTACTAGGGATTCAATTACTGCATATTAGTCACCTGGCCAGATTACACATCATCCTTTAACAAATTATGTTGAACACAAAACCACTTCCCATTTCTTTACTGTCTTGGCCGATGCACACTTGTCATCATAAACAGCCATCATCCAAGAATGAATGTCCACTGGTTGAGTATCTTCGTCACACATGAAATGTATCGCACCTTGCTGTTGTTTGGACATCTGCCAATGGCAGTTCCATTCTCCTACCTGCAGCATGTAGAATAAAAACTACTGAGTACGTTCACACCATTTCATGGCTGAAATTGTATACATACACTGATGTTCTGCTACAGAGAGATCATATATACACTTTATGGCTGTTTGCAGGAAGAGGAACAGGTGGTGTCTCATGTACCTTATAGCTCACAGTATTTTGGAAGGTACGTTTTCGTTTGGTCGCTCCTCATAGTTNACAGGTGGTGTCTCATGTACCTTATAGCTCACAGTATTTTGGAAGGTACGTTTTCGTTTGGTCGCTCCTCATAGTTATTGACAATCTCTGCAGAAGTATGTTTGTATTCATACAGCAGCTACCTGCAACCAATGTGTGATTACGTCGTAAACATCTGCAGTGCTGTAAGAACAACGTAGTTTTAATGGTAACTGTGTGGAGTATGTACAGTTCAATATATGGCAATCGCCAAAAATTTGTGTTATTTATGGGAAGTAATATATACCTCTTAAAGGTGTGTTTCATAGATGGTCAGTTGTCAACACGTCCCAAGGATGGCATTTGAATGTGCTTTGTACATACAGTACTAACCAGCTTATAAGACAACTTCCAAAATAAGATGACACGTTACATTTTTACTTTGGTCTACCAATAAAATGATTTGTCCAAAAACTATGTTAACACGTAATTTAGTTAGATTATTTTATCTTGGCACTCGGTGGTTACCTACCTGGTTCTCGAACTGCATTGCAGCATCATTGAAGGACTTGGTATTTTAATGAAACTATTAAATGTGTCCCCAGTATGTTTCACTATAGAAAGAAAATACACCCAAAACGGGGACAGAATGGCACTTTCAAGATATCACGCATGCTATACATATTATTTTGGAACCCTCCAATAGTGTTGAAAACTTCTTTTTCAGTCTGCTATGTCTCAGGTAGAAACAAAACTACAATAGCAGCCTGTATTGAACTTTGCTTCAGACACTCCTCCATCACTAAAATTATAGGTTTACCACTTGGAGTCCTATACAAGCAATACGACAAGAACGCTGTATGACAGTTCAGAGCCTTGCACATAATGACTGTGGTGCACCTGTACACTGCAGTGTTGCCCTTATTACTCCCTGGCTTCTGAGCCTCAACCAAGAAAATAGCTGCAGGNACAGGTGGTGTCTCATGTACCTTATAGCTCACAGTATTTTGGAAGGTACGTTTTCGTTTGGTCGCTCCTCATAGTCATTGACAATCTCTGCAGAAGTATGTTTGTATTCATACAGCAGCTACCTGCAACCAATGTGTGATTACGTCGTAAACATCTGCAGTGCTGTAAGAACAATGTAGTTTTAATGGTAACTGTGTGGAGTATGTACAGTTCAATATATGGCAAGCGCCAAAAATGTGTGTTATTTATGGGAAGTAATATATACCTCTTAAAGGTGTGTTTCAATGATGGTCAGTTGTCAACATGTCCTATGGATGGCATTTGAATGTGCTTTGTACATACAGTACTAACCAGCTTATAAGACAACTTCCAAAATAAGATGACACGTTACATTTTTACTTTGGTCTACCAATAAAATGATTTGTCCAAAAACTATGTTAACACGTAATTTAGTTAGATTATTTTATCTTGGCACTCGGTGGTTACCTACCTGGTTCTCGAACTGCATTGCAGCATCATTGAAGGACTTGGTATTTTAATGAAACTATTAAATGTGTCCCCAGTATGTTTCACTATAGAAAGAAAATACACCCAAAACGGGGACAGAATGGCACTTTCAAGATATCACGCATGCTATACATATTATTTTGGAACCCTCCAATAGTGTTGAAAACTACTTTTTCAGTCTGCTATGTCTCAAAACATACCACTCGGGTAGAAACAAAACTACAATAGCAGCCTGTATTGAACTTTGCTTCAGACACTCCTCCATCACTAAAGTTATAGGTTTACCACTTGGAGTCCCATACAAGCAATACGACAAGAACGCTGTATGACAGTTCAGAGCCTTGCACATAATGGCTTTGGTGCACCTGTACACTGCAGTGTTGCCCTTATTACTCCCTGGCTTCTGAGCCTCAACCAAGAAAATAGCTGCAGGNTGGTGCACCTGTACACTGCAGTGTTGCCCTTATTACTCCCTGGCTTCTGAGCCTCAACCAAGAAAATAGCTGCAGGTAGGCAACCATCGTAAATGGCCAAATTTTTTGCACTTAATAATATACCAGTAGAAGTCACACTTTGTTCATGAATAACATGTGGTGGCAATAGGCCACTAGGCTACTAATTACATTTTGAAAGGAGACGGGAAAAACATGTACTCACCGGGCAGTATTTACACATACACATATGTTAACATACAACATACAAAAGTAAAATGAACACATATTCCACGTGGATATGCAGTTGTGATCTTTTGCTGGCTAGCCTGGCTTCTTCAGGCGGCGAGTAATGGCCCACTGCAGTCTGTTGAGCGGTGATTGCAAACAGCAAACCTAGGGGCAGGAAATTTGAAATGTGGTGGAGGGGTTATCTTACATTTAAGCCAGGTCTGAATTTGGTGTTGTATTGATGGCTAAGTTCCCAGTGTTGCAATTCTGCACTATTATTTGAAGGTGGTAGGGCCCTCACCACTCTGGTTTTATATCATGATTTTAAAGTTTTGGTTGTGAGATGGCGTGTGTGCTGCGACTGGCTTCGCCTGTAAATTCTCATTTACCCCAGCACAAAAGCTGCAACGTGGGCCATTGCACGGAGTGAACCCTCCTGGAGGTACTTGTGTTTTGTGTTTCCTTTTTAAAATGCAATTAGTTTTTTTCAATGTTATGCTTTATTTCTGTAATTAGAAAGCATAGTTTGTTAATGTTTTTAAAGATTTTGTTAAGTGACTTGTACAGTAATGAAACACATTTCTAGTCAGAAAATATTGACCATCACTTAACTAATACTCAAGCGAAAATATTGACTTCAATTTGTTTTAATTCGCGACACTAAGATGACACTGACTTTTTGGAAGTAAAACTGGAATGAAACATTGCCTTATATTCAGGAACTTAAGTTGTAAGTGGTGGCTTACCCCCAAGATGAACACTTCTTTCAGTGTATACTTGCCTGTGTGTGGTTTTTTTTTTTGCTGAGAAACATAGTCTTATTTAGGCATTACTGTATGTATTATGTCAATGATTTTATTTTCTTGTGAATAAAAAGGTATTTGGTTGTGAATATTTTACACGTAAGTCTTAGTAATAAGTTTTTTAATAATTGGCTGTCAACACATTGCAACATTCATTTTTATTTTGTAGGTTCAACGACCCAACTATTTATCACAGTGGCACAGCTTCCACCCAGTTTATAAATAACAACAGCAATAACAACTCGCCAATCCAAATGAGCATGTCAATGACCAGCGCCCCATCGTCTGCAATGAGCAACTCGATGCATAGCACCATCTCCAGTAGTGGCAGCATGAGTAGTTCTGTCCACTTGGGTAGCAACGGGGCGACCAGATCTCCTGTCGTCCACAGAGCATCCACTTTGCCTCGCAACGCCTTCTTGCCAAAGTTACAACTGTCAACAGTGGACAACTTCTGCGACCTGAGCGAGAGCTCGCTGCACGTGCATCAATGCGGGGTGTATTGCCAACCTTCAACAGCACACGTCCTTCGCACCAGCAGGTCATCCTCTATCGCGAATGGGCTCAACGACAACCTCACGTCTGCAAATGGGAACATCAACGGGAACGGAAACTTGGACGAGCTTTCGGATCTGATCCATTACGCAGATGACGAAATGCTGTCGGACCACAACACCAACAAAGGAAGTCAAATTTCCATCTCCCAGTTATCAAACGTAGCTTCGTCTGGATACCAAAGTTTTGCATACAGCCAAAGTTCAAGCCCTGTCGATCTTACCATCACAAACAATAACAATAATAACAATCCTCCCTCGAACGCTGGAATAACATCAGTCACTACGCCTGTGACAAACTCCGCTCCCCTGGCATTCACCANATACAGCCAAAGTTCAAGCCCTGTCGATCTTACCATCACAAACAATAACAATAATAACAATCCTCCCTCGAACGCTGGAATAACATCAGTCACTACGCCTGTGACAAACTCCGCTCCCCTGGCATTCACCAATCCAGTTTATCACATGGACGTGACCACGACGTCGTNGGGGGGTAGACTTATCGCCCACACCATCAACACCCACCCCTCCAAATGGGAGACGTTTCTCCCAAGGGATGAGGGCGCCTCGGACAAACCCGCAGTGCTCGCTCCGGTCCAACAACTGGAGGTCTGCAAACAGTCCAAAGACACATCAGCAATCGCATCTCCACAACCACCACACGCACGTCACAAGTCCAGGTGAGTTGTCGTCTCTGGTTTCACCAATAACTGAATGTAACTGTTTATTTCCTTGTGGAACACGGAGGCAATAGTGCATGCTTGGTACTAATGTACTGCCCTTGAAGTGAAATTAATTTTGGCATCCGGTGTATTTTTACAGTACAATTTTGGTTTAATTGTTGCTACTTAATTTTCAAGAATAAGATATTTCAATGCAAGTAAATCAGTTGCACAAGTTAAGGTGGCTTTTCCAATTCTAGGGTTTGATGTCAGTCATGTTGTTTACCACTCTTGAGTCTCTNAGTTGCACAAGTTAAGGTGGCTTTTCCAATTCTAGGGTTTGATGTCAGTCATGTTGTTTACCACTCTTGAGTCTCTATGCATGAAAATGAAATATGAATGTAAAGTTCGAACTGCAGTTGTTTTAAATTTATTGTGAATTAAAGAATTTATTTGCAGTACTGTTATGTGTTCTACCACCCTTCATAATTGGGTCCTGATGTGTGGTTGAGGCCAGAGTAGGCTAAANTTTGCAGTACTGTTATGTGTTCTACCACCCTTCATAATTGGGTCCTGATGTGTGGTTGAGGCCAGAGTAGGCTAAACAAGACCAAAATACCAGTATTCATTGACACCATTAGTAAAACTGTTTCATATTGTGGACACATTCCTGTTAATATTTATTAACCTCTACAATTTTGGGCAGTGGCTTCTATACGGACAAATTCAATTAGATCTAGCCACCACTTCATTTATTCCCAAAAATCTTCTTGATCTGACATACATTTAAGTACATAAATCATAATTTAAAACCATNCCACCACTTCATTTATTCCCAAAAATCTTCTTGATCTGACATACATTTAAGTACATAAATCATAATTTAAAACCATATTATGCCTATACTTCGTGGAAATTAGTGCAAAATTAAGGTGCTGTCTGTTTGGTGAAAGAGACAGATTTTCCAGCGGTTGTGGCAGCTTATCATTGAATTAGATATTACATTCATAAATCAATACTAAATCTTTTCTCTAATCTTTGCAGTTAACTAGTTTTTAAACTCTATTGCAAAAGGTGTAAGCTGCTCTTAGCAATCATTCTAGAACACAAGTGAAATATGCACTTTGAAGTTATTCTCTGTTGTAANTGCAGTTAACTAGTTTTTAAACTCTATTGCAAAAGGTGTAAGCTGCTCTTAGCAATCATTCTAGAACACAAGTGAAGTATGCACTTTGAAGTTATTCTCTGTTGTAAAAAAAACCTGTAGCCAAGGTTTGTCAGTGAAATTCATATTCATCCCATACAGAATATGTACTGTTCATAAACTGGGGTGCTAGGCACTTCATGCGATATACGTAAAATCCACTTTAATGCCCGAACATGAGAACTGTGCTTGAATTGTGGTGGTCTTTAGAAGCCATAATGCTTGCCATTGAAAATAGAATGCAAAGACATTTCTAGCGTGCTTTCTTCAAGTTACATCATAATATGTATGCAAATGTGAGTTTACTGATTTAGCTGGGATAATTTATTTCTCCATTAACCTTCATCACTGACCTATAATTTTGGAATCCCTGGCATGGTATCTTCTATCCTGGCAGTATTTAATTTTTATTGTGGTTATATAGTACATAAACATGAGAATTCTGGAATTTTGTATCATATACTGAGGGGTGATTGAGTGTGTGCAAGCGAGAGAGAGAGAGAGAGTGTGTGTGTGCGAGCGTGCACCCTACGTTAAATGTTTTAAAAACATATCTTTTTGATTTCATTGTTTGAANTATTTAATTTTTATTGTGGTTATATAGTACATAAACATGAGAATTCTGGAATTTTGTATCATATACTGAGGGGTGACTGAGTGTGTGCAAGCGAGAGAGAGAGAGTGTGTGTGTGCGAGCGTGCACCCTACGTTAAATGTTTTAAAAACATATCTTTTTGATTTTATTGTTGCACCTTGTTACAGCGCATGTGTGCTGTGGCCAAAACAATGTGGGTTTTGCTGTTACTTTATGCATTTTAGTTTGGGAAACATCAGGCTGCTAGATATACTCACCGTCTGGGAAACATATTAGCAGCAATGTTCAGCTGGCTGGGTCTTCTTTCTCTGTCACAATTCTTCCAAACATTTGGTGATGGAAAACATTTAAGTCCCAGCCTAAAAACTTTCTGTATGATAAAAGACTGAACTGCCAGTCTGTGAATACTGCCAACAGGTGATAAAAAGTTTTAGGAATATCTTCAAAATTGGATTACCTCTGACTACCAAAACATTCAAACATGCACAAAAAAAAACAAAATGCATAAAACANATATCTTCAAAATTGGATTACCTCTGACTACCAAAACATTCAAACATGCACAAAAAAAAACAAAATGCATAAAACGAACACAGAATGTACATATTAATAATTGAAATACTGTTTGAAGGATGTTAGTGCCTTAAAGGGAAAAACTCTTTATTNAACACAGAATGTACATATTAATAATTGAAATACTGTTTGAAGGATGTTAGTGCCTTAAAGGGAAAAACTCTTTATTATTGTATATTGATGCAACTGTCTTTTAGTTGGTATTTTAATGACAATTTTTAATAATTATTTTAGATCAAGTCATTGGGATTTGCTGTTCAAAAATCAGACGTCGCTTGTCCTTGGATTCAACGAGAGATTTGTCAGACTCGTCTGACGATGATAGTTGTCAGAGTCGTCGTACAAAGAACAGGTCGAGGAAAGTTATTGAGCAGGTAAGTCGATTAAGTGCTAAATAAATACCCACATGCCATTTATCTCAGAATTTAGGTATTTTAGAACTACCCTTGAAAATGTCAATTTTCCAGGATAACCAACCAAACCAATCATTACTGCTGGATGTGATTTCTTGGTTATATCTTCAGGGTCTTGACATCAACGCAGGACCACTGTATCTACTCCGTAAATATCCTGAGTGTACAGTCACATGGTCACATTCCAAAAAATGTGAAATGAGATAACCCTTCAGGTTTGCCCAATCCAAACTAGGCCCTACTATCAACTTTCAATACTCCTACATTTCAACAGTAACTACCCATGTTGTGCTAAGAATTCCCTGTCATCACAGTCTTGTAGTGCTCTTCCAGAACGACCTTCAAATATGTGACCATATGGGCAGGGTTTTCCTGGACAGGTCAAACAAGCCATTTGAGAAACTGGAACACAACCCAACTTCAGCAACTCAGATATCTTCCTGGTTGTCCCANACAGGTCAAACAAGCCATTTGAGAAACTGGAACACAACCCAACTTCAGCAACTCAGATATCTTCCTGGTTGTCCCTTGACAGAATCAGGAACATCCCCGACTCTTCCTCGCCTCTTGCACAAAATGTGTTTTCGAAACCACCTGGAACTCACAATGAAGAAGGGCACCTGAAACTGCAGTCCAGTACCACACTCGCTAGTGAAACCACCACCTTCAGAAGTCACCTTCCTTGCAATAGTNGCACCTGAAACTGCAGTCCAGTACCACACTCGCTAGTGAAACCACCACCTTCAGAAGTCACCTTCCTTGCAATAGTCAGCGTTGAAGTCACTGCACTGTCTATCGACTCCCCACATCCTTCAACGGCACACTGACAAACCAAATGTATTCCATCCAGGGTAGCTACAGTTGTGCTACAGAAAACTGGACGTGTTCCACTAGCTGCAGTGCTATCGCAGCGTTGCAGAGGACCCAGGTCTCGAGCAGACACGTGATAGAAAACTAACTACACTCTATTACATCATCAACTTACAGAAGAAGACATTTGCAGCATATGGAGCATCTCTTAAAAGACTTTGACTCGTGCTTCAACTTTCAGAGTGATGAGGCTCTGACATCCTGAAAAAAAATATTACAGAATTAAGATGCTGGGACAAAATCCAGACAGCCTCCAGGTCTCAAGATAGATAACCCCTTTGCACATTTACATCTTATAAAGTACCTATTCGACATTTACAGTTTTACCTTCTAAATTTAAATTCTTTCTGCCGTGTCTAGTTCATCGTCTGGATGCTAGCTTTTCTGGTTACCAACACATCGTCTACAAAACTGCAGTGTGCCACCACTTGCCACCTGGGAAAGCTGGTCCAGCTAGCGAAATAGCGATCATGCATCAGCATGTGTGCATATGTGCACACACAGTTCTTCCCCCACCCCTTCTCCCTATTTCACCCTTCCTGTGTGAGCACAGGCATGTGTTCATCTGTAAGTACTGACCTGTAAATATTGTTAATTGTATTTATTTTTTGTTTTGTTAGTAGCTTAGCTTCCAACCCCCTACAATTTTTTTGCGTGATCATGGTAAGATCTTGTCTAATTAACAAACTAAACATTTAAACAGATTATTATTCTTCATGTGTTTAGATATCATCCTAAAAATATATTGCACAGGAAATTTCAGTGTGATTTTTTTACTCCATTGGCTAATTTAGTCAGCCATAAACATAATTAAATGTTCATTTCAATAAAGCTAATTGAATAAGAACTGTTTTCACTGTACAGTAGTCTTGGCAGAGTTAATTTGTGTTGAGGAAATTTTGTTAAGATTAAGATGAGGTACAGTAGTTAATAACAACATATTTGTATGGAGCTTACCAGTACATCGCTGTTTCTACGATATGTAACCTTCAAACAGTAGTGTTAAAATTTTTGTAGGATGTGTGGTTAACTTAGATGTTTTAGGACTTTTTTCTCCCACCGTTGGATCCCTGGTTCAATCCCATGCTCTAGCGTAGTGGGAGGGATATTTTTGGCTGGGAGTTCTCGTGTAGGGAGTGAGAAGGTTTTCTCAGGGGCCCCATGATTTTCTCTATCACCACCTTTCCATCCATTCTCCTTACTGGCTGGGAACGACTGGTGTCTCGTGCTTCCTTTCATCAATGGCGAACCTGCCTGGAGGCTGGAACGCTGCAGATGTACATTCAAAGTGTAAAAATTGTGGTTTGTGATGGCTGGTAGGGTTGCCAACTGCCATGTATTGTACAAGATGTCTCATTTGTGGATATTCTGGGGCTGAAAGAATTATTCTGTATGGATGCAGGACAGGATGTCATATATTCTGTATCTCAGACTTCTTAAAAAATAAATGGAATATTAATAGACACAGTGTCAGTAATTTACCACCTCCACAATTACAGGAGCATTTTACTCTGATGCTCTGACCCACTGACCACAGATCGTTATAACTATACAGATATGTGGCATTCGTCAGCAAGTATGTTCGCGGAAGTAGCGCTTGCCGAGATGTCTACATACCATATCTTTTCTTCTAGTGTGTGTTCGTATTGTCTGTTTTAAAGCCGGTTTAATTAGAAATTAAAATCACATTATATTATGACTTTATTTACAAGTAATATTTTATTTTATATGTTCAGAAATAATGTTGACTGATGTTTAATACTGACTTTTGCACATTACAGATAGTATTGTAAACTGTATTTTTTTTAATNAGAAATAATGTTGACTGATGTTTAATACTGACTTTTGCACATTACAGATAGTATTGTAAACTGTATTTTTTTTAATAGTATTGTAAACTGTATTTTTTTTAAAACACTTTTCTTTAACAATTTTTTGAAAAAGTTGGTATTCCTGATGGCNATAGTATTGTAAACTGTATTTTTTTTAAAACACTTTTCTTTAACAATTTTTTGAAAAAGTTGGTATTCCTGATGGCTGATGACGTGTGGTGTTGGCAGTTGGAGCGGCAGGTAGAGCTGTTGAAACTGAAGTTGGAGCAGTCGGAGCAAGCCAGGAACACAGACATGGACAGCAGCATTGACGTAGAGCTGGGGCACACCGACAAGATGAAGGGAATTATTTCCAGGTGACTAAAATTACATTCCTCTGATCGTAGTGCAGAATATGGACAAATTTCACCCATGTTTTTAATGTCGTAATTTTCATCAGTTCTTATGTAAGTTCATAAAACATTTTTTTTTTTTGCAAAAATTTATCTACATATGCATAGATGGTGCAATGTTTTGTTTCGGAATATTCCCAGAAATAAAATAAAAGTTATACTTAACTTGACAAACCATTTAGTCAGTGTGTCAGATTTACATCTAGCTATTTTCTGGATGTAAATATTAAATGTGCATAGTAAATAAAAACAAGTCCAAGATAACTAAATTTCTTGCCTTTTCTATTTCTTATTTTTGTGACATTGTCAAGACATGACGAAGTACTAGTAATTTCATGAAGGTCTAAATTTTTTTTTAAAAACTGTTGTTTATTTAAATTTTTTATTAATCACCTAAGCATTTCTATTAAAATTAGATTGCATTTTGCAGTTCCATGGAGTCAAGTGAAGAGGTTTGGGCTTCTATAAACATGGCCTGGAGAATCAACGAGTATGAAATGAGGTGGATATGAAGTAGTGCTGGAATGCATGGGCAGGGGAAACTGTAGATCCCTGAGAAAATCCACAGACCAGCAGCATTGTCAGACACGATTCCCACATATGAAAATCTGTGTGTGACACCACCAGGGATTGAACCCGGTTCACCTTGATGGAAGGCGAGTGCTCTAGCTGCTACGTCAAACCATGGCCCTGGAGTTTCACAGAAAAATGTTACATAATAATTAGAGATGGGTCGAATAACAAAAAATATTGGTTCCAGTTCTACAATTTAAATCTGCTCCGGTATTCGGTTCTATTTAGAATACTTGCCTTTTCTTGCAACTTCATTAAACCAATGCAGGTAAAATTGATTAAATAATTTCAGACTTAAATACCTTAAAACCCCTGTTTGACACATGCTTAAAATTATTCACGTATCACATTAAAAAAAACTCTCACAAATCATGCACATACTCCCTGTTTGTTTAAGTTTTTTTTTCTGTCATATATAATCTAACGGAGATGGAAATACACTAGAATGCCATATTTAGAAGATGTATACATAGCAAAATTAGAAAGATTCGAAGGTAAAAATCTATACATACACATCAGCCATTTTGTTTCACTCGATGCTGGGTGTAGTTATCTTCTCAGTATATATTTATCTATGACATTGCCACCATGAGAATGTTTTATGTTTTGTCTCGTTTAACTGATAGAATTTATTAAACCAAATACTGTATTTGATTAAATGCCTGTCCTAAAAAACTACTTTTTCAAACAATGGTTCTAAATAAATGAATATTTATTTGCTTTCAATGGCAATAGTAATTCACTGTAAGGAAGTATAGTGGCAAAAAAAAAAAAAAAGCTTGTTACAGGTGAATTAACCTATATAATAGTTTTGGCTTAACTGCAATTTTTGTTTGTGTGGATAAGTTTCTCGTTATAGTTACTTTTGTAACTACCAGAGTTTTGCAGTAACTAGATTAATTCATAATGTTTCGTACTAAGTATATCATCATCTCAAAATATTACTAAATTTATTGCTGTGTAGAAACAAGAACAGAGTAGTAGTTGTTAACTTAAAACCGGTTCTGAGTCAAACCTCAAGAACCAGTATAAATTGGAACCGAACCGACCCATCCCTAATAATAATGCTGAAGTGCATACTCTAGTTTTAACTAAGCTACTAAAACAGGTTAAATATCCAAAATTTGAACTTATGTTGAATTTTAGCGAATAGTAAAACACATTTGTACAGCAGTAATCTTTTACTGGTTAGAAATAAAGCTAGTTGAAATTTCAACAGATTGATATCTGTGGAGGAAGAGTTGCGGAGAGAACAGCAGAAGATGTCGGAGGCCCTGTCCCACAAGCAGCGCATAATCGAGGCGCAGGAGCACCAGATCGCGGCGTTGGATGCTGCAAACAACAGGCTAGTCACTGCGCTCAACACTCTCAAGGAGCGCTACACGCTACAGCAGCAGAGCAAGAACGGCGCACAGAGGCTGTTGGCAGAACTGAGTGACCTCAAGAGCTCTTCATGCTAATGCACGTGCGCGAGTAAACTTGTGATGATTGGTTGTGATGTGCGGATCTGACTCGGCTCTGCCGCATTTGCTCGTGTAACGTTGGTTAGAGGCAAGTGTATCGTGTTGGCAACATGCCACCGTGTATGTTTCGTATCGTTCAGTATTTTTAGGTACCAGAACATTGGAAAAAATTGTATCCATGATAGGCTACAAGTTAATATTAAGGAATTTTGTAGTACCTGTTTATTTTGTAGACCACATGCAGTATGTTGGCAAACCTTTATTCATCTTATTAGTTTTCGCAGATATGAATTTGTATTAAATATTGTGTGTTTAAAATATACAAAATATTGCAGTAATTTCTTGGTGTTGCTTGTGTTACTACACATGCACAGAGTTAATTTAATCTGCGAGTTTGCATGGCAGTCATTTAATGATTAGCGCTGTATGCTTTCACATCAAGAAAATTGTGTTATTTTAAATAACATTCTTAAAAAGCTGATAGCTCTATTTATGTAATCACATTACGTTTCACAGTATTATCTCACACATCACAAATTTAGTGTCCCCACTGCCAATAATGCTCCAACCTATTGTACATATATTTTAAAAGAAAAGTTAGACACTAGATTTGAAATTATTTTATTTGTGTATATGCAAAAGTGTGTCACTGTAGCAGTCACTTTTGTTTATGCAGTCCTGCATCAAGCAGTCTGCATTTGTGTGCGTAAGTTTACCTGTTCAAAATAAATGGCCCACTACCACTTACCATTAACATAATCTAATGCTGGCAAGAGAGCTTATGTTGAAATAAATGCAGTGTAATAGTAATTTCGCATACATCCCAGTGAATAAGTTTTTGGCAAATGGTAAGGCAATGTTGAAATAGAACATCTACATAAACTGGTTAAATNTTTGTAATGTACCCTTTTATTCAACCAGTTCTAAGAAACAAATAGTTTTAAGATTGCAGAATGTTCATATACACAAATTTAGATTGTGTTGTTGAATGGACAGTTTCATGGTGTACCTTTTATTTACCACATGTATTGAAATGTTATCAATGTATATCTATTTGTGCTGTGTTTATTGAACAGTTAAGAGAGTCCACATTTGTGGAACTATACTACCTTCCTGATTTTCACTATTTAATTTTTTTTTATGACTGTTACTGTATGTAATTTGCAATGTATTTTTTATTTAGCATAGATATTTCACATTTCGACACTGCATGTTGTTCTTCCAACCATGTTGTAATGGTTATATACCATTGTAATTGCATTAAGCTGACATTTACCAAAGATTATTTCTCATTTACTTTTCGTAGCGTTGTATAAATGTAAGAGAGTATTCAGATTGTAGATAGTGGTCATATGTAATCTAGCATATGTGTGTATTTAAAGATAATGCTAATTTCAGAAGTTTACAACTAGTCGCACACGTTGTAAATTCAGAAATAGTCTGAAAACAAATTGTTTTGTTGATTATTGCCAGACAAGCATTTTTATTCTTAACATAAGTGTATTTTTGTTGTATTCGCGTGTTTGAAAATATACTTTCGTTTCATACTACGATTTGTTATGATTCTCATACGTCACACTGTGCAATGTATCCTTGTGTCGTGGTGGTGCAGCAGTGTGTCATATTTTAAAATTAAATGGCAATGACATATTAGATTGCATTCAGGATTTAACTGGACTTTGTCCATTGCCTTTACTGACTAAAAAAATAGGACCAAGGCAAAGAAGAAATAAAGTAGCATGTGGGGAAAATGTCAACAACCAAGCAAACCAAAACAGAAAATGGGTGAAAAAAATCTTTTACTCACAAACGGGTACTAAGAAAATTTGGATTAGTGTAACCCTTTTTTTTTATAAAATCGGCCAACGAGTTATACAAAAATAAAAATCAAATACTCTTATAATTAAGGATGAGGTGGCGAAAAGGTTGTACCACAGAAAAACAAGTTCAAGATATCTTTGTGTAAGAGACAGAACTTGTCAATTACACATGCACATAGTGCTGAGTCGGTATTCATACGGATATCTATTAAAAACTTGCCGGTATTCACAATATATGAACTACCTTAACCAATTTTCTTGAAACCGTTACAGAAAAAAAATATTTCCTTTGTCTATTCCTTCCCTATTTGCAAAGAGTTGATCATATTAATAAAATTTTTTTTTTTTTTCTTATTTAGGTTTTGTTCAGGAGATAAGAATTTTGATTCTTCGCATAGCTTTGGCTATCCAGTATTTAAAGAAACCTGAAACCTAACTTATAACCTTCAAAGCTCTCGTTCACAGACAAAACACACAGAATCATCTCAATATTCCAATATGCTCTACAGCATTACAGAAATGAATTATACAATCAATAGAGTGAAAAATACAATCAAGAATCTAAAATTTTGGCATAAGGTGAAGGCAAATGTCATACGATAATTAAAAATTGGTTTTCAAAATGCTAGTAAAAATTATGATGTTAAACAAAATATGTACGTGGAATAATTACTTTTGTACACCTATCGCTTCGAAAAGTCATTGAAAGTTCGATCACAGTATTGTTTAAAACCTAATAGATATAGGTAGTACTATCTGTTGACTATTCAGTTTTCTCCATTTTGTTTACGTTGCGCTAGCCACACAAAGTACCATAATGGTTATGCCGAGTTGAATTTCTAATTAATCCACATGTACGAGCAAGATTTAATTTCTTTAACGTGGAAAATAATTCAGCACGGCTTGGTAAAGTGGCATGTGGAATTTATTTACAGCTAGTACCAACAATGAAAGTAAGACATTGTGCAATAATATTTGCAAATGCCTCGTGTTTTGGTGCAGGAATAACTAATCTGCCTCATTCCACTTCTTAAAACTGAATGTACAGTTGAAAAATTAACTTGAGTTATGGATGTGTACAGAATAACTGAAAATGTGTTATCTTATATGTTGGTTTCCAATTGAACTTGGCAGATCATGTGTGGGGTTGGGATTTGCCCAAGTGTTACCCACTATATAGACAGGGCGAGACAGGCACTATAATGGCACCCATAACTTGATTACCCCAGTCTGAATTTTTAAACTCTTAATTCTTATAGAAGAACTGTAATATTTTATATCTTAAAAGTTTTGTGGTACTGGCCAATTAGAACAGAGCAGTCCGTGTTGTTGGCAGGAACTAATGTTTACAGTAATGTAAGCATGGAAAAATACTTAAAAAAGACATGCTTTGAAGATTAATCCACTTACACAGTTAGGTTGTAAATAGTTATTAACCAAAAGTAATGAGGACAGTCTTGTCACGAGTTTACATTGGTTGGACTTAAACATGTTAATTATGAATCATAAATCTAGAAGACATTGCGTGTGCAAGAACTGCATTTAGTGTTTAATTCTTAATTCATAATTTGATTCTAAACCCAGTTTATTTGAATTGCCACCTTGAAAGGTCATATCTCAAAATTAAAAATTAGGGCTACACGTTTTCAAGACGTGCATGACAATTTTGTTGGAAATAGTAGACTAGAAAGTAGTAATCAAGTAATATCAGGAATGTTAAAGAGACAAATTTTTTACCTCCTTCGCACAATCTAGGGAAATAAAAACATTGGTTACAAAAATTATTTCAATTAATTTTTTTTTACTTTTTAACTTTGTAAGAGTCCATCGTATCAATATCGGCTGTATCTGCAACAAAGAATCTGTGGTATTGATAAACTTCTTTATCGCTCAGTCTTCTTGCATTAAGAAGTCACAAAAATGGAACAAATGTGCAATAAATACAGGCAAACCTCTATTTAGTAACGGTTTGTGGTTCTTGAGAATAGTCACAAATTTAAAAACAAAATGTTGATTTAATTTAATAGACAGACTGATACCTGAGAAGTTTCCACTTAACCTCCCCTTGACACCGAAATCGTTAAAAACTTTGAGCACCGTGAAGTGTCACCAAGTGTTAAGAAGTTATTATGAAGGTGTGATTGGACTGTGACCATTGCCGACCATGAGACTAAATAAACATTGCACTCACACGCAGAACTCAGCAAGACAAAAATGAAAAAACCTTTTTACAACACCACAGACAGACGATTAGCAAAAGCGGTTTCCTTATCAATAGAAAACAAAAATGTATATAATTAAAACTGAGAAAAGATGGACGAACAACTTATTATTACAAAACAGGACGGACAACAAAAGCAAACCAAGAGGAAAGACACATGATGAGAAAAACACGACACAAGTGAACAAAACAGTGCAAAAACAATATCGGTGGTCACAGCTAAACAATAAAAACTAAAACCACACACAAAAATAGGAAAAATCACAAAATGTATTTCTATTCAGATATAAAACTAACGTGGTGGGAATGAATGGATGAAGGTGGTGGTAACCCGACTTAGGCACCTGACCCTGTCGACAGGTGGAGTCAAGATGGTGTTGGCGATGTTCTCAGGGATGTAGGGTCGTCCGCCCGGACGTACACCGTTCCCTCAGTGATGGATATCGTAGAGTCGTTCTGATACCTGTGTTGTGGAGTGTAGTGGACCTATTCAGGCTGACCCACACGCCGTACACTGCTGTTAAATGCAATTGTAGAGAGATTGTGCTAATTTAGGATGATAAAGAAACATCTGGAAGGCGGGCTGAAGAAATAATACGTGGTTTACACACGTATAGTTTCCTTTGCACAAAAACTCTACATTTACATCAATGTGAATACATAAGTGGTCTCTGGCCACTCGTGTCTGCGCCAGGTGGGATTAGCTGCTCTAAAACGCGTTACCACAACATGCAAAATCAAGAAGAAAAAGTTATGCTTACCCGGGCAATGCTAAAGTTCCGGTTGAATTAAGAAATTACTATGGTAAACTAAGTGATTGTTACAAAAGACCTGAACGCACCTGGATCGCGACGCAGAGCGTGCCTACCCCTCTCGTCTCTTGGGCGATGACTGACTCACTGTGGCACGCGTTGGCGCCTATAAGGAAGGTGACCGCGCACCCCTAGCATTCGGGATTCTAGGGAATCTGCAATTGCTTCTGCTTTATCCTTTGGTGTATGTACTATTCCTCTCGTTCCATGTATGACAGGTGTATGTGTTTTCTTTTTCTTTCCTGTGAAAATGTTCAATTTCCAGATCCCATTTCTCTTTTTTTTTATAGTTTTCCTACTAGGTTTTCCCTGTTTTTGTGTTTCTGGAGTTTTCTTAACTTGAGCATTCAATTGGTCTTTAGCTTCTCATGTTCTGTTGGTCTGATATATCCGTTGTGCCTTATTCCTGTCACTTATGATGAGTTTATCCAGTTCCTCATTTCTCAGTCGTCGTAGATTAGTTGTGGTTGCTCTCCTAATATGGTCTTGAATGGTATCTGTTATCAGTTTCACTTCTGTATTGATGTTGCTTATGGTGGTATTTGGTATGTCTGGATATTCTTCTTGCATTGTGTATCTGTGCTTTTCCCAGCCTGTGTCAAAGGTCTTCCACTTCTGTTGTTCTCTGCTTATGCACATACTATCAATTCTTGCAGTTAAGGGGAGATGCTCTGAGCTGAGGTCCTGCTAACTTCTATATCTGTGAGTAAATTTGTGTTGTTTATGAAGTCAAGGCTTCAGATAGTTGTTCCAACAGTCTGCCGTTTTTGTTTGTGTTCTTATTTCCCCATGCAGGATGTTTCCTGTTAAAGTCTGCGCCAATTATATACTGTGGGGTTTGTGGTATAATATTTTCTAGTGTTTCTTGCAGGATGTTATTCCCTGGGGGGAGTATAGAGTCAATATGCTAACTTCGCCATGTTTTGTGGGGATTATAACACTAGTGGAGTCTGGTTTCGCCCCCAGTGTTTTTTTTTTTGTTTGCCCGAATCCCGGAACAAGATCAAGGCTTTGACAAAGTCCGATGATCTCCTGCAGTTTTTTTTATCGAGAATCTGACCCATGGGGTCTTTTCTCATGACTAAAGGGTTGCCCTTCCATACGACCTTGGTCTTTTGGTTGGGGAATGTAAATAGCATTTCCTGATATTTAATTTTTTATTTTACTAATCTAGTTAAAGAACTTGTGTTCTTCCCGTATATATTTTTTTAAATAAATAGTGCTGACTATGCCTACCTCCACCTAGGTAATATATGCGCCTAGATGGGACTTCCCTACTTGATTCTATGTGGCCTGTCTTAACCTCTGTACGGAGTGGCCATGAAAACGTATTCTAGATATTGTGTCCTGTGTGGGGATTGATGAGTGACAGATTGTGATTGGTGAAATTTTATGACATGCGAGGTGAATGTGTAATGAATTCAAAATCATGCATGTTTGATATAATTATTACTTTTTTTTTTGGGTGTGTGGGTGTACCTGCTAATTTATTGTTTGTCTAATAATTGTGGTTTGTGATCTGTTGCCCATTTTGATCTGGAGGGTATCCCCCAGTGTTGAGGGTTCCCGACAGGCCCCTCCGGTCAGCGTGGTGCTCGAGGGCGATACTCACCACCGGCACTGGCCTACTTTGAGTCTTCCCCACCAGATCGTCTCAGTGGATGAAATGGATTTGAGAGTTCATTATTCTGTTTTTTGGTTGTTGACATCATTTTTCTTTCTGTTGTTACTGTATCTTATCTTCTTGCGTCTGGGTTTGCTGCATGTTTTGCTGTCGTATCCTTGCCTGGTGGGTAATCTGT
>NQII01000633.1:686997-733134 GCA_002778355.1 Clitarchus hookeri
GGGTGGTTATGGAAAACAGGGAGTGTATATATACAATTCTGGCACTCTCCTGAGCACACCTCCGCAGGTAGTCTCTGATTGGTGGTGCTTGGAAGAGTGCTTGCTGATTGGGCCGAGAGGCAGCCTATGGGGTGTAGGTACTATTGAGTGGAAATACAGAAGAGGATGTGATTTTGAATTATTAATTATTGAATGTTGGAAAGAAGCAAATCTTAACGACTGTGTTTATTCACATCTGCCTCAAAAATTGCATGTTTTTTTAAAAAAAATAATATATTAATCTCTTCAAAAAGTAGATGTTTGCCAAATAAAACAGTTTTCTATGGTGCAAGATGTCTGATGGTGCAAGATGTCTGATGGTGCAAGATGTCTGATGGTGCAAGATGTCTGATGGTGCAAGATGTCTGATGTACAGCATTCATAAAGTGCAAAGCGAGCATACACGTCAAACTGCTTGGAGGAATAAGCCTTCCCGACTTTCCTCAAGTCACCTTGTTTCCTCCTCTTAACGTGGTTGGCGAGTGGAAGATGTTGCCTAGCAACCAGTGTAGCATCCTCACGTCCCCCCTCTCATGACCGAACAGGTGGGGATAAAGAAGCCTGTGGAGGGATCATGTGGGCTACTTCAGCCATCGCCAACCTTCCTCTACCTACTCACGTTTTTCCCTTCAGTTTTTGGAAATTTCGATTGTACTCGAGAATGACTTCGTCACATCAGGAGTGGCTAATAATGTTGATATATGCATAGAATCAAGCACAGTCGAACACTGATAAGTGACCATTTCGCCAAAAAAATATTTTCCTTTCATCAAAATAAATTTTATAGTATGAATTAAATGGAATTTGTGATTCATTCTTTTAATAAGTACATATTTAAGTGGAAAACATTAGAAACTATGTAACGATTAGGCTGAGTGGACAACCTTACGAGAGCACACTTGTAATGTAACACACATTGTCACGTCACAGTAATTTTTGTACAATAAATATTGTAATTTATTGAGACATTTAAATCTGCTCAAGAACATTCACTATTGTATGAGTTTTTCTTACATCACCAAAATGCAGCTTCTGTTCATTTGTAGATAACTAAATTTTAATTATATCCTGCTCAGTTCAATATTACTCCAACACAAATCCACAGCCTAACTACAAAATACTAGTAAATATTTTATTGTTGATAACATAAAAATACTCCTTGCATAGTAAAAACGTTTCTACAAACAAGTGGTAAAAACCTATCCGTTTTTTTTCTCTTGACAATATGAAAATGACAACAAATTTGCTTCCAATGCAGTTGCATTTTTTTTTGTCCTTCACTATCACTAAACCACAGTGCTTACGGCACGGCAGTGTTTAAGTACCTTTCTTTCCCGCCCACTTAATGATTACATTGCAGTCTTGCACTTTGGTCAGTTTATAAAACTTAAAAAAACCATTTACTTTCAAACTTCTGGGCACAATCTAAAACAGTAATAATATTTGGCATTCTTAATTGGTTTAGTGACATAGGCAGCCAACTCATTTCACCACAATAGTTTCAAATGCTGTATTTGCTAGTTGTCAAGAACCTAACTACAAAGTACAGAAGATGAGTAAAGTCGGCAGTGTTTACAAATACCGTGCGAATATTTAGTGCGTAATTATGACATTCCACACAAAATATACCCGTCTGTGTTATATATACTTGCTATTTATTTTTGTCATATCACCATTATTTTTGGTTTGAGATGTCCGTTTATAAATAAAATACGCGTAAGCATGATTCTGCCTATGAATGAGCGCCATATTCTGCTCGATATATATAGAATCTTACGTACAACGATAATCTTTCGACCTTGCTACAAATTGATTTATGAATCGTTCTCTTGACGTAACTTTCGTTTACGTTTTTATACCCAACAACGTGATCACCACGCAAATAAGTTTTCTTGTCCGCACGTAGGTGAAGTAAATGAGAGATAATGCTGTATAACAAATGAAAAACTGTAAAACGTAATGTTTTTAAGAGTTCTCATGGTAAAAGAAGCTCGCACTGAGGTTTAAGATACACTTAAACAAGGAATTTTGTTGATGTTTTGTGAATGTAACATAATTTCTCAGTATTTCACATTATTTTGCGTCAGTGAAAATTTCTAGGCCCGACTGATAGGCAGAGAGGAATGTGCGAGACAAATATTTTTACGTCGTCATGTTTGCATCAGGGGAGGTTCAGACAAAGGTTTTAACTGGTTTTGCTGAATTTTTTGTTCACAGATTGTGGCCAACCAATTAACAGTAAGAAAGCAACCCCTAAGTTTAATTCTGCCAGCTAAAAACATTTTTAGAAATTAATTTTGATCACAATTTCTTGCAACTCTGCTTGTGATTTTTCTTAAATTTTTGTGATTTTCTTTGAAGGTTCCTGAAAATGTTGTAACAGTGTTGTCACAAAATTGGGAATTTGCAGTGTATCTTATGGCGGTCTGCAAGCCTGGGATTTTCATTTTGAGCAGAGTCTGAGCAAGCCAACTGAAAAATACTTTTATTATAAGGATAATACAGTATTACTTTTGAAGGTAATAGGTTTTCATATCTGTCGTTGTAAAGTATAATTTTAACAGAACATGCCTACATTTTAAAATATTATTTTGTTCTGTGAATCAATGTACACCTGTTTTTTTTTTGTGAAACGATTTCCATGATTTCTTCAGTTTTTATGCTGTAATTTCGACATGTTTTTCACTACTTTTTCTGAGATTTTACTAGAAATTTCTGTTATTTTTAATACATTATCACAAACAATAAAGTATGTTTACGAATAAATTTCGCCAAGCAAGATATTAAACTGAAGTACTTGATTTTATGTAAATATGTTTTTTTTGAGCTGCAACATTTCAATTAAAAAAAATACTTATCAGCCTTTGTATACAGTACACGTGTGTACATATAAAATACAGTTGATATGAATGAATTAAAGAAATGGCATGAATCACTAACCTGATTACCAGAATATAAATATAATATTTAAAAAATGTGACCATAAAAATAACTATTCTGCGAATGAAAGAAGTAAAAAATTTATGAAAACTAATTGTATTTATTAATTTTGCTTTGTTTACGTAAATTGTAGGTTAGAAGAACATTAAAAAAAATATTCCACTAAATAACTTGATTGTTTTTATTCATGTTTTCAGCCGTAAAAGCTAGTTTTGCTGACTGAGCCTATTCAACTTTGTAGATTTTGGTTTTCTCTGCAGATGCTGTTGAGGTTACACGCTTGTTCTTCTACATTCTTATCATAATACTTGCACACTGCAATGTCAACATTATGAAAAAATTAAAATTATTCCATTGTAACTTATGTTGTAGTATCAGAAACTTCAACACAAATTTCAAATCAACACGTTTTTCCAATAACCTAAACAAATGCCATTTTAAGTTTTAACGTCCAATTTGGTACTATTCAACGTCATTTAGACGAATGATCAACTCAGCACAAGAATTGTAGTTGATTGCTCGGAGCAACTACGTTTTTACTACTTTATAAGTGAATCTTGCACAATTATTTAGTTTTTTTTTGCGCCTTGTGAAGTAAGTGTTGGTTATGACCAGAGCCTTATGTATCTAACAAACTGTCTCGTCGGGAATCTCTGTTCAAATATGTAGTTCTGAGGAATAATATTAACCATAACACATCTACATTTCAAAATATTGTTTTGTGAATGAATAACATATGGATTTGTGGCCCAGTTTTAGAATAATTTTGTTGTTAATCAGCCATCATATCTCCATTTTTGAGGAATCTTTTTACCGGAACACACCTACCATTTAAATATTTGTGTTTCATTAATAAACACTGGATTGTTTTAATTTGTTAACAGTTAAAACACAGTCTCATCGATCGTTGACTGAATGACTTAACACTGAAGAAGCTCAAATTTTTCGACATTGGAAACTGTTTTGAGCCGAGCTCGATCCTCAAGCGATTACTAGGCTCAAGCTCAATTTTTGAGTACTTACAGACCTCTTAGTATCTTATGCTCTCACACATTTTACAAACCCTGTATTTTTGCTTCCAAATTTGAGGAAAAAATAAAAATTTGCAGAGTATGTAAGGACTTTCAATATGTGGCTGCAAGATGGGGTGGCAAGGCATATTTACATAGTTATCGTCATACATTAAAAAGTGTATTAATGCTTATGCACCATTATCAAACAGTAATTAGTACGGAATCCTGGCAGTTCACTTAATGTCTCTGGAATTGCTCTTTTGCCACCTTCAAGTTTCCGCTCTCCTCCATAGACTCTACTACAACAGAGAGAGATGGTAATGTTTCATTTTCAAGCTTTGTCACAAAAGGCGGGGAAGGCACGGCAAAGGGAAGAACGGAAGTAGCACATCAGTACGAGGGGTTGGTGGAGAGAAGGAACACATCTGTATGGACAGCTAGGTTTTTTTACTTTGCTAAACTAAAAACATTTTCAGTAAATTATATTTTTAATGTTTCTTATTACTATTCATATTTTTATTTATTGCAGCATGTATGTTTTCGTGTCCGTTTTTAAGTATCAAATTGATAATTTTATGTCGTAGTAGAGGGAATAACGCCTCAGCATAATATATAGAACCAATTGTGAAATGTTTCATTTTCATAAGAACATTTGCGTTTCATTTTTCGTTTGTACGGACTTTAGTAGCATACACATTTTAGGTAAAACCATGTTCCTAACTGCAGATATACGGGAACGTGCTTTGTATTGTTTAGCACAGGGCTCAGAAAATCATTGAGCTCTCGAACATCTTGCGAAAGAGGGTGTCACAAACTTCATTCATGAATTCAAGCTCATTTTACAAGATATTCCAGATTCTTATATGTAAGGAGTTTGCGGGACCGCAAATGAAATGTTTAAGAATTCCACCCTTAGCAATGCAAAATGAAATACCTGTGCTTTTAATTGCCTGAAACAACACATCTCCTTGTTCTTGGTGCAGTTCCTGCAGAAGGTGAATGTGAGGTCACTTCTCTAAGCTAATGTATGTGTTATGTTTATGTTGTTTTTCCAGCGCACGCATAATCAATTTAACCAAAAATAAGATACTTTTATGTTAACACAACTATAAAACACTTGTGACACACGACATACGTAGAAAACAACCAAACACGTCACAACGGGTGATTTTCCAATTTTGATTCAAAAAGTGTGAAGGAGCTGTGAATAGTCCATACATTCTCAGGACTCCAATTAGCGCATTGGAGCCAGTCACTGTATCTGAGCAACAGGTCTCACAAGACAAGGGGGTTGTAATGACTTAAGTTGACCATGGTTCTTGCATGGGATCTCATTAACAGCTAAAAAATAGAGCTAGCAAGAGAAAGAAGAGGTAAATAAAACTTTACGCCAACCAACTCCAATCTCTGCAGAAAGAGCTGTGGATTAGAGAGTTGGTTTGTTTATGTAAATTGTTGAATAGGAGATTACATAGTTGAAGCAGGATGAAAAGTTTTAAGTGAAGTTTAACATACTAAGTGGATCATGCATCCTTGTTGACGAGATTGGCTGCTGCTAAAATATTGTTGTGCACAGGTCCTCCCCTCCCCTCCTCCCCCCTGCCGGGAGAGCTGCTGTCCTCGCCCGCCACATCAAGGAGGGGGTAGCCATGCTTGACCAACCCTTCCCGACCCCTCCCCTGGTCTCTGTTGTGGCTTTGCATGAATTTTCTGAAGGTCTTCCCCCTCTGCATGGGTGGACGGGAAAGTTTTTTTATCGATAAAGAGTGCCGGCTGGTATAAATAGCACATCAGGAGAGGTTGGCGGTCTGTGGTATCCACCTGGCAAATTGCAGCAAGTGGTGAACAAAGAAGATGACTGATGGCTGATGCGAAGAAAGACTGCAGCCGGTAAGTGTGCGTTTGGCAGCGATGAGCGAAGCATGCAACTGCTGTGGAGAGAGAGAGATACCTGATGAGTAGAGTGCGCGGAAGTGCTTTGGAACGTTTTGGACAGGAAAGACTGGCGATATCTGAATTTAAAAAAAAGGTGGGACTTAAATGGACGAGCGAGACCAACTTGAACATACTAGAACTGTCATGCAACAAAAATATAATGTTAACAGTAATTCAGTAGGTGTTAGAAAACTGTTAAGACTGGTTTTAATAGTTTGTGTTAAATTTTGTTAGGTGGGGGACGATTATGTAAGTATTAGATGTAAATAGCAAGTGAAAGCCAATGTTGTCAAAATAATAAGTTCAGAGTATTTTTTTGAACTGTTTATAAATATAATTATTATAAACACTTTTATTTAATTACGACTTCCATCCCTTAAAGAACCTGGCTACACCAACAGACTTTGAAAATTTGTACTGATATGATTCAGTATGAATCTACACTGGTTTTTGATTAAAAGTACCAGTACCAGCATGCATGTTCAAGGCGCAAACAAGTGTGGTCCAATCCCTACAGCAATATGATGTATTTGTAAGGACAAGATCATCTGTGGAAAGGTGTTGACAAAACTGTTTCATGCCAAAGGCATAAAATGTGAACCTTACCCGTAGCACTCTGGACAACGTATATGTACCACATCCTACAAGCAAGGATGATTAAACCTAATTACTCAAACAGGAATGTTTTCACCTTGATATTGTCAGAAAACATGTGTAAGAATTTATACGAATACAGTCAACTTTCGATTTTCCGCAGACAGATCAATCTGTTTGCAGCTTAACTGGGCTGTATTTCTTTTCTATAAATAGTTTACTTTGTAGACCTAGACACAAGAACCTTTTTAACATTTGTTTTTGTGTATCGACCACAGTATTATAAACGCACCCTTGTGAACCGTGCTTGCATTCGATGGTCCCGTTATCAACACTTGACAAGAGGAAAGACGGTGGGGGCGGAGGAGTCCTCGAGAGTTGAGCTAGAAGAAAAAAGTTTCAGGGACATTTGCCAGTCTAACACCTCAAATAACAGTCATCTTCGTAGTTTACTTTTGCAATGTGTGTGTTAACGTAATATTTGTTATATTTATTATGTATTTGTGGCAGATATATTTTAATTACTCCATCTCTAATTGATATTATTAACTGCAAGTGCTTTAACCTCAGAAAACATATTTCAGTGTAATTATGTTTGTAAGTCTTCCTGTTTTCAATCGCAAAGTTATTTTCATGTGGGCCATTTTGCATAGAGGAATTTGTTGTCTGATTGCCATGGTAAAGCATGAAGCCAGGTTTAAATGCATCGCTTAAGTATGCAGTTTTAGACGTTTCTAGCCATCTTGGTTTCCTTCACGCAAGTGGTAACCTAGTGGGCCATCGGCCTGATAAGTATTTTTATTTTTCTGGTCAGATTGGCAGAGTCACATACCGTAATGCAGACAGAGCAAAGTTGTGCTGCGCTGAATAGGAATAATTTAGTCTGCACGTACTACCTACGCAGGCTAGAAATTAAAGTCAAGTTAGAACCACCACAATGTGTGTGTGGCACGGTAAAATCTTTAGTAACATACCTCAGGCCTGAGAGCCTTGTGAGGGAAGATTAAGGCCAACAACCGGCAGAACCAGCCTAAGATGATACCACAAAATGTTACATCAATTAAGATTTTTAAGCTAAGTATTCTGTAAGTGCTGTATATTGCGGAGAAGCGTTACACGGAGCAAATCATTTACATAATTTCGCAGGCCTATTATTATATCGCAAAGTTGAAAATGTGTATTTACACGTGCAGCAGTAAATTCAGCACTTTATATCTTGATGCGTGGTGATTTGTGATATTGCTACTGTTGATTATTCAATGTTTGCGAGATGGGTGAATTGAAAGTTTGTTTATCTCTGTGATATAACTGTTTTATTCCAAATAAGCTTGCCATGTGAAATCCAGGAATTGCATCTAAATTTCATGTTTTTAAAATTTTCATCCTTAACATTAAATAATTCGCATAGAGCGCAAACAGTACTTATTGGCATTTCGTTACATTCATCTTGAGGAAGCCAACCTTACACATCCATTCCTTACATTTACAATGTAAACATTCCATGAATGTGCACAAAAATATCTGAAGTTATCTTCTTTTTCTAACAACTTGGGATGAAAATTCTATTTTCTGAATGCTTTGACTTGGGACACGGGAATTTTGCACAGTGCTATGACATCAGAGGGTCGCATGCACCACTCTGCATATCCTTGTCTTAAGACATAGGTTGGGATAGCGCAATTGTAGAAAGGCCCTAATGGACTCAATAAAAAGACAAAAGCGCAAACTATTATTATTATTTTACTCCCACTTACTCTCCTGTATCACAAATCTCTTCAAAGGGCACAAAGTGTTTTTGTTCTAAGGCAATATTGCGACAGGTAGCACACACACATTTAAAATCACTTAGCATGTAACACCCAATCTTTTCGCTCGGCTAGTGACACACTAGGCAGCATCCTTAAGCAGGACCTATTTTAGCTGAGTAGGTTTACGTTTGGGTACTTTGGGTACTTATTAAGAATTGCTGCTTTTCTGAAAACAGGAAAATAATACCAAGAAATGGTGTACATATATTGAAATTACTAACCACAGTTATTATGAATTTCATTGGGGCCATCACGTTATTCGTACTATGTATAATGAAATGTCATAGGGGAGAGGGCTATGAAAATCAAGGAATTTATGGGGTTAAACACATAAAATTTTAATTCACTTGTTAGCTGTTTATGCAAAAGTGGGTTTATCATTTGGTTCAGAATACGTCGCTCTATTAAGACAATTTTATATTTCACTAGCTGTGACCGCGGCTCCGCTCGCGTGGACAACCGAATTACCGCATTTGTGCAGGAGTGATAAAAAAAGATACCTAATACCTACCTACAAATTTTGTCCTAAACATTGCAACAATTCATTATCAGATTAAAACTTTAATATTTTGCTTGAATTTTACGTATTTATTTATCGAGAAATTAAATGGTAAAAACGCTTATTAGTATTTCTCTGTTGTAGATAGATATATGCTACAGTGGAGTTTTTTTAAGTCTTTTTATTCTACATAATTCTTTACTACATGATATTGTTCCATCTTTAACGGTTTAGACAGCGTATTGCAAGAGAGCGCACTGGCTGTAAACTTTTTTCAGACTTGATTCACTATCATCGTCACTACTTATTCCTTATGTTACTTTATGTAACAAAATATATACTAAAACCTGACCAGAGAACATAGCTATGAATAAAAAAAAAACCACGCAAATCGTATAAGTGGTTCTCGAGTGATAAGTGCACTAACAGACAGACAGACGTTGATTTTTATAATATGCAAGATAAATAAAATTACATTTAGCTAATTGTGCTGCAAGTCATGTTCATATGAGTCTTTATGTCATTTTTGTATTTTGAATGTGTGCCCATTAGGTATATTTTTGGGTTAACAGTAGTGAATTAAAGGATACCATAACAAAGTTTTAACACATCAAAAATTAATTCATACAAACCCATAGCGGTATAAATATGGTACAGTTGATAAATGTTTGAAATAGTAGACTCATTGAAAAATGAAACATTATTACAAAGTAATCTGCTTACATGTGACGTGAACCAGGCGTTCACGNTTTATACGAATACAGTCAACTTTCGATTTTCCGCAGACAGATCAATCTGTTTGCAGCTTAACTGGGCTGTATTTCCTTTCTATGAATAGTTTACTTTGTAGACCTAGACACAAGAACCTTTTTAACATTTGTTTTTGTGTATCGACCACAGTATTATAAACGCACCCTTGTGAACCGTGCTTGCATTCGATGGTCCCGTTATCAACACTTGACAAGAGGAAAGACGGTGGGGGCGGAGGAGTCCTCGAGAGTTGAGCTAGAAGAAAAAAGTTTCAGGGACATTTGCCAGTCTAACACCTCAAATAACAGTCATCTTCGTAGTTTACTTTTGCAATGTGTGTGTTAACGTAATATTTGTTATATTTATTATGTATTTGTGGCAGATATATTTTAATTACTCCATCTCTAATTGATATTATCAACTGCAAGTGCTCTGACCTCAGAAAACATATTTCAGTGTAATTATGTTTGCAAGTCTTCCTGTTTTCAATCGCAAAGTTATTTTCATGTGGGCCATTTTGCATAGAGGAGTTTATTGTTTGATTGCCATGGTAAAGTATGAAGCCATGTTTAAATGCATCGTTTAAGTATGCAGTTTTAGACGTTTCTAGCCATCTTGGTTGGTTTCCTTCACGCAAGTGGTGACCTAGTGGGTCATCGGCCTGGTCAGATTGGCAGAGTCGCATACCGTAATGCAGACTGCAGTCAGGGCAAAGTTGTGCTGCGCTGAATAGGAATAATTTAGTCTGCACGTACTACCTACGCAGGCTAGAAATTAAAGTCAAGTTAGAACCACCACAATGTGTGTGTGGCACGGTAAAATCTTTAGTAACATACCTCAGGCCTGAGAGCCTTGTGAGGGAAGATTAAGGCCAACAACCGGCAGAACCAGCCTAAGATGATACCACGAAATGTTACATCAATTAAGATTTTTAAGCTACGTATTCTGTAAATGCTGTATATTGTGGAGAAGCATTACACGGAGCAAATCATTTACATAATTTCGCAGGCCTATTATTATATCACAAAGTTGAAAATGTGTATTTACACGTGCAGCAGTAAATTCAGCACTTTATATCTTGATGCGTGGTGATTTGTGATATTGCTACTGTTGATTATTTAATGTTTGCGAGATGGGTGAATTGAACGTTTGTTTATCTCTGTGATATAAATGTTTTATTCCAAATAAGCTTACCATGTGAAATCCAGGAATTGTGTCTAAATTTCATGTTTTTAAAATTTTCATCCTTAACATTAAATAATTCGCACAGAGCGCAAACAGTACTTATTGGCATTTCGTTACATTCATCTTGAGGAAGCCAACCTTACACATCCATTCCTTACATTTACAATGTAAACATTCCATGAATGTGCACAAAAATATCTGAAGTTATCTTCTTTTTCTAACAACTTGGGATGAAAATTCTATTTTCTGAATGCTTTGACTTGGGACACGGGAAGTTTGCACAGTGCCACGACATCAGAGGGTCACATGCACCACTCGGCATATCCTTGTCTTAAGACACAGGTTGGGATAGCGCAATTGTAGAAAGGCTCTAATGGACTCAATAAAAAGACAAAAGCACAAGCTATTATTATTATTTTACTCCCACTTACTCTCCTGTATCACAAATCTCTTCAAAGGGCACAAAGTGTTTTTGTTCTAAGGCAATATTGCGAAAGGTAGCACACACACACATTTAAAATCACTTGGCATATAACACCCAATCTTTTCGCTTGGCTAGTGACACACTAGGCAGCATCCTTCAGCAGGACCTATTTTAGCTGAGTAGGTTTACATTTGGGTACTTATTAAGAATTGCTGCTTTTCTGAAAACAGGAAAATAATACCAAGAAATGGTGTACATATATTGAAATTACTAATCACAGTTATTATGAATTTCATTGGGGCCATCACGTTATTCGTACTATGTATAATGAAATGTCATAGGGGAGAGGGCCTATGAAAATCAAGGAATTTGTGGGGTTAAACACATAAAATTTTAATTCACTTGTAAGCTGTTTATGCAAAAGTGGGTTTATCATTTGATCCAGAATACGTCACTCTATTAAGACAATTTTATATTTCACTAGCTGTGACCGCGGCTCCGCTCGCGTGGACAACCGAATTACCGCATTTGTGCAGGAGTGATAAAAAAAGATACCTAATACCTACCTACAAATTTTGTCCTAAACATTGCAACAATTCATTATCAGATTAAAACTTTAATATTTTGCTTGAATTTTACGTATTTATTTATTGAGAAATTAAATGGTAAAAACGCTTATTAGTAATTCTTTGTTGTAGATAGGTATATGCTACCGTGGAGTTTTTTTAAGTCTTTTTTTATTCTACATAATTCTTTACTACATGATATTGTTCTATCTTTAATGGTTTAGACAGCGCATTGCAAGAAAGCGCGCTGGCGGTAAACTTTTTTCAGACTTGATTCACTATCATCGTCACTACTTATTCCTTATGTTACTTTACGTAACAAAATATATACTAAAACCTGACCAGAGAACATAGCTATGAATTAAAAAAAAAAACCACGCAAATCGTATAAGTGGTTCTCGAGTGATAAGCGCACTAACAGACAGACGTTGATTTTTATAATATGCAAGATAAATAAAATGACATTTAGCTAATTGTGCTGCAAGTCATGTTCATATGAGTCTTTATGATGTCATTTTTGTATTTTGAATGTGTGCCCATTAGGTATATTTTTGGGTTAACAGTAGTGAATTAAAGGATACCCTAACAAAGTTTTAACACATCAAAAATAAATTCATACAAACCCATAGCGATATAAATATGGTACAGTTGATAAATGTCTGAAATAGTAGACACATTGAAAAATGAAACATTATTACAAAGTAATCTGCTTACGTGAAGAATATTCAAGTGTTCCTTGGCTGGGTCCTTACCATGCAACGTGGTAAGTTTGTCTCCCTGAAAATATACATACATTTTAATAACATTTTAAATTGTTGAATTTGCAACTTTCCTTGTAGGTATTACTTCCCAAAAAGTAGTGTTTAGAGTTGATGGAATGTTATACATTACAAATATGTATTTATTTATAGCTTTCTATGACATGAGTGGACAGACTCACGCTTGCAGGAAGTTAATTGTTCCTATGTAGAAATGTGGGGTCATCCTATTACAGAAAATATTTTTGCAACAACATGAATATAACGGTGATATTTTGAAGGTGATGGTGACATTCGAGAGGAAGTACACAAACACACATAGTAAGCAGCAAGCAGTTTTATCTGCAGCAAAGATAAGATAAACTGAGATAACTGGTGTACCGATATTGCCGTGAAAACACAAATGGCATCTGCCTACCTGGTGTAGAAACTGTGCTTAACCTGCGTGTTTTTCTCTTTAAGAAAATATAATATGAAATATATATAATAAGTTTTCTTATAAAACGAACCCAGGTTCCAAACTACTAGGGAACACCAAAGACATTTTACACATAGTGAAACATTACTCTGAAGCAATCCACATTGTTATAAAATGAAAATTTCTTGCAGTGTGTGTGTGTGAATGGACTTCTTGAACGTGCTGAATTTTAACATTTAACTGCAGGAAACTTTACTACAGATTGCTCACTTAATTGAACTGGCACAACTGATAGTTGCAGCATACAGCATTAAGAAATCACTGTGAACTGTGAAAGGATTGAGGGGGGTGAGGGGAATGGACCTAAGGGAAAATAATACGACGTTACATACTAACACTTAGAGAAATAAATTTTTATAATGAAAACCACCAAAAACACTTAATCAATTCAATTTTGATCAGTGTGATGCTGAGCACTCTTAGAGCAATGCATCCAGTCGAATGACGTTGCCTGCAGTTATCCCCTTTGGTGAAGACTACTGAACACCGTATGGAAGTTTGAATTAGAGGAAGTATCTTTATTATGCCAAGGGGTTGGTGTGACGCCCAGGGATACAGGGCTGTCTCTGGTACCTCAGTTTCAATCAGGGCTGTTGAGCGTTGAGAGCGAGGGCAGGCTCCAGGCCAAATGGATCAACAGGCAATCACAGTAAAACCGTCATTAGCTGGCTTTCAGTCTATTAGACACTTTAAACATAATTTAGTTCTATACATACATGCTTTAAATTAGAATAATGAAACTCATTTTTTTCCTTCAAGTTAAAAGTAAAAACATCCGTGGGGCCAGGTCCCACTGATACAGTCATGGCTTCCACCCTTTCTTGATGCCCCTGGTTACAATGCATGGGCTTATCTTACCCTGCCTCCTGTCTTTTGAGTTGAGCCATATCTTTTTGCGGAGATTGCGTGTCGAACCCTTGAAATGGGGGTCTAGTAGTTCATCTGGATTATCAAGTGGGTCCTATTCCTCTCCTCTCTGACCCTACCCAAGGATTTCTGGAACTTTGATGGAAGGCGTGAATAACTTCTACAGGTGGCATGGAGGTCCAGCTACCAGTCTCTGCCTCTCTTGTGCTCTGTCTTGTAATTGGTCTCTTGTAATATGGCGTTTCAATAGCTGCTGCTCTTGAGCCTGGTGGGTTGCTCTGGCCGTGTTATTCATCTCCCCCCTTCATCTGGAGTAAGGCATGGGGAGGGAGGAAAGGGAAACGCAAAGAAGGGGAAGGAAGGTGCACGGTGGACTGAACATGTGGAAGTGTTGTGTTGCTATACGACTTTAGGTTGTGTGTCATTTGGACAGTGGCGGATTTACACATTTGCCGCCAGTAGGCTATTCAAATTTTGCCGCCCCTACCGACCTCTACAATTAATTACCCTAGTTCACAATCATATTAATTACATTTTTTTTGTCAATGAAATTGTAACTTTGTGATTTGTGCACTATCGTCCTAATTACACCACCTTTGTCCCGTAATTAGTATGATTGTGAACTAGGGGATCGATGTGTCAGTTTCTAGATTATTTTTACAACCCAACGATTTAGTTAAGATTGCACAAGAAATAGTTTTTGGGTATATTTCTGAGCTAATAAAAGCTCAATCATGTACTACTAATAAGGCGGGGTAAGGTATGCCTCAATACTACTTACACAATAATGTACATTCGGTAAACGTAATTAAATAATTTTTATTGCGCTTACTTACAGTTTAAAAACAATATATTCAATTATCTGGTAACAATCCGGCTGATGATGTCGATGAAATTCAATTAATTAAGTTATGAAAGTTTTACAATACCTTTTTGCGCGATTTTCTATTGGCAAAATCATCAATTATATCGTCGTATGAAATCTTGTTCATTAGTTCTGACTCTATGAACAAAAGAACTAAGGCGTTTATCTTTTCTTGGCTTAAAGTAGATCTTAGATAATTTTTCACCCGTTTTAAGCAAGAAAAGCTTCTCTCACCCGAACAATTTGTCGCTGGTGTACATAGAGCCATGCGAACTGCTATATCCAAGTTTGGATAAACGTTTTGCAAATTCTGTTTTCGCAGGAACGAAGATAGACTTTTCAATGATCCAGAATCTGGTTTTACCAAAATTCTTTCAGAAGAAAGGTGGCATTGAAAATGTATGCATTCTTGAACTAAGTCAGTCTCTTAATCATTAGGATACATTTCTTCCAAGAAAAGGGCTTTTTCCGTAAGGGTTGATGATGACAATTCACTCATTTTGGTCAGAAATGAAAACTTTTCATTGAACCTGTTGTAGGCCTCCTGCCGTTTTTCTAATTCGGATACGAGTCTATCAATGAGGACGAGAAATGTGTTAACCCTGAAAGTATCACTCGCAGTCATTCTCATTTCTTCATCGGGTGTTTCATCATAATTTTTTTTCCTTTTCGGTTGTCTTTTTCCCATGTCTTTTGTATACTGCTTCGACACGCTTAATTCCATCGCCTTTTGTTCGAAATACTTAAAATTTTCTCGTTCAGCTACGAAAAACTTGCAAAGAGATTCGTAAAGATCGGCAACAGTGATCAAATCTACGGTAGAAGCCTGAATTTGAACATTCACTTTGTTTATTCTTTCCAAAAAAACATTCCACACAACAACCATTACCGCCGTTTCCAGTTTTTCTAAATTCAAAAGTATTCCCGTCGCTTCGTTTCGCGTTACAGGCTTTTCGGTACAATCATCCTTGATTGATTCCAAAGTTTTAAGGACTTCGTGCCAACAATCTCTCAAACTTCTACATGCGTCCTCTCTAGCTGACCAACGTGTCAGATTTACTCTCTTTAGCGTTTTCCCTTTCCCGATTTCAGTCATTAATTTTTGCCAGCGCTGTGTCGAACTTAAAAAAAAAAAACGTAGATTTCTTGAAGCAACATGAAGAAGCGACAAGCTTCTGTGCAAGATTCAGCAGCCGCAGTTGCCACTAAATTTAAAGAGTGGGCAGAGCAAGGAACGAAAAAAGCAAAAGGTGCTTGGCTTTGAATTTGAGCCTGTAAGCCATTGTACACACCAGACATGTTCGCGGCATTATCATATGATTGTCCACGACAGTCTTCAATATTTATGCCCAGTGTTTTGAGTTCCGAAATAATGGCAGAAAACATTTCTTCAGCTTTATGTCCCACTGAGGGCAAAAACTTGAGAAATCTTTCACACGGTTCGCCTGTTTCCAAAACGTATCTAATGACGAGGGTAAGTTGGTCCACATGTGCTATATCTGGTGTTGAATCGATGATTAAGGAAAAATATTTCGCCCTTCTTATCTCGTCTCCAATGTGTTTTAAGACTTTATGACCCATCAAGAGAATAAACTCATCGCAAACGGTCTTTGATAAGTAACTGGTACTTCCAGATCCTTGATTCCCAAATCGTTCAATATGACTGGCTAAAAAAGGATCGAATTCAGCTAACAGTTCCAAAATCATACAATAATTTCCGTTATGCGGATCACCGAACTTTTCATTTTTTCCTCTGAAAGCGAGGCCTCTTGAACACAGTCGCTTCACTACGGCAACAACCCTCTTCAGAACGTTTCTCCAATAAGTAATTTCTTCATCAATCTGGACATGCAGTAAATTATCGAGTCGGCCATCAATCTCACTTCTAACTTTCAAACTAAGGATACTAGATTTATGACGCACAGAGTTTTCATGCTGAGCTACTCGGTGTTCTGCATTTTTCCATTCATTAAATCCTTCGTTCTCAAACTAAGTCTTATTCTCCGATGGACCGAATGCCAAACAGGACTTGCAATATACAGATATTTTACTTTCAGAATAAACCAGCCAATTTCGGTCATTCCCTTCATTATTTTTCATTTTTCTTTGGAAGATACTCACTGGCAAGAAACGATGCCGATCAGCATAAATTTTTTCACTTTTAGAGAAGTCACAAGACTTGTTTTGATCGAATCCGTACCTTGCGATAATCTCCCTTAAGGCATCGTTGATTTCCCATAAAGCTGGATCTTTGTTTATATTTACTGTTGTTTGCACTTGGTTATTACTTAACGTCTGATTCTGATAAGCATCTTCAATTGTTATACTTATTGATGATTCCCCTACCGCCTCTACGTCAAAAACATAAATATCCGTTTTTTCAAAAGTAGATGGTTCAACAGATGACTGTTGTTGTTGGGCCGCAAAGTTCAAATCCGTTTAATCTTTTCCAGATTGTATTGTGTCAGTGCATGTTGTTGAAGTTCCTGGTCTTTCAACACTACTTCCACTTTAAATAAAAAAAAAACTGTCAATTTTTATCGTTTTACAGATAATCTGTTCTTGGCCTTTTTTTTATACTCAGCTCGCTTTCTCCCATCACTCATTCTAACAATTTCTTGGATTCCAAGAACTGAAATAAAAAATATTACACTGGGAGTTTTATTTCTCGTACATCCTTTGTTCAGACTTCAGACATTGAATAATTACCTAACGCAAGTACAATAAAGTTATTTAAGTATGATATAACAAAAATATTGAAATTTATTTGCATAACTTCCGAAACCGCTATTTATCAAGTTAAATTACGTCTTAGTGATTCGTTACGGATGATTTATTGTAATATATTATGATTACTTACCTACCATAAGTTTCTTCGCACCGGTGATATTATGCTATGAAATTATTCATACAATCCACGAAACACTTTGAAAAATTACAGCACACAACCAGAAAAAGTAAATACGGGACGGGACTTCCCCGTTTGTATCGCCGGCCGCCGCTCTATATCTATCTCTCTCGAACTCAGTGCCACCACGCGGCGTATACCTACATCAGCACGACCCCGCTTCGGCTCCTGCGCTCGTGCAGTCAGTTCGGCCAGACACACTTAGCGAACTGTCATTTCACTCGTTCCCGCGCCGCAACCAAACGCGACTACGCAAATTGTACAAAAATTTATCTAATTGGTGAAACATATTACATGTTGAATTGTTTGTGTGGACCTAATAACATTTAGGTATATAAATACGAATATTTTTAATTTCTGTAAGACAAAAAAAAATTTGGCCCCAAATCTGCCGCCCTAGGCTCCAGCCTACTCAGCCTGATGGTAAATCCGCCACTGCATTTGGACTACAGTTGCAGATAAAACTGTTTTATATTTTATCTATGGTATTTGTGGAGNTGGTAAATCCGCCACTGCATTTGGACTACAGTTGCAGATAAAACTGTTTTATATTTTATCTATGGTATTTGTGGAGACGTTTTGGGCTGCTCTTAACAGTGTGCTCTTGAGAGCCGGTGAGGACGAAGCAAGGTGGAAATGGAGCAGCGACAGAATGCAAAGTTGAGGGGAAACGGGAGATTCCTGACAAAACCTGCTGAACAATGGCATCGCCTGGCACAATTCCCACATGCAAATGTCCAGAAGTGACCCCACCGGGAAAATTGAACCTGGTTTGCTTCTGTGGGAGTGAGCACTCTACCCACCATACCATCCATAGCCCTCTACGGTAACTGTTTAATGTTTTTCAGTAACACTACACATATTAGCACTTATAAATATGATTATGAAACTGATACTTCTATGCTTTATAAGTGTGACAATAAATGAAACAACATATTGAAATAATTTTGTAAATACTAGAAGAATCAAAAATATTCCATACTTAAGAGAAAAAAAAATCAAAGGTGGTCCCATGCATATTTAAAATAAAACCACCAAGTATTACTTTTAAATAAAAAAATTTAACAGCAAAGAGAGAAAATTACATACATATATACTGGAAATAGATATCTAATGCTTCCAAGTACCCCTCTGCAATTTGATTATTTGTTTTGGTGTTTTTGTTATTATTGGATTAATTATTCCTGTACAATATTCTCTGCANCCCTCTGCAATTTGATTATTTGTTTTGGTGTTTTTGTTATTATTGGATTAATTATTCCTGTACAATATTCTCTGCGTGTTATTTAATATAGGTATCAGTTGATAACAGATTAATTTTGGCTTTTATCATATATTATGGTTACTAAGTGACAAAGAACAGGGTTGCTACAGGTACTCACTAAACAAATTGAGACTTTTTCCTATTTTCCAGAACTTAAAAATAAATTTCCCTTGACTTTCTCATCTAATAAGCATACTGACACTAATAAAATCCCATGTGCAGCACTATTGAAAAATGGACAAATACATAAAACCAAACTCTTGGGTGCGACAAATTTCACAACATTAACTCATTTCAAGAAATACATATAGGCTTACCTTTGAAAAAATTCCAGCATCAGTTAATGATCCTTAGTTGAAAAATAGTTTAATTAATTTTCACATCACTTCTTTCTGGCTTCACATTATGCAGAGAACACAATAAAAACAAATTTCAAATTTTTCAAGAGCATGACCTGAATAAAAAAAAATCTTGAAAACCACTTAAGCATGATAAATAGGCCTACATAAATGTTCACCAGTTTGGGGGGACAGAACACTAAAAATTGGGTTCCTACAAGTAGCTGCCAGCACCACGCATCTTCCTAATCTCTCTGATTGCATCAGTCACCCCACTGCTTTCCTAGTTGAATTTTGTGGTTAATAGAGCAAAGTATGAAAATATGATTAATGTAAAACCTTTTAACTATTAAAAAAAATCAACCATAAAAAGTACCTATATGAAAATATTTAGTACGCTACGTGCATACATTCGGGCGAACACATTGCTGTAACTAATAATAGGACCTACCACACTTTATTTGCAAAACAGAGAAGTACCCAATTGTGTGATCTGAGGTGCATCAGCAGTATGAGTGAAGTCCAATGTTTGAAGGCCTATTCCAAAAAAATGGAGACGAGTTCCCCCGGACCTTTTAATGTTACTTTACGTTACTCTGGCTTGCGAATAAAGTGTGGTAGGTCCTATTAACGTACTTAGCTTTGTTTTTATTTTATAAGCCCCTGAACATGTGACTTCAGCAAGACCTGAAGTAAACGAGGAAGGAATTAAAATTTTACAGAATTTTTTTTTTTTCCCCCGGACCATTTCGATTCCCAGACTTTTCCCAGTTTTCTATACCTGTGGCAACCCTGAAGAAGGTTCTGCAACGCAGCACGCCTTAAAGAGCAGTTCATTTAAACAATATGACCAATGATATTAGCAATAACTATGGCGGCAATGACAAAGTATAAAATTTACCCCGTCACGAATGGGCATACACACATAAAATGGCTCATACTTTGAAAGCCAAACTATGCACTATCATATGTTATGACTTGGAGTATCGCAGAGTGCACAATTTATTAACTTCTGCTCGTTTCTAAAGTAACATTTTGAATGATTCCTTTGACAATAGATCAGTTGGTAGGTAGTGGGGAACATCAAACTCGCTCATATATATTTTTTTTAAACAAATTAAAACTGTAAAAGCTGTTATGTTCATGTAAAACTACTCACTATCAGACTAAATATAGATAGTTTGCAGTTATCTTACCACTTTTCAAACTGCTGCCTTAGAATGTTTTTTTCCCCATTTGGTATCAAACATTGCCATGGAATTATGTAGTGATAATAAAGCATAACTATTAAAATAATAAAACAAACATGCAGTGATGGTGAGAGTACAAAGAAAATGTAACTGGGCTCAAGTACAATACTTGGGGAAAATTGTTAAGTAATTAAAAGTAAAAATTACTTCAAATGAAAGTAATTAGTAAAATTACAATTACTTTAACATAACACATATTTCCTCAAATTTGATTTGATTTAGAGCTCCATGCTAAACTTTGAAGCTTGTAGCCAACACACAACTTGCATTTTACTAACATGTTTCCTTTAAGTTGCTTTCCTGCGAGTTCAAAATAGATTTGTAAATAAACAAAAAGGAAAAATGTGTTTCTCGTCACTACTGTACACATTACTTGTTGCCATTATTACCGTCACTGTTTTCCACAGTCAAATATTACGCCATCGATAGCCACTTGAAGTATCAGCTTCTTGTGACTTTGCCGAGAGCATTCATTGGATAGTGGACTGACTTGGTACAGAAACACAACCCAGCATGGTAGCACCATCCAGTGGGCATCAATTACGGTTTATATTGTGACAGTTGTGCTTATTATTTACAAAATTCACAGATAAAGGAGGAAAAACATTAAAATGGTAAAAATTAAAAGAAAATTTGCAGGCAAAGAGGGGAGAAAAAAAAAAAACTATTACTGGTATGTAACAACTACATCTCTTTACCCCACAAGAAAATTACAAATAAAATAAAAATTACTTAAATTTTCTTTTATCAGTAATGTAATTTCTGACACGCCATCACTGCATATATGGTATTAAAATGGTAATACTTACTATAGTGCATTAAACAAACTAAATAAATTCACTGCCCACAAATTTAAAACATTTAACTTTTAACAAAACAATGTTGAGACATGGATTCACTACACTTAAACGATGCTAGTCAGTGTCTGTGAACATGCAGCCCAGAGCAGGATATTTTGAAAAGGCTGATTTCAAAAGTGCTTATTTCACTGCAAACAAGCTATACTTTACAGTACTAATGTCAGTTTTTGATAGAATGTCTCCCTTCCCACTTTCATTCTGCTCCCCTGGTTTGTGTCCGGCAGTTAGTTACATAGTTAGTTCATTTTACCAAGGTAATAATGTTGGTTTTTCAAATTCTAGCCACAGCAGTTATTTGAACACAGTGACCATGGGTTATGCATGATAAATTGTGTAAAATAACTCGCAAACACTTGTCTTACAAAAAAAATATTATTATTTTCAAAAGTTAACAGTACACACGTAACAATATTTTATGCACCAAAAATGAAATAATTAAAAAAAAGTTTGTACCTGCAAAACAATAACTGAATTGTTTAACATATCTGTACAAAGCTAAAACTACATTCAACTGTTGTAAATGAAAGAAAAAAATATGGAAAAATAACACACTAGGCACTGACACCTTAATTCATGACATTTACATTACTCATCATAACAGTCTGATCACAAACACTAAAAACAATCAAGGTATTTTCATATCACATGTTATATCAAGACAATAATCATTAGCAATGAAACCATTTTTGCGATGCCACGCCTTTATCAGTCATTATAAATCGTACTTGCAAAAAAAGATACACATCACTTGTAAAATGCAACATTCACCAATGACTGATGTCATATAGGTATATTGAAAGCCATTGTTCATTATGCGTAAATGCAAACAAACATTTAACTGATAAAACTGAAATCAAGGGTGAATAAAAACATGCGCTTTCACTCAGGAACACCTCGTAACTTTAACTTCCCAGTTAAATNCTCAGGAACACCTCGTAACTTTAACTTCCCAGTTAAATCACTTGATGTGAAAATACTGAAAATGTGGTAACTTTCTGACACCATGACATACATCTAACAATAGAAACTAATGTCATTTTCAACAGTGCAAAGGAATGTGGGTGTAAAAGTTTGAATTATGATCTATCACATATTCTTGTTTTAAATAAACTTTAAACACAAGTATTATTGAATACCAAAAAAATTCAAGGTTTTTTTTTGTACTTTACATATTTGTGTTGATAATGGGAGAGTCTTTTAGATCACTTACGTTAATTTTAAATTTTAAAGTATGGTCAGTATCAAGTAGATCTTCAATCACCTCAAAATCAACACAACAGCATTTTTTGCTGTTCATTATTTCCTCAAAACTTACAGCATCTTTGTGTGTGATGCTGACAAAGTCCACCCACTTGGCTCCATCTGGAGAAAAGATAAACACCTGATACCTGTACTTCAAAGCTTCTTCCTCATTACCAACGTACTGAATGGCCACAAACACACGACGTTTTGTGGCATCCCTCTTGAAATGGAACAAGAACAACTCTTCAAATGCATCAATGGCATCGTGCTCTTCAAAATCAGTTGAAAGATCAAAGTCGTCGTAGTAGAGAAGAGGGTTCGCTGCCGTCATCCAAGCCATGTCGTGCGACACTTTAAAATGTTCCAGCATCTCCTCCTTGCGACCCAGCCAGTTGCAACCACTCTGTAAACAGCTGCGAAGCCGACGTGGACACGCTGCATTATGTTTCGCCATCGAGTTCAACTGGATCTTTACCTGGCATCCTGCATCCACGTTTACACATGGATACATCAACTTTTCGGCTAGTTCTTCAGCAACAAAGTTTCTGGAGTCTAAGTTTTTCTCCTTGCACGACGGACACTCCCTCAGTAGCGGCTTGCATTTGACGCACAGTTTGTGACCAGTTGTGCACTGGAAGATAGGTGCGCTCATGAACTCCGTGCATATTGGACATTCTAGGAGAGCTAGAAGTGTATCGTTGAATGATTGCAAATTCTCTGTTGAGATCTTTGATTGGTCCATTTTTTTTTACAGACAATTAGTGACTGAAACAAAAAGGTAACAAAACTATCAGTTCACACAGTTACATCCAAATAAGGCTGAAAGTGCACAGTAGTCAAAACTAAATACCATATACATTTGCAGTCAACCTTTGAGGAGGAAAAAATATAGCCATGCCAACTTCATGTTGTTGCATTTATTTATAAATTAGAGTACATCAAAGTTATTTTCTTTGTCAAACTGCAGCTAATTAAATAATAAGAGAATGATGATGTAACACAAACTTTGAGTGGTATATTCGTACAGTAACGTTAGTAAAATTATTACACCAGGTACTTCTGTGCTTTGAATCTTTACCTACAATAATAAATCAATTGTCATTGAAATATTTTTTCTAATATGAATAATGTACAAAGAAAAGGACATTTGGTCAAAATATTAATTTTTTAACAAACTCCACACTATGTAATTGCTGTAAAGAAATAGCCAATTTATTTTTTATGTGCAGCAGATATAGGTCTAAAACCAGAGCGTAAACTTGACAGAAATATTTACTATTTACTGGGATGTTTTAAGGCTCATGCCAAAAACGCTGCTGCATGGGGCACTGAAATGTGGAGGCAGTGTCAGTGCCACCTATACTGTTTTATTTTGCAACACGAAAGGAATATTATTGTAATAAAGTTTTTTAGTCTGAAATAAAAATATATCGCCATTATAAAAGCACTTTTGATGGCTATCTTCCTATAGATTTTACCTCTCCGAGGAAGCCAATATAAAGTTTCTTAACCAAAATGTGAATACCCTTAAGTTTATTTGGACACACAGAATTTACTTGTTTTAAATTTCAAACAAATTAATAAAAGCAAATTGCAGTTTATTCTTGTATTAGTACATTACCTGAATTTAAATTTCTGAGTATTAAAAAATAAATAAGTAAAAAAAAAATATGCTATCAAAATTGCTACCGCAAAATTGTAGTAAGAATGAGAGATCAAGTTAGAAAGAGGGCAATTTGTGATGAGTAGTAGTTGGGATAAAGGGGCCCGCGTAAACATATCTCCGCATGTAACAAAAAAATGTCTTTAACCGTCTCTAAGTGGATACTTGGTGGCTGTGACAAACATTTTTTTTTGACATTTTGAAGGATAATAACACTTTTTTTGCTACACTTAACTGTGATGGTTGATATAGGAGCACCTTTTTCTATTGATGGCAGTAAGTAACATTGTTCACGTACAAAATAATCACAGAAATGATCAAACATTCACAAACTGATATGATGTGAAAATGCATGGATTTGGTTGGTTAGTTCATCACAATAGTTATTACTTCTTACTTCTTTTCCAAGTACATATACAAAAACTTACTTAGAACAGGCTAAAAGTAGGCATTAAATCGAGGCTTTTGAAAGTGTTCTACAAAACAAACCATTAATAATGACAGCACTGCATGATGTCTTACAGTACTGTATTACAGAACTTGTAAATAATGTGAAACTCAAAGTGTTACAATTTATCCATATTTACAGTGTGTGAATTTGAACACTTCCACCTACACACCCTTTAGGGGCCGCAGTGGTGTAGTGGTTAGACTTTTCGCCTCCACCTAGGCGAGACGGGTTCGATTCCCGGCAGGGTTGCCCCTCTATTTTTGCACGTGGGAATTGTGCCAGATGTTGCAGCTGGTTGGTGGGTTTTCTCAGGGATCTCTAGCTTCCCCTGCCCTTGCGTACTCATCTCTCTTCACCCTCATCTGCTGACAACACCTCAATGTTAAGAACTGCCCAAATCTCTCCACTCCTACGTCCTTATTAGGTATTCTTCATCAGCATTTCTAAGGCACTCTTAAGAGCAGAGTTGAAACAGCGCACCAGTAGCAACAAAAATTCATCATTCAGCTGGTACCCAGGTGTCTGTGTCAAACTCTTTCTGGCAAAAATTTAGTTTTGCACATATTTTCCACGAATAATTTAATTAAAAATATTATGCAACATTACCATTGCATTCTGTAAAACACAGTACTCCTGTTATAAATTCAATCATTCACACTTTCCATCTGACATTCCTTAAAATGTTCACAATAACAAACAAAATGCTATGAATTGTAACATACACATCGCTTGGCGTATGAGGAACACTGTAAACTGTGTACCATATAAGAAGGCCACATTTTTGACAGTTGACAATCGCCGTGTCTTTTCGTTTATGTATCCATTTGCCATCAACAGGCGTGTCAAGAATAGGCTTTGATGCGGCGAGTCAGCGCGTCCAGGAGGTGCTGCTGCGTGTGGCAATTGGTGAACTGCTTGGGTGGCGCTGCATTCGTAAACGGAGCTTGGTGGACGTGTGTAGGGTCGTTCGTAAACGATGTACACAAAATATATGTTACTTTAAAAATTATACAGAGCTCGCGGGAAAATAAAATTATTTGTATATGCGCGTGAATACGTTATTTTAAACAACAAAACTATTATATGTTTCTGGGTGTAGTTCGGGATATGGATAACAGATGGCACGGAAGGGCATATTGCAAATGATGGTGCGCTTTTAACTCACAAGATGGCAGCACCTGGTTTGAGAGTCTGGAAACTTTGGATTTTTTCGTCACATTTGGATACGTATCGTTTTATTGTGCATCTCATTTTGAACACCTATGCATTACTATTTTATCACGACGTTTCGTTTCTAAAACTAAAAACTGCTGTTTTATGACCACGTAAAATAAAATGTATTAATTAATCTACGAACTCTTTCTTATCCGCGTATCTTCTGCTTGTGTGATGTGCTTCGGCACTGCTCTCAGAATAGCCAACGTAATATTAACTTTTGTTCGTTCGTGCATCAGCTGATACAGGATTTTGTAAATGGCAGGTTATTTGTTTTCAATATATTAAGTTGCCACTCACTGACTGTCAGAAAGTGGCCTTCTTATATGAAATGAACTATATCAGGGGGCTAGAGCAAAACATCCTGTGTATTGAATTCATTGTAGCATTTTGAAGCCACAGAATACTAAAACTGTTAGTCATTTTTAATCTTTATAGTGTCATATAATAATATTACAGGATATGCATAGTTTTGTTTAATAATTATCATGCTACAGAATTTTAATTTGAATTATTTTTTACCACCTTGGAATTAGTTTAGCCTTGCATTCCATATTTCAGTATCTGTAAATGTAAGGCTAGGCTATCCTTCCATTTATAGGAGTAATAAGATAAATTCTCTATGGAGTTATGTTTATTTATTTGGATGCCTACGTCCTTGCTTCAGAGAAGCCAGACTTGTTAAAATACCTTTATGGGTCAAAAGTAATGCCATCTATCCTAAAGTAGGCTAGTTTAGCCAGCAGGGCCAGGGAATAATAGGAAAATTGTCAGAGGGCATGGATCTAAGAAGAGATCTAACGAGGCACCTGAAATTATTGTATTTTTTGGAGTGCTTTAAAAGTTGCCTATGCTACCGGAGGAATGAGGCTTTCCTAGCGCCGGGGATGATGCCACCAACCTTCCTAGCCTGCTATCCTACGGCAGGTAATTATTAAGTTTAGAGGCTTTTCTGTAAAAATAAAAATTATTTACGGAAAATGGTATATTTCCACTCTACTAATGATACAGAACACGAATATACTAGGGGCATTAACGTCAGACTAATTTCGTAATATGTGCCCCCCTAACAGAACCTAACCCCACGATGGTTGAACCACTATTTTACATTTTTAAACTAACCTAGGATTGTTGGGTTTTACACTAACCTAGGATTTTTGCATTTTACACTAAACTACGAATGTAGGATTGTAGGGATTTAAAGGAACAGTAAAACACACCAAAATAATGTAAATTGAGTCACCTAGGTAGGGGGCTGGTATAATTCCTCTGACGTTAATAGACGTAAACAAACATATTTTGTAAGTTTTTTAAATATGTTCTACTTATTTTAACATTACACCCTCTTGAATATGAACAAGGTAAGCTGTGCAGAACCCATTAATGCAACTTTTGTTAGTCTAGGATGTTTCGTTCAGAAACGTAAATAAACTGGCTATACTGCTCATTTCGCAATTTTGTTCAATGTTTTTAAATATGTTGTACTTATTTTAAAGCTACGCCCCTAGTATATTCGTGTTCTACATGATTAGTAGAGTAGAAATATATCATAATTTTGAAATTTTTTTGTGTTTTTCAGAAAAGCCCCTAAACATGATAATTACCCTACGGCGAACTGTAAAATGACTGCTTCCAGTCCCTTGAGCACGCCATTTTTAACTAAATCTGGGAGCGAACCCGCTAGCCGCTGCACCAACTGTGGCCTCATAAGGTGCGCGTTTGTGTATGCATCCTCACATGTCAAGCCACGTAGTGAATTAACTTAAATTATGCGAAGCACAAATTTACTTTTCTCTACATACACAGATACCTATTCTGTTCCACTGTTTGTTGAATTAAACGTAGGTATATGTTATTCCTTTCACACTTCTACATTCACTAGCAGTTGCAGTCGTAGTAGCAACGCAGCATCATGATTAACTAAACTTTACAAAACCTGGCTGAGAATCTACTTTCAATCCATTGTGTATTCATATGCCTTTAGGACTTTCATTTGCCCAACTCATATTTACTTTCCACTGTTGAAGAAATTAAACGTGGTTTTATTAAGTAAACAAGATATTTCTGTGATCAGGGGCAATATACATTGCATGAATAAATTTAAAAATAGGTATTAAAAACTACCTTTCTATTAAAAAATAAAATTGATGTAGTTTGCAGCTCCTGGTGGAGTGTCATGACTATGGATAAACATAAGTGCTCGACCATCAAGCCTGTTCTCAGGAATAATATTTCTTAAGTAAGATTTTACTGATATCTATGAAAAGCGTCTTTCTACTTAAGCGTTGGAAACTGGAAGAATAGCTAAAATGTCGAGAAGAATGTATACATACATTTGGGAAGCGATGTCAGTTTATAACACAAGTAGGTTTTTTTACAATTCCCTTCCACTTTTGCCTCCATAGATTGCATTCTTCTTTGATAGAGTTTTCGTAACCGCCTTTCAAGTCATCTTGATAGAAGTCGAACACACACCCAAGGGAATACACATCTCAGTATGCAGGAATAAGGAAATGGAGGTGGGATATGGCCTCTTGGTGAGTTAAGAAATACATTGTTAATGAAGATGTCATTCTTTCTATTACTTCTACCAGAGTTTCACCAGTCACATCGTAAACTGGAACAAAAGAAAGGAAATCCTCTCTAATAGTGTAAGGTTCTTCACAGTCAGTGATATACAAAAACACATAAGAACTGTTCAACCTGAAAGGTGTCCATTGTTTCATCAGCTAAAATTGCATAGAAGCAGCTATTCTTTAATTGTTTCACAATCTTCTTCTGGATCAGTTGACCAAAGCAATCTACCTATCTATCATTCTAAATCCAACGACTAGTGCACACAGTATTTTGCAAACTATTTTCAATGTGATCCTGGAGTACCTCCCGTCCATTGGCCTGAAACCTAAGAAGACTACGGTAATTGCCAACATTATTCACAGGCGAAGAAAGGGAAAAGCATCAAAAGTCAGTGTGACCTCAAAGTACGATGTTTTGCAAGCTACATAATTAAATAGTTTCTACTATTCCATGCAGCCGTAGTATATTATTTCAGCATCTTTCTTCCTACTGCAATCTAGCTGCATCTCAAAGCTTTTCTTTTTTTTTTTCGACAATAGCTATAACATCGGCTTGGGCCAAAACTGTATTTTTTATGGTAGGTGGTAGACTTGTGCTTTTGGATGACAATCCATTCTGAGTTCACTCTGAACTACAAAGAGAACAAGATGTGCAGTGTACAGTAGACACCAGGTTTCATTTTTGAATAAGCCAGCCACTTGTACTGGAAATGGCATTCAAAATATTTTTGGTATTCCCTTTTGTCAAACATGTCATCGCATATACTTTGTGTTGAAAAATCTCCCCTGCAACAAAACTGTCACTGCTTGATCCTGGCTCTTTGACGAGTTCTGACACACAGTTCTCACAGATCATATTGGGTTCTTTAAAGACCACTGTACCACTAGTCCCTGTGGTGGTCTTGGCACATCATTGGTAACATCTGCATTGGCTTAGGGTGATGGGAGTGTTAGTACCCTTAGTTCAGTGAATTTCTCTTTTATCATCAGTATAAAGTACAATGCAATTGACCTCTTCATTCTGAAAAAAAGATTTTAAATAAGACTTTTACAGTTATGCTGCTTATTTGTTTTATGTTATAACTGAGCCTCTTTGAGTTTGTTAAAATGTGCACGAAAGACCTTCAATTTGACCTTTCAAATCAGATTCAACTCGTGGACCATTTTCAGAATTGCATAACAATCAAGCCCCTAATTTAGGGGTTCCAGATTTAACGAGCACAACAAATTTTAAGAGCCAGTTCCCAGAAACCATTAAAATATATTTGAAATAATTTCCTAAATGATCCTTGATAAAAGTGAAAGAAATCAAGAGGGAAATTAATGAAAAATGTAGTATGTTAATTAGCAAGGTCACAAAATTTGTCAACCATTAATACATGACAATACAGTAGAATCCCGATAATTCGTATTGTCAAGGGACTGAATGTTAAATACGAATTATCGAGATATTCAAATTAGCGGGATTACCAATGATCGGGAGCAAAAAAAGAAAAAATACATTATAACAAGATTAATGCAAATTTGCATTAATATTTAATGATAAATGCAAGGCTACATATTATGTATACATATGTAGTGTATATATAAATCAATAATTACATCAATAAAAAACACATTAAAAATTTATGTTTAAAAAAAAAATGTAATTTTCTTTTGGTGCAAACCTCGCAGACGGGTATTGTCGATGGCTTTGTCAAGCATGTTCAAAGCAGAAAATACTTCATCGCCAACGTCTGATTTTGCAAAGAAATGGCGCACATTGTTGATGTATTGTTTATCCACTTTAGGTGTAATTGTCAGCACATCATCTTAGTCATCACCTTCACCATCAATGTCCTGAGATGGAGTAAAATTTTCGTCATCAGTTAAAATCCCCGCTACCGCTAGGCCATGGTCAAAATCTTCAAACATTATAGAATTTTCTTCATTTTGAGGAAGATGATTCCAATTCACAGGGCATTCTAAGTCTTGTTCAGTAACTGCTGATGAAAGTTCCACCTTCGTGAATCCACAAGCACGAAAACTGTTTTTTATTGTGCTTTCGCTAACACTTTGCCAAGCCTTGTGAGCAATCTTCATGGCTGAAAATAAGGTGATTTTATAATCCTTCCCATCCTCGATGCTGTCAAGGAGTTGCATCACTACTTCCTTGCGGTAAAAGGTTTTGAACGTTTTAATTATGCCCTGGTCTAGAGGCTGCAGCTTAGCAGTGGGGTATTGTTGTGGGCCATACAATTATCCATGAAAAGTAGAATTTTTCGCTGCCTTTTCTCCATATCAGCATTCACTGATCATATCAATAATTCGCCCGTCATCCACGCTTTCTTGTTTGCACGATAGGTCATCGGAAAAGTTTTTATGTTTTTAAAATATCTTGGTTTGGCTGATTTGCCTATCATGAGCGGTCTTAATTTCTCAGATCCATCCATGTTGGCGGCCAACAATATGGTTACAGGTCTTTACTATTCTTTCCGCCATGACACTTTTCGTCCTTAAAACACATTGATCGGTCAGGGAGACACTTACAAAATAACCCCGTCTCATCGGCATTAAAAATGTTGTTGGGCTCATAAGAATTGATTATTTCTCCCAATTCGTCTTTCCACTCAGAACAAACGTCGGCCGATACACTCGCACTTTCCCCACTAAGCTTTTTCAATTTTATGCTGTGCCTTTTTTTAAACCTATCCAACCAACCATCACTCGCACGAAAGTCTTTAATTCCCATTTTTTTCTGCGAAAACTTTTACTTTTTCTCTTAAAATGTTCCCTCCAACTGGTACATTCGAATTCCGTTTTTGCGCAAACTATTTTTTAAATTCTCTTCTAGTTGTGGGTACTCGCCAGTCTTAAAGCGCTTTACTTTGCTGTTCCAATGTCTAGGAGGCGATCTTGTCCTTGTTCTTCAGAATTGATGTTATTGTGGAAGGAGGAACGTTATAAAGTTTGGACACGTCAATTTGTTTATCACCACCGGCCACGACGTTAATGATTTCTTTTTTTTCTCTAATGGAAAGACACTTATTAGCTCTTTTCGGAGGAGTGGCTAAGACCGAGCTGACTAACTTTTCACTCGCTCTGCTCCTTCCTACACTCTCATAACCCTAGGCCGGACACCAAGGCGCCTCATAGTTCTGAGAATCACAGACACATCGCCTCACAGCCTACTCGGCGTCNAGTGGCTAAGACCGAGCTGACTAACTTTTCACTCGCTCTGCTCCTTCCTACACACTCATAACCCTAGGCCGGACACCAAGGCGCCTCATAGTTCTGAGAATCACAGACACATCGCCTCACAGCCTACTCGGCGTCATTACCTGCCCTTCAAACACTCCTATGTCCCTCAGTACCCTTCCGGTCTTTTTTACCCTGCCCCAATTGCATAAATCTAGAGCTGGTGTACAGTCTAGGGTTAAAAACATTACGAGTTAATGAGATTTTTAAGTTGTAAATAAGAATTATAAGACGTTTTAATTGAGCTCGAGCACCAAAATAAATGCGTATTATCGAGGGGACCGGAATGCATTGTTTTTTTTTTTTTTTTACGAATTAAAGGGATTTTCTTAAGGGACTGGCAAATTTGCACGAATTAGTGGGATATACAAATAATCGGGATGCGAAATATCGGGATTTTACTGTATAAAAAAAAATTAAAAACCTCCACGGAAAACAGATACAAAATACTGCCGATGTGGTAATTCTGCCACCTGAAAAGCTTGTCCCACACGTGACGCCCGACACATCAGGTGGGAAACGATCCTATGCTCTTACACTCAACTCCTCCCCCCCCAAACCGCATAGTAAAGACGCATCGTGCAGCCTTTATCATTAGGGTGTGCCACAAAGAGATTTTCTGGTAACCACCTATAAGTAGGGTTCCAGGAAATTCTTACGGAAAATGTTTTAATTTAACATTTAAAATATACTTTTATAAAAAGATCACATTTTGCCATGATTTCCTTAAGGAATTTTGCACGTCTGAGGCATGAAAGCATGGGAACACTAGGGGTGACCGAGACACGTGCATCAACTCTCTCATTGCCTCTACGAGACTTTCAGCGGAAACCCTACCATTTTATGACGTAATAATAAAAATAAAGGTTTGATGCACGACCATATTCCTTTTTTAATGTAATGTTAAGACCTAAAAATTACCATGAAAACACCCAATTGAGTCATTTTCACTATCACAAAAAGATGATTTAGAGAGAAACTGAGCAACTGAAAAATGTATACAGATACGTAATGTTTCTTAAATGCTATTCGTAAGTAGACCTCTTTCCACACGTTGGACTGTTTTTTAATAAAACATTTTCTGCTGGAGCTTTGCACACCGTTCAGTGGCCTATCCAGGTGGCCACCTTGACATTAGAACTCCTACGGCAGTCATTTTGACCGCAAGTAACAATTACTGTTCTTGCTCCGACAATTTTCAAACGACAAGAACACAATTTTATGACTTTCCTGTAACTATTATACACACCCCAAAACCATTTACAAAATTTTTGGTAGTTAGAAAAAATAAGTTGCAAGGATTTTTCTCCTAGAACTCCCTACCCGAAGCAGTCCCGATTCGTCAAGAAATGGATGCAACTGTCTTGTTCTGCTTCTTGTGCTCATCTACCTTATAGCCTTGTTATCACAGATTTCCTTATGAAACTCTTCACCTTGTTCGAGTTTGATTACCCTTTCCAGGGCTGGGGCTAGTTCCGAGACATGAAGGGGACCATTTACACGTTCTGATGGGGCCTTTTTTGCATTTGCAATGAATCTACAGCAGTAGGCCATCACTCGTTTCAATTTTTGTAGTGAGCAATATCTGTCTATGAGTTCCAAATTTATATGGGATGGCGATCAGGCTGCGCAGCTGTCTCTGTTCAGGTGCATAACATACACTAACCTTAACTGTACTTGGCCATGCAGAACTTTCCTCACACAACCATCTTGGACCATGCCACCAATCAGTTACTGCTGCTACCTGCCGTGGTGCCACTCCTCTTGAAACATGGTTGGCAAGATTGTCGGCAGTACTTACATGTCTCCGTTCCATGTTTTGGTCAAGTTCTTGAATTTCTGAAACTTGATTGGCAACAAATGTCTTCCAGGTGCTAGATGGAGCCTTCAGCCATGACAGGACCACAGTGTTTTTTCTATCAATTGCGATAACAGCAATACTGCACACAACTCCAAACGGGGTAGAGATACCTTCCTCAGAGGCGCCACTCTAGATTTGGAACACATGAGATTGGCACACACAGTCCCTGACTCCTCAGTATGTCGGACGAACACACATGCACCATATGCCAATTCTGAGGCATCGCAAAAAAAAAAAAAAAAAAAAAAAAACCCANGTATATCCTGCCATCACGAACTTGGGGATCTTAATTCTGTTGAGCTCTAACAAGTCCCTCCGAAATTGCCACCAAGTTGTATGCTGAATTGGTGGCAGTGATTCATCCCATTCCAACTGAAGTTGCCACAACTTTTGCATTAACAGCTTTGCCTTCAGAATTACTGGTGCAATGAGTCTTAGAGGATCAAAGATCTGTGAAATATCTGACAGTACTGTCCGTTTAGTAATTTTTGAGCTTCGTAAAAATTCCTTGACATTATAGTGAAAGTAATCCTGCTCTGAGGAGTTCCAGAGAATGCCTAGTGTTTTACTTGAATGCTTATCAAAAGAGTCGACATAGCCCTTGCTTTCTCTTGCATCATTTGGCACATGGCGAAGAACTTATGGTTTGTTGGAGGTCCATTTATGTAAGTGAAATCCTCCACGACAAAGCAAAGATGTTAAATCCCTTTGTAGAGCTATGACTTCAACTAATATCTCTGCACCCATCATGACATCATCCACATAAAAGTCTCTTCTTAGAATGATCACCGCCTTTGAAAAGTTATGTTCTTCATCTGATGCCAGCTGATGAAGTGTTCTTATGGCCAAAAATGGTGCTGAGGCTGTTCCATATGTGACAGTCTTGAGCTTGTAGATTTTGATTTCACTGTTGAGGTCATCACACCATAAGATCCTTTGTAGATATGCTTGGGATGGATCAATGAGAATTTGTCGGTATATCATGGCAATGTCAGCTGTCATGGCAACTCCGTGGGTTCAGAAACAAGCCATGGCAGAAAACAAGTCTTGTTGGATTGTACGTCTAACCAGAAGTAAGTCATTGAGTGACAGTCCTGTCAAAGATTTAGCTGAAGCTTCAAAAACAACTCACAACCTTGTCATTGTGCTGTCAGTGTCATCAATGACTGGTTCCATGTGATCTTGCAAATAATATTCTTGCATAAATTCAGAGTATGTTTGTTTGAGGGAACAGTTCTTCATAAACTTCCTTTCCAGTTGATGCAGTCACATTTGTGCCCTCTCTTTTTGAGTTGCCTAACATTGTAACGTTGGACGCTACAGTTACACCGCTATACGTTAAGTTGCCACTGTTAGCTCAGAGGTAGTACACGAGAGACTAAAATGGACACCAATTACATAGGAAATAAAGTCAAGTTCCGGAGTATTTGTTACATACTTTTATTTACTATTGAAGTTACACATTTCACATACGAAGTTCCGAATATGCAGAGTACGAAACGTGCACAGATAAATAGACATGTGCTGAATAGAGCCACAATTGTTTACTTAATTATTGAGTTCTTAAAGACTGTTCTGAATAATTAAGACATGCAGCGACCTCCCACACCGGCGGAGAAATAAAATACCAAAGTCTAGTTGCCGATGTGGAGGTTTAGCGTTACGCACAATGCGACTTAGGCGAGCATTGTAAGACGACTGACTTGAAGCACTGCTTGAAGGGCAACAGACACGTGTGTATTTGTGCTGCCTATCACCCCCCTCTCCTGAGATAAGGGCCTGGCCACGCACGCCCTCACCACGTTATCGTAACTGACACGTTAACGAAACTTTGTTGTACACACTAAAACTGCACCATCAACATACACATAAACAAACTTCTCGTACAACAAAACTTGTTGACGCAGCCTGAAAGTTTCTAAATAATGCTGACGCTTAACAAAAACTCCAACGTTCGAAACAAAACGGTAAACAGACGCCTGATAAATGTTAAACAGCACACATATGCTTGATAAACAAACTTATCACGGGAAACGAACCACCACGGCTTTAATTTTGAATACAGATAAAAATATTACGAAGCTTAGCAAAGCTTAAGAAAAACGAAGGAAGTTGAAACACGTGTCCCGAAAATTAAGAATACTGCGTCATTACAACATGGTAACATCATTCTTCAATGGTAACTTGACTATATAACGTCCTTGGTCATTTCGTCTAGTAGTCTGTGTAATTTGTTCCACATAATATTTAATCAGGTGAGAAGTGAGATTTGGTAATGCATGTTTCCAGATGCCAGAAGTTCTGTATTTGCTTGTGCAAATCCTCATTGGTGATAAGATGGCATGTGTACTAGGGTTCAGTTAGGTGAGGTGACCCGTCCAGATGCAACCCAACCAAAAGTAGTTTTCTGAAATGTTGGTGCATTTTCAGCAGGTTTGAGTTGACCAATGCAGAAAAGATTCATGAATACTTCTGCACCCAGAAGCATGTCAATTCTGGAAGGCGAGTGAAACCCTGGGTCTGCCAACTGAATTGAAGATGGAATCTTCCAGCAGGATGTATCTACTTCCACCATAGGTAGTTCGTGAGTGATTGTGGGAAGCACAAGGCAATTCAGAGAACAAGCTTATGAATTGAGTCGAGACACTATAGCTGAATAGATTTTGACTGACCTATTCCACAAACTGGTGATGATATCCTTTGCATTTTTAAGCCTAACATCTGAACAGCGTGCTCGGTGATGGAGTTTGTTTGTGATCCAGAATCCAAAAGTACCCTTATGCAACCACCCTGTGCATTTCATGCATTTTACAATGCTGTAGACAAGATGATCTGCACATTTCTTTCAGTGCTATTTGCTGTACATGACACTGTAGAACGTGCGCCTGCTTCTTCACGTTGTGTATATGGAGCACTATCCTCCTGTGATCATGATGGTAGCTGTTATTGCATGTGTACTGCAGGAGTTCATGTACCTTCAATGTGCGACAGTAAATTGTGTTTTTTTATTACAATACTTGCACATGACAGAGATACACTGGTTTAGTTGATGATCACTCCCAAGACAATTAAAACGCATTCCCAGTTCCCTTACTGCTTGAATGTGTGCAACTGTTGGCATTTGGTGGAAGGTGTCACACTGATAAAGAAAATGCATTTGGTCACAGATCTTGCATTTCACATCGTATGAGGTGACATAGGACACAGTACTTGGATAATGCAGAAGAGCCACTGTGTTAGGGCCCCTTGTGACAACATTATGTACAGTCTTTCTGTGATCTACTCAGATCAACAGCTTCTAGTATGTGACATCGCTGCAGTAAGAACCTCACTAATTCTGCTAGTTTTGGCAAAATTGTTACTGGTGCTTTTGGTTTTCCATTCTTGTATTGTTGTGTTGTCAAATTTGCTGGTTATTAAATGAATCAAAAGTGTATCCCAACTCACAGTAGCCTGGTTTAGCACCTTAAGTGCTCGTTAAGTGTTTATTGACATTGTCAAGTAACTGTCTTTGGTGAGTAGCTGATTCTCTTTCTACTTGAGGAAGCTTAAACCAGGGTGACAAGTCTACTCTCCAAAACTCCTTTGTTCTCAAACCTTTTCCTCAAAAGATTCCAAGCTGTAGTGTAATTCCGGGTTGATGTATCTAATGACTCAATAACATCGGCAGCATCGCCTTGCAATGATAATCTCAAATAAAGAAATTTTTGTATGTTACCGAGGGATGTATTTTTGTGTATTAGAGATTGAAATGTGTCGTAAAAACAAAACCACTTGCCGCACTGGCCACTAAATGTTGGGATAGTGATTGCCGGGAACTTAACTGCTGGCACAAATACTGGTTTTCCCTCGTGCGCTATGCTATCTATGGTTGCGGCTTCTGCTGCTGCTACAGAATGATTTTCAATGTGACCTTCAATTGTGGTAACTTAATGAAATTGAGCTTGTGACTCATAGGTGATTTCTATTTCTGATTGGACATTGTCAAACTCAGACCAGCACTTTTCCAATTTAGGGAGGCGTAATCTTAGTTGATTTGTGTTCTTGTTGAGGATTAGTATCAAAGCTATCAATATACTGTTTGAACCTTGTCATGTGAGATCTAATTTGGCTCCTTTTCACTACTAAAGTCTTCAAAGATTCCCCCATAGTGACTGTCATAAACTAGAACACCGGAATAAGTGGTTATGAATCAGGAGTGATATGAACTAACGATGAAGGAAAGGAAAAATTAGAAGAGCACACTCAGTCACCAGTTGGTTATTAGCTGGATCTGGACTCCTACATTCCTTCCTGTCAAATCATGACCTGTTCTCGTAGTATTCATGAAGTGGCGCACACAGGCCGCACCTCCAATGAGAGTTCACACAATGTTCACAAACCAACTTGTTCACATTACTAGCTCATCTCACGTCCGACCGATGGTAACTAGCATGTCGATGCGGTTAAGTCCAATTTGTGATTTATAGTAACTATTCTGGAATACATCCGAACTGGAGGACCAAAATGTTGACGCAAACACGCGTCATGTTCTGATGGTACAAAATAAAACAAATTTTGACATTCTGATGTTTAATGCTGCACGATACATGCTCTGAAGATGCTACACGGGAAAACGCACACTGCCAAGAGACGTCTGCTCACACCCCCTGTCCCTTGTCATCCTTGCTTGCCACTACCTGGGCTTCCCCCTTTCCACACTCCAAGTGTTGTCGCCAGAGATGACTAAGAGGGGAAGGGGGAGTGCATGTGTGCTGGTGCGCCTGTTTGAGACCTGGTGCTCACTAGTACCAACAGGAACCCTTCCCCTTAAATATGATTCTCCAAGACCTATCAAACAAACAAAACTAAGGGATGTTTTGTCATGCATGCAGTGGATTCCCCGTGTATAATACATTTTACAACAGCTTAAAATAATGTGACAATTCACAAATAATGCACAGTACAAAACATGTTTAAATACCATTTATTATACATAAATACAATTTGAATTGGCAAACAACCTTTAGAATGACTAATAAAATATATACCACAGCAATAATTATCACAGTTGTTAATAATTTGTTTTATTGATTACAGTTCTTTGTATTTGCCTTGGAGCACCAAAAAGAGAAAAATACAACATTAGAAATATAATCTTAGCTCCAGAACAACAAACCTTTAAGAATACAAATTCAAAATTCAATTTATTTAACAACTGATTAGAAATGTTACAATTTCTTACTCTATAACACAGCATCCATTTGACTCTAAAAACTCGTAGAAAGGAGGGCAGCAATTGACTTGCCAAGTAAAGCCTCCATTCCATACAATACTTTAAAAGTAATCAAAAGGTAAGCAAAATAATTTAATTACGGCGGGAGGCAGTCGCACAAGACCCAGTACGGCTCCAACCATAAAAAAATAAAATAAAAATGTCACGCCCCAACAATATAGTTGTGCAGACAGCAAAAAATGGATACTCACAAATACTTGAGCGGCTAACAAGGACAAACACGACACGTTAAAACAAGAGAGAGACAACAACGCGTCACCATAGTTAAGCCGGAACGTAATTTTGAAAGGCGACTGAAACCAAAATTTTGAAATGGCCTAGCCTTGCTCAAGATACAACTATGCCACACACACACACAAAAAAAAAAAAGAAAAATTTAAAATTCAACGTCAAGGTTAGCGTTTTTTACGACGTACCGTTTTACTTCCCCATCACTCAGTAGCTAAACTAGTATACTGCGTCAGCTCAGTAACATGCCAGTGTTCTCCACTGCTGGGCGTAGGTGAAAGTGGTTAAGCCATCAGGTACTAGCGAGGATCTTGTGGCGTAAGTTACGGCAAAAAGTCCTGGCCAATAAAAAATTGTGATGCACGACGGGGGAAGGGGAAAGCAAGGAGGGAGAACGGAGAGGAAAAGGGAGGGGATCCGAGTCAAGCAAAGAGTACACCACCACGCAGAAGTAGATGGCAGTAAAAACATTAATGAGACAGATCCAGTGTAGCAATAATGTAAACAAGAATCTCTTGCACAGTAACGAGAGGGAAATTCAATACCATGTAACACATCACAATTGCTTAAAAGGTGTTGCCAGAATTTTTTAAAAATCATATGTATGCTATATCAAATTTATGTCATATCTCAAAACTATAAAAATGTCACTTACCGTGGTTTATACCTGAACCCCTCAAATATGTATACGACCTATAGCCCAAGTCTATTCCTGAAGGGTGTAACTACCTTTGAAAGTGTAGCTGAAGCTGTGGTTTATTGCTCGTTAACACAGCCAGAATTACAGACAAATCTCAGTTTCTGGATAATGCATTATAGAACGACAAAATGCAAACCTTAAAATAATATGCATGGATATCAACCCCCTTCCATAAAAATACTGATAAGGCTCACTGGAATCCCACTTGTGAATTTACAAATGAAACTATGTTACTTCTTGGGTAGTTCCTTTCCGATTAATAACATACCACACGTACTAAAAAAACTTCACCCGAGTTTGAATCCTACATGCCACATCGTTTTCAAGAAATTAAGGCATAAAGAATTGCAACATTCGCCGCATTAAATCAAAATGCGTAAGTTTCTCGAAAATGGTGGCATTAAGTGTAAAAAACTCAAGGCGTATCTTACATTTACGATGTACAGTCGATAACTAAGCCATGTGATGAAACAAAAAATATCTGACAGTTATATTTTTAAAAGCAGAAATGGGATTCCAACACATCCACTTTTATTGAAGGGAGTTGATAACCGCACCCAATTTTTTTATGGTTTGCACTTTGTTGTTCAATACTTAATGCACTACCCAGAAACTCAGAGATATGTCTGTAATTCTGGCTGTGTTGCGAGAATAAACGCGTGCATCAGCTACACTTTCAAGGACGGTTACATTTCCGGAATAGACTTGGGCTATAGGTCGTCGTTAGAATAAAGTTCCACCATGTACATGTACACACACACACACACACACACACAAATATGGAATAAACATTAGTTTGGTACATACTTTGTGGAGTAGGTAATATCAAAGTGATGGAGCAGTTGGTCCTTTCGCAGCTGTGTGTTCATAGTTAGGCTACTGCAGTGGTTGTGTGCAGACGCGAGGAACACTGATTATCCTTTTCTAAACATTTGCTGAATTGTAATTTTTTTAACGAGCGTATAGAATGTTCGTTTTAGTTTTTATTTTTCATTGTTAAATCTGAGCGAATGGGCGTAGTGACTACAATGCGTTGTTGAATACCTGAATTGCTTCCAACTACTAAATCATGTCTCACAACGTAACACCAGAACAAGGTCTGGAGTGTTATCAAAGATTACCCAAGGATGATTCTGAAGGCAGTGAACCGGACACATGTTCGGACAGTGATGAATTTGTCCCGCAGAATGATGATTCAGATTAAAGTGGAGATGATTATTAAATACATGAAATATATGCTGAAGATTTGTCAATGGTGCCTAGTACTGTGGCTGTAGATTTCAGTGGTACATACACAAATTAATATTGATGTTATACGTATATTCCCCATAAGAATAATCATGGCAATTTTTTTTCTTTTATGTACAAAGTATTTTTATTCTAATCATCTAGCTACCAAATTTATACAGCACTACTAGAGTGTATACTCTGTCATGTAGCTTACAACCACAAATAGATTACATTATATAATTCTGGTTTTTCCAACAAATGCACAGAAATTTATATCGCACCTCTAGTGGAAGACTGTTACAACTAAAAAAAAAGTGAGTTTGAGTTATTTAAAACAGGTAAATGTCCATCAGCAAGGCAGTCTCCTGAAAAAGTGCCACAACTCAGACCATACAAATAGCAACTCTACAGCACATAAGTCAGTTATCTTCTCACAGCATCGGACAACTAAAGCAAAGGTAATAAAACATTTGCATTCCTTTGATACACTTTAATTAATCAAATTCAGAATGAAATGGGATTACATAATGCACAAAAGACTACATTTAAAAATTAACTGTTTTTTTTCCTAAAGGTTTATGTACTCAATAGGGGTGAAAATAACAGAATGGGACAACTTGTGCTATTCATCAAAAGTATCTTTTATAAAAAATTACAAACCTTTATTTTGTCCAACACACAAGTTCTTTTGGCTTTGAAAACAGCACATTTTAATTTATTCTCAAGTTGGAGACTATTTTTTTTTCTAGGAGGAAGACTTCGACCCAGATAACTTTGATGTTGCACACTGTTATACATGTAGGCACTAACAACACAAAAGATCAGATCTCTAAATGCAAGGGGCTGCGGTGGCTGAGGGGTTAGCCTGCTCGCCACCCACCAAGGCGAACCGGGTTCAATCCCCAGCCAAGTCATTCCCGGATTTTCGCATGTGGGAATTGTGCTGGACGATGTCACTGGTCGGCTGGTTTTCTCGGGGATCTTCAGTTCCCCCGTCCTTTCACTTAGGCGCTGATCCATACACACCTGACTTCACCCCCATCGGCTCTCAAGACATCGCTGCTAAGAGCCGCCCGAATCTCTTCACTCACTCTAAATGCAACTTTGGTGAAGCAGGGTGGGGTAAAACAGTAATCTAAATAATGAAAGCAGATGGTCGCCATCTTGAAAATACAAAATGTATTTTACAATATAAATATACAATATGATAGCATCTTATGTAAACTTTTAAATCACACTCAAAACTCAACAATAGAAGACTTATTAAAAAAGTTATTGCTAGTTGCATAAACCTTTGAAACCTATGAAATTTGCTTGCAGTGTGTATGAAAAATGGCTGTCATCATCCACTTGTAGGAAAAATCTAAATTAATGTTTTTATTTCATCTTGAGGACAGGGTAACATAGGAACAAATTTTTATCAAAATCAAAAACTGTGCAGCTTCCATTTTTTTTAAATTTTGATGATTTCAAATAGAATGACCCAAAAACATGTAGGTGAGAATATTAAGGAAGTTTGGTGAAACATTGTTTTCAGTAAATTAACAAAATTTTTTAAAAAGCGATAAACTGATTTAATGATTGTGAGCATATGGACGCTAGCGAATAACACTGTTACACTTTGTAAACACAGACACTACTACAGTGATATTTGAAGTTTTACACAACCAGAAACAAACAGACTGCAGGAATTTCCCATAATTTCCACAAACATGCAACCAAGTGTAAACTGCACAGTGTTAGTGTACTTGGAATGATATTTGTGAATTTACCCGGTTTGACAACAAGCAGAGCTGCTCACGGCAGGAAATACCAATACTACTGTTTATCGAAGCAACCATTAATGGGTGTACGGCTGCGCGTGTAACTTTATTGTGGGTACATCATTGGTAACATATCTAAATTGGCTTTGGGTGCTCGAGTGTTAGTAGTCTCAGTTCAGTGAATTTCTCTTTTTTGATAGATGTAAAGTATGATGCAATTGACCTCTTCAGTCTGCGAAAAAGATTCTATATAAGACACTCAGGGTTATGCTGCTTATTTGTTTTGAGTTAGTTAAAATGTGCATGAATGGCATTCNTAATTGAACCTTTTTGAGTTAGTTAAAATGTGCATGAATGGCATTCAAATCGCCCCTTCCAACAATATCAGATTAAACCCATAAAAAAAAAAAAGTCAGTTCCACTAGACAGTCACAATATCTCAAAATATTCTACATAATTTCCCAAATGATTCCTGAAAAAATGAAAAACAAGAAGGAAATCAACGAAAAAATGGGAAAGATGGTGTTTTAGATTAGGAAATTGAGTGCAAGCTAGCTTCTATCAGTAGGGAAAATCCCAGTACTGTAAACCCAGTAGGGCAAATCCCTAAACTGTAAACCCAGTACAGTTCCGTCGCTCGTTACAGCCGTATGTTTAATAATATTTCTGCCACACAGTTAGGCGCCATCTTGTAACGTTCCGCACTTGTTACACTGCCGAATGTTTACGTTGCCACGGCTTGCCCTCGACTAGATCAGAAGGTAGAATCACGAGACTCAGTAAATTGAACGCTAGTTACTTAAGAAAGAAGTTCCAGATTAGTTTGATGTATATATATTTATTTAACTAAGTTTCACAGTTCACAGACGAAGTTCCAGTATGCACAGNTTATTTAACTAAGTTTCACAGTTCACAGACGAAGTTCCAGTATGCACAGAGTACGAACCTCTCACAGACAAATAGAAAAGTACCAGTGCAGAAACAGCGCCACAGTCTTTTACAGATTATTCACGTNAGAATCACGAGACTCAGTAAATTGAACGCTAGTTACTTAAGAAAGAAGTTCCAGATTAGTTTGATGTATATATATATTTATTTAACTAAGTTTCACAGTTCACAGACGAAGTTCCAGTATGCACAGAGTACGAACCTCTCACAGACAAATAGAAAAGTACCAGTGCAGAAACAACGCCACAGACTTTTACAGATTATTCACGTGTCTGAAAATTAGCTCGAAGAAATAATAACTGCTGCTACCTCCCACACCGGCTGAGAAATGAAATAATAAAGTCTAGTTGCCGATGTGGGGGTTCTCGTCCTGCCCGAACGCGGCCTAGGTTAGCATTGTTTGATGCTTCTGACGACTGCACTGACCTGTCCTCACGGGCGACGTGAANTTAGCATTGTTTGATGCTTCTGACGACTGCACTGACCTGTCCTCACGGGCGACGTGAAGTGACTCTCCCTGACGACTGACTTGAATAAGTGAGACTGCTTGAAGGGCGACAGACAGACGCCTCTTTTGTGCTGCCTATCACCCCCCTCTCCTGCGATAACGGCCTGGCATCCGGGATCTGCCAGCAGCGTCATCACAAACTGCGCTGTGTCCCGCGCTCAACACGTTATCGACTGCTGCGCCGTCAACAGAAACTAACCTCTCGTACAACAAAAACTTGTTGACGTTGCCTGAAAATGCGCTGGAGGAACTAAAACTGTCGACGCATTCAACATCCAGATAAACTAACCTCTCGTTTCGTATAAAATTTGTTGACGTATTAAAACTGCGCCGAAGGAACTAAAACTTGTCGATGTCGCCTGAAAAAGCTAAATAATGCTGACGCTTCCCCAAAAAACTGTAACCAGGACTCCTGATAAAACGTAAACAGCAGACGTCCGCCCCATAACCTACAAAAGCACACGTCTGCCGGATAAACTAACACGGGAAACTAGCCACCACGGCTTTAAACTTCAAACCCGATAAAAATATTATGACGCTTGTCAAAGCTTCAAACACACAAAAGAATTTTACACCCGAGTCCCGAAAAATTATGAATATTGCGTCATTACAGTACCTCTGGGTTACAGTGAAAAGTTCACAATAATTACTTGAACGTTACTTTCAAAACAATAGTAGACTTAATCTGCAATACAATGAAAATCAAAGCTGGAGCCTAGCGGCTCTTCTGGCCATACATAAAGGGTGGTGTCAGTAAATTAAGACGGTGTCATACCACATCATGGCTGCCGTCGGAGTCTTCATGAGCCTACCAGATGAATTTTAATGATTAAATAATTTGGTTAGATTTTTTTTTAACCCACACACGACGTGCAAATACAATTGTTAGAATATTTAGGGTCTATTTCCAAAACTGTAAATGGTCAATACAATTTACTGTTACTGTGCTTGTTTCTGTTTTATATTCCATATTACCAGGACTGGATTAACCATTGAGNTGTGCTTGTTTCTGTTTTATATTCCATATTACCAGGACTGGATTAACCATTGAGCAAAGTAAGCATGTGCTTAGGGCATCAAGAGAAAAAGGGGCACTGCAGAAATTTTATTTCCTGGGTTAATATGGACTGGATGGTAAAAATAGTTGTAGTAACTGATGCAGCTAAAACAGGTCACAAATTGATCAGTTGAGCATTAATTTTTTCTCAGTTCAAGTATATTGCAGGCTGGTGTGAAATAATATATGTTTTCATTAATTTCTTGTTCATATTTTTTATTTGGTTTAAATTATTCTAATAGTAGGTATGAATGCTGGACATAACTGTAGTAAAACAATACACGTTTTTCTCCGGTAAATTGTGCATCACGTGAGTTTTCAACATTACCAAACTCTGAATATAAAATTATGTACACAACACATCGGGTAACATCATTTTTTTTTAGTTATTTTATGTGATACAGTATTGCTGTTTAGAACTAATGTTTGTGTTAGAAAATGTTTATTTCTAGAATCAGTTTGTCTATAAACAATATATAATATGCAAGTAACTGCACAATGAAATTGTATGGTTGTGGTTGCAATTGGTTTTTTAAAGTAGGTAATTTGAACTGTGTAGTACAAGTAAGTTTAACACCCACACATAAAAGCCTTATTTTTAGTATTGTGATATTTGTGTCTTCTTTTGGCCTTCTAACCGTAAAGTCCGTAGGACAACTACGCAATAAGGCAGTTTGGATGCCTTATCTCGACTAAGCATAGAAACAAATGTGCTATGTAAGATTAATTTTGAGAATCTGTTTAAAGAGTGGGGAAGGAAGGTAAGTTGAGTTCACATAGCTCTCGTTAGAACAAGTTACCAAGAAATAAACCCAAACCCTTGGGACATTTACTTCAAACAT
>NQII01000634.1:6205-326752 GCA_002778355.1 Clitarchus hookeri
CATTACCTCGTCTCTCCTTCTTTCAGTGGAAAATTTCCCAAAAGCAAACACCCACCCCCCCCCACCCCCTTCTTTTGTTGACAGAAAGTTGTAAAGTGATAGTGGTTGTTAAATGTTGCTACTCGTTATTGATGTTTCTCTCTTTTTATTTGTACAGAAAATGATTTTGTTTCTTTAATAAACATCCCTGACAAATATTACAAAATACTAAGTTCAATAGCAAAATACCATAATGGTCCCAAAAGTAAAAAAAAAAAAAAATATAATAATATGTATGTACAAGAACCGCTCAAAAAATTTTAATTCATATTATATTATTTTCAAATTAAAAACAATTTAAAAATCCCCGTAAAAATGATACCTAACTTTTTACATGATGACTAAAAGCCCTCCTCACCTCTCCAGGTGGAACTAAGTTCCGCACTCTAAAAATGTATTTAAAGTCNTCTTTTGTTGACAGAAAGTTGTAAAGTGATAGTGGTTGTTAAATGTTGCTACTCGTTATTGATGTTTCTCTCTTTGTATTTGTACAGAAAATGATTTTGTTTCTTTAATAAACATCCCTGACAAATATTACAAAATACTAAGTTCAATAGCAAAATACCATAATGGTCCCAAAAGTAAAAAAAAAATAAATAATAATATATATGTACAAGAACCGCTCAAAAAATTTAATTCATATTATATTATTTTGAAATTAAAACAATTTAAAAATCCCCGTAAAAATGATACCTAACTTATTACATGATGACTAAAAGCCCTCCTCACCTCTCCAGGTGGAACTAAGTTCCGCACTCTAAAAATGTATTTAAAGTCCCTTTCTTCTTCCCTTCCCCCAAGGTAGGAAGCCATCCCTTATATTTCCTCTATCGCTCTCTCCAGAACATTTTCAACAGCCAAGAATGCAAGATGGCACTCCTCCGTGACGTCACATGTGGTACGCATGCTCCTTGGCTGTCTCAACGCCAGGAAGGGAGGGGAGGTGTGACCCGACGACGAAGTGAGCAATGCGTCCAGTGCGCACTATGTTGACGGCTCTCGCCCAAGCAGAAACAGCACAACGGGTCTCCACACGCAAGTTAATGTTGACGTCTCCGATGCCTCCAGCTGCTCCCATGTAGTTTCATGTAGGTCAAAACTCGTGGGACGTTACTTCTTGTAACAGGTGCTCGTGGTCAGATGCGACACCGTCACAACTCACCTTTCAACCATACACCAAAACGTAACGCAGAATGTATGTTTATAAGTGGACAGTTTTAAACAAGTCTTAAGTGTGAAATCATACGACGCAAACCTTGGAAAATGTTTTTGTTTAAGAGTATAGATGGTCGTACCGTCATTAATGCCGCCCGCTACAGTGCCTGGCCGTGTCCAGCTCCTTAACTGTAGAACTAGGGAACTAAGGTGCCACGACGTCTTGCGCTAGCATAACACTCAAAGTGAAGCCACTTGGCGCAGGTTAACCTAGTACCCAGCCGTGCGTGCGCCGTAACTTACAACATTCTAGCTCCACTCGCTTGTTTACAGTAGCGCATTGAACGAACATGTGTAGCGAAGGGTTGTCGCATTCACCGTGGCAAAGAAAGTTGACCAGCGAATCTGCACAAANGTTAACCTAGTACCCAGCCGTGCGTGCGCCGTAACTTACAACATTCTAGCTCCACTCGCTTGTTTACAGTAGCGCATTGAACGAACATGTGTAGCGAAGGGTTGTCGCATTCACCGTGGCAAAGAAAGTTGACCAGCGAATCTGCACAAAATCGTGCCAAAATTTTCGGTTCAGGCATGTCCACTCTTACTGAAGAGGTGTGTACGTGAGGCGTGTCTGCGAAGTTTGCGCCAAAACGGCTTTTGGCTGACCAAAAACGAAACCGGCTCTCAGCTTTTCAAATCTCCTTGATTGTGCTGAGAAGGGTAAAACCTTTTATGGAACTGTCGTAACAGGTGAATATTCGTGGGTCTCTGACTATGACCCTGAAACAAAGTCTCATTCTTCGAAGAGGAAGACCTCCAACCACTCAGAGACCCAAGAAAGCACTAATGAGTAGAAGCAAGGCGAAGGCACTCCACCTGGAAGAAGATAAACAAGTACAACTGCCGTGAAGTGTTGCGGTGNAATGAGTAGAAGCAAGGCGAAGGCACTCCACCTGGAAGAAGATAAACAAGTACAACTGCCGTGAAGTGTTGCGGTGTATAACGGATACCATTAATCTAAAAAGGTCAAAAATGCATTAATCTACTGAGTGGCAACTCCACTATGACAGAGAACCTGCCCATTTGGTGCAACTTGTGCAGCAGTTTTTGGCCAAGCACAAAATTCTCCAGGTCCAGCAGCCACCGTATTCCCTCAGATCTCGCACCCAGAGACTTTTTTCTCTTCCCAAAAATCAAATCCTAATTGAAAGGCACAATATTTCATGACGTTGGGTAAATCCAAGAGAATACGACGAGACAGCTACTGACTATCACAAAAAGGGCGTTCACCGCATGTTTCCGGCAGTGGAAACAACACTGGATGAAGCGTGTGGCTTCAGGTGACCTCTTTGAAGAGAATTAGATTCAAAATCTGTAGGTGTTGTACAAATATTCTACCAGCTTTAGTCCCGATACTTTTTAATCACACATCGTATACTTGACTACAATTTTAGTGGAGCTAGTATAAATTACTTAAATATTTTATTTGACAATGATCCGGTGATAGTAATTATTAGCTCGAAATTTATGCGAATGTGAACACACTGAGCATTTAAATACCTAGACGACATACACACGGTTTATCTACTCTAATTAACACAGTAAACAAATCATATAATAATTGTATTATTTAATACATGTAACTCTCTAAGCAGTTGTTAATGAGAAGATTTTCCAGTAGTCTGTAAATAACATTCAGGTGTTTTCTTAACAACATTAAAAATAATATCTCATTGCCAAATATAATATACGTACATATATAAAATTANCATTCAGGTGTTTTCTTAACAACATTAAAAATAATATCTCATTGCCAAATATAATATACGTACATATATAAAATTAATAGTTTGTATGTATGTAAGTATTTATGTAAGTACGTTTGTTTTCTATAGAATTCTATGCCGTTTTACGTATCTGCACAAAATCTGTCATTGATGCNTAGTTTGTATGTATGTAAGTATTTATGTAAGTACGTTTGTTTTCTATAGAATTCTATGCCGTTTTACGTATCTGCACAAAATCTGTCATTGATGCCCTTTAGTACCGAACTTAAAATAATTTGTTGGCCTAAATGGGCTCAGGCTTCCCATTGGGCGCGAAACCCTTACAAAGGGGTCGTGTATATGCCATTGCCCTCTTATAACTGGGTAAACGCCCGGTACTTTTGCTAGTTATTTATGAAAGCTACATAATATATTTCCTTTGCGTGTTCCCAAAGTTTAAATGTATTTGTACTGGTATGGATGTACCCTTTTACCTTTCCATAAACTTTATCTATACGCTTTCAATTTCTTTATGAGTGTATTTACATAAATATTACATCTATTAAAACAATGGTATGCATCAGCTCTGAATTTATCTTTAAATTTCCAGCAATTTCATACGCAAACAATACAAATAGACACTTTAAGCAGCGTTTAATTAAAATTATTTTACTAGACTATCAGTTATAGAATGTTATGTTTTATCTCATTTAACGAAATTTAAGTTTTCCGTGAATGTGCAATGCTAGAGCTCATTGCTGGATGTCACCTTGAAAAGAGACTATTTTGTCGCTTCTGAGTTTAAACCGCTTAGATAATTAATTATGGATCCTCGAAGGACTTAAGTGTGGCTTTAATGTTGCCGTAGGTAGACCCTGCTTGGCACGTGAATGTACCAAGGTTGCTATTGAATTAATTAAGCAGCAAGCACCCTTTCCTCTAGTCACAAGGAGAACGCTCAGTCTTAAGCCGAGCGTATGTAGCCAGGGGTCATTATTAAAACAGAGGTAAAACACATAGCTGGCTGCATAATATATCACGCGGCAAACCGCTACACTTGTTACCTCTCGACCGCGGATATCAGTTACTAAGTTCCTTACATTTGTTAACGTGAAGTCAACCTGTTGGCTGCTATCCCACTTAAATGATTAAATTAAGGCCATATTTGATATAACATTTTTGTGTAGCGATACCCTTTAAGAAGATAAACTGTCTAAAAAATGTGTTCTCCTATGAGGTCATCTAATCCAGATTTAATTTTAATTGTGACTTTTTTAACAGTTCACGTAATTACTGAAAATAAATTATAATAATTCTTGATTACCAAGAGGGATTTCAAGTATTTGAGTCTCGTTTTATGAAAAGTATATAGTAAATAATCACTGTCGTTTCCATTATCATCCCTGCTGTGTTTCATGAAGGAATGTTGCTTAGCAAAAAATAATAAAATTGTTTGCGATAATGCAGGAATATTTGAAAAAAATCATGAGATAAAGTAATTAAAATTTTAAGAGTTACTATCTATAATGAAAGTACTGTATATATTGTAATAGTTTAATTTAAAAATTTCATTGCAATTTTCGAAATGAGTGAAATCAAGTTTAAATTAAAGTAAAAAAAATGTTGTATGTTCTGAATTGCTCCAATTTTCCTGTAGCACTATCATTCCTCCAGACAAATAATTAACTTTATTAAATACNTTGTATGTTCTGAATTGCTCCAATTTTCCTGTAGCACTATCATTCCTCCAGACAAATAATTAACTTTATTAAATACTATTTTCTCTTTCTAAGAATTTAATTTTGAGAGTATCAGGTGGAAACTTAGTTTGCCGCGTTATGGTGTCATACGGGCAGATGGAAGGGATTACAGAGCTCTCTTCTTTTGAGCCAGGAATACAACTACACAAATACGGAGAAATCATAATATGGCTTCTTTTGTTAAATACGAGTTTTAGCATACAGTGACATCGCTTTGGTGAAGAGTTTGGGGTAATTTATATTTTCGAATGTGGAGATAAGATTGGCATCAGTGCAAATTTGTATGCGTAACTTCTGCATCTTCTTTTCGCAGAAATACATTTGTATAAGAATAAATTTTGGTGATATTTTTAGGCCCTTACAAGGATTAATCAAGAAAAAAAAAATATAAAAAATATATATATATNCATTCAGGTGTTTTCTTAACAACATTAAAAATAATATCTCATTGCCAAATATAATATACGTACATATATAAAATTTTTAGTTTGTATGTATGTAAGTATTTATGTAAGTACGTTTGTTCTCTATAGAATTCTATGCCGTTTTACGTATCTGCACAAAATTTGTCATTGATGCCCTTTAGTACCGAACTTAAAATAATTTGTTGGCCTAAATGGGCTCAGGCTTCCCATTGGGCGCGAAACCCTTACAAAGGGGTCGTGTATATGCCATTGCCCTCTTATAACTGGGTAAACGCCCGGTACTTTTGCTAGTTATTTATGAAAGCTACATAATATATTTCCTTTGCGTGTTCCCAAAGTTTAAATGTATTTGTACTGGTATGGATGTACCCTTTTACCTTTCCATGAACTTTATCTATACGCTTTAAATTTCTTTATGAGTGTATTTACATAAATATTACATCTATTAAAACAATGGTATGCATTAGCTCTGAGTTTATCTTTAAATGTCCAGCAATTTCATACGCAAACAATACAAATAGACACTTTAAGCAGCGTTTAATTAAAATTATTTTACTAGACTATCAGTTATAGAATGTTATGTTTTATCTCATTTAACGAAATTTAAGTTTTCCGTGAATGTGCAATGCTAGAGCTCATTGCTGGATGTCACCTTGAAAAGAGACTATTTTGTCGCTTCTGAGTTTAAACCGCTTAGATAATTAATTATGGATCCTCGAAGGACTTAAGTGTGGCTTTAATGTTGCCGTAGGTAGACCCTGCTTGGCACGTGAATGTACCAAGGTTGCTATTGAATTAATTAAGCAGCAAGCACCCTTTCCTCTAGTCACAAGGAGAACGCTCAGTCTTAAGCCGAGCGTATGTAGCCAGGGGTCATTATTAAAACAGAGGTAAAACACATAGCTGGCTGCATAATATATCACGCGGCAAACCGCTACACTTGTTACCTCTCGACCGCGGATATCAGTTACTAAGTTCCTTACATTTGTTAACGTGAAGTCAACCTGTTGGCTGCTATCCCACTTAAATGATTAAATTAAGACCATATTTGATATAACATTTTTGTATAGCGATACCCTTTAAGAAGATAAACTGTTTAAAAAATGTGTTCTCCTATGAGGTCATCTAATCCAGATTTAATTTTAATTGTGACTTTTTTAACAGTTCACGTAATTACTGAAAATAAATTGTAATAATTCTTGATTACCAAGAGGGATTTCAAGTATTTGAGTCTCGCTTTATGAAAAGTATATTATAAATAATCACTGTCGTTTCCATTATCATCCCTGCTGTGTTTCGTGAAGGAATGTTGCTTAGCCAAAAATAATAAAATTGTTTGCGATAATGCAGGAATATTTGAAAAAAATCATGAGATAAAGTAATTTAAATTTTAAGAGTTACTATCTATAATGAAAGTACTGTATACATTGTAATAGTATAATTTAAAAATTTCATTGCAATTTTCGAAATGAGTGAAATGAAGTTTAAATTAAAGTAAAAAAAATTTTGTATGTTCTGAATTGCTCCAATTTTCCTGTAGCACTATCATTCCTCCAGACAAATAATTAACTTTATTAAATACTATTTTCTCTTTCTAAGAATTTAATTTTGAGAGTATCAGGTGGAAACTTAGTTTGCCGCGTTATGGTGTCATACGGGCAGATGGAAGGGATTACAGAGCTCTCTTCTTTTGAGCCAAGAATACAACTACACAAATACGGAGAAATCATAATATGGCTTCTTTTGTTAAATACGAGTTTTAGCATACAGTGGNAAGAATACAACTACACAAATACGGAGAAATCATAATATGGCTTCTTTTGTTAAATACGAGTTTTAGCATACAGTGGCATCGCTTTGGTGAAGAGTTTGGGGTAATTTATATTTTCGAATGTGGAGATAAGATTGGCATCAGTGCAAATTAGTATGCGTAACTTCTGCATCTTCTTTTCGCAGAAATACATTTGTATAAGAATAAATTTTGGTGATATTTTTAGGCCCTTACAAGGATTAATCAAGAAAAAAAAAATATATATATATATATATATATACAGGTGTACCATTTATCTTGGCCAACCACAATAACTCAGTACCGGGGCGTTAAATATAAAAGTGAATCACACAAAGGTTGTAAAACTGGAAGGGGGAAATATTACTGCTCGGAAGTCAGCCTTATAGCATTATTTATTAGTGAGATACAAGCAAACACTTCTGATTTTTAAATGGTACCATGTATCTATTCGTCAAAACTCATTGAAGCTCGTGGAGGCCTATTGAAAAATGTATCACAATGTAACTGTCAAATAAACAGAACGTTAAAAACCGTNTCATTGAAGCTCGTGGAGGCCTATTGAAAAATGTATCACAATGTAACTGTCAAATAAACAGAACGTTAAAAACCGCCACAGACTTTGGAACAAATAGGGGTTCATGAAGTCCCGTTACGTGATGCCTTGCGGCACGATTGGGTTGCATGGTACAGTTAATTAAATCGGTCACGCTCTGCAGTTTATGTAAACAGTGCAGGTATCCAGATTTGCGTAGTTCATTCCACAGAGATTACGCTTAAAGAAACAAAGAAACACACATGTCGTGACGACTACTCAATCAGTCATCCGTGTACGGTCGAATACAGTACACTGCAAGATGAGAGTTGTCGCAATGGAAATGTACTCCAACCACAAGAAGGAAGAAATGCTGCTCATATATCGAGAATGTATGTTAGCATATGCATGTGTTAGTACTATTTTACAGTGCGGTGTAGTACGTTCAAGTGAGTTGCACTGAAACACACACACACATAGTTCTGTTATTAGTATTTTCTATAGCTTGGTTATCTAAGTCGTCGATCATTCTGTTGAAGGTCAGCGTAATGCTAGTAAGACGCAGTAATTCTACAGAGAGCGATACCTTGACATGACCCCACCGTCCAGGTGGATGTTTTCCCGTCTCGTTGTGAAGCTTTGTGCAACGGGCAATTTGAACCCATAGCAACGCAATCGTCGTAGAACTCGCACAGATGAACCTGCTAAGGTTGTTGTTCCTGCTGCTGTAGCAGTTAATACACGTGTCAGCAAACGCCAACTTAAAGCCGAAATTGGCATTCTGAAAACGAGTGCTCATCGCATTCGTAAGCGCCATACGTTCTATCCCTATCATGTACACGTACACCAAGAATTGCATTGGAATTATTTCTAGAATCTTGTATAGTTCTGTAAATTGGCACAGCATGAAATTATGACCAACCCGAACTTTTCCGGATTTTATTTTTACCGATGAATCATCGTTCTCATACGCAGACCAAGTGAATACGAGGAATATGCATTATTGGGCCGTCTATAACCCACGATGTCTTTGACAAGTGGACCATCAGCGTCATTGGAGAGTTAACGTGTNATGCATTATTGGGCCGTCTATAACCCACGATGTCTTTGACAAGTGGACCATCAGCGTCATTGGAGAGTTAACGTGTGGTGGGATATGGTTGACAATAAGGTTAAAGGGCTTTATTTCGTGAATGGTAACCGAAACAGCAGGAAGTATGCCACCTCAATACAAATAATTCTATCTGGTGTTCTAGAGGAGATACCTCTGAGGAACATAATGATAATGTGGTACAAGTACGATGGATGGCCAGTGCATTATGCCATGTATGCACGTCGTTTTTTGGACCGAAAATATTCTGGTAGGTGGATTGGTCGTAGAGGACCAGTTAAGTAGCCTGCTCGGTCTCCTGACCTTAACCCCTGGATATTTTTCTTTGGGGTTACCTCAAAGGCGCTGTCCATCGAGATTTCCCAACAATTCCAGAGAACATGCAGGAACGCTATGTGTTAGCTTGTAGTGGTTTTCAGCTGACAACACTGGGGGAATAATTGTTGTCATTCATCCAGCGACTGAACTTGTGTATTGCTGGCAATGGTCACCACTTTGAACATCTAATGTAATGTGAATATATTCTACCCGTCGCAGTACCCATATTGATAGTACTACAAACGAGCAGTAGAGATCCCACTTTCTGTGTCGTATTTAATGTTCATGTTAGGAAAGTCTACATATATAGGCCATAAATCGGCCTCGATGAGCTTCTTTGAAGTTTTTACCAATAAATACATGATGCCATTTAGATACCTAATGTTAGTACACGTTTCTGAGTAATAAATATTTCTATAAGGCTGACTCGCAGGCAGTATTTTTTTTCCCTTCCAGTTATACAACATTTGTGTGAAACACTTGTTCATTTGAAGCCTCGGTACGGAGTTATTGTGGGTGGTCAAGATAAATGGGACAACCTGTTTATATATATATATATATATATATGGGAAATAATATTTTTATAAATGTGTGTGTTTTTTATATGCTGTTATTGGACCAGATTATTTTGTCGTCGCTTAATGGTTTGAAATCTTGATTTGNTCGTCGCTTAATGGTTTGAAATCTTGATTTGGTTTTTCCCGGGTTTTCTGAACTTGATCTAGTTGGATACTGGGATAGTTCCTCAAGATATGCCCTTGTCGGTTCGTTCACCATTCCTGACTGTCTAGCGTCCCTGTACCAAGGCCTTGTTTGTCACAGTACGAGGGCTGTCAGTACACATAATAAAAAGAATTACACTTCTTTAAAAACCAGAATATCGATTTAAGGTTTCCGTGTAGGACGTATTTGTAAATAAATTTGCATTTCAAATGGTTTACGCATATTACACTGGAAATACGACAGTTAATTACGTTAGCTGGGAAATTTCTCTAACACATTTAATTATATCTTATAGCTAAAATGTTTTACTCACACATACTTAAACGATGCATATATCATAGACTAATCATTTCTTTCTCCCGGCCAACAACACTTAAATTTGTTTAATTAAGTATGTGATGATAACCCAAAAAAATTTAGGTCATACGAATATATTCCTTAAAACGTTTCGCATGAAGTTATATCTTTACCTGTTGGCGAATTTGGAGCAACAACTTCAAACAAGTACTATTACAAAATAGGAAGTTTCTCCATGCTTGCTTTGAACAAACACATATGGGCTTTAGTGAAGTGAAATTATANTACTATTACAAAATAGGAAGTTTCTCCATGCTTGCTTTGAACAAACACATATGGGCTTTAGTGAAGTGAAATTATATACTCAGGAACTCAAAAACGAGAAAACTTCAAAAATTAGTTAGTCAAAACTCAAGCGCGTTAATATAAAATTATTTTGACACTTATATTTAAGATAACAAAATATTTTAGTAATTTTATTTAATTTAAACAAACATTGTTACACGGAATGGATATTAATACTGTTATTTAAGGTGTGAGTTAATCCGCATATTCGGAAGTGAGTTACTATAGAATCATTGTCACTGTGGTTCGAGAGGGAAGTTGTGTGTTTACGCAGCATTGCGTGGGACGGTGCCACAGAGCTCCACGTCGTTCACGCATGTCCGAGCACAGCGAGAAACTGGCTCCGCAGTATCGCTCAGAGTCGCCAACTTTTTTGAGAGAAAAATCTCTAAATCAGTGTGCCACTTTCACCACGAAGTCACTATGTTGTAATTTCAAAATATTTATAATTAAATTGATATGAAAAATATAAAATATTTGATTTTGCAGCTTTAATTATTATATAAAATTGGCTCGTTAGAGTTTTTACCACGATATATATGGAAACCACTGGCCTAAATTAAAACACCAATATTATAATTATCAAAAGCATAAAAATTCCTTTCTGAAATACTGTTATAACGTATTAGCTGGACATACTTACAAACATACAAAACTCTTAAGATGTTTAAATTGATACTTCAATCAGATACTTTCAAAATATGCAGTTTCCCAAAACTTCACGTATGACAGGGCAAAACTATACATTTTTTCCTGCAAGAGACAGCCCATGCGACTTCAACGTCGAGAAAATAGTTTTGATTAATAAACCAAAGTTCGTTTGGCGCAACCGAATTAATTGTTTCTAGAGCTGCAATAAAAAATTTTGTTGTTTGCCCCAAACTGTTAATTATGTTTGGAGCAGTTAATGATTTGTATGGTTCTACGTACATTCAATATTTTCGGTTATTACAAAAAAAAAGTGACAGCACGACCACGTTTCGAACATGGGACATTAATGCTACGCTCCAGCAACAACAGCTAAAGAGAATACTAGTGAATTGGACATATTTTTTAATAAAACAATTTATTTAGCTGGACAGCTTGCGTGTATAAACTTTTTAAGTTTTACAGATTGGATTTTTGATTTCCTATTGAACTTGTTTTACTGGGATTTTATACCGTTATTAAGCATCAACAATTGCACTTACAATCGCTTTTACTATCNCTATTGAACTTGTTTTACTGGGATTTTATACCGTTATTAAGCATCAACAATTGCACTTACAATCGCTTTTACTATCCCAATTGTCACAAAAATAACAAAAAAAAATGGGTGCGTGTACTTATGTACGCGTTTGAAGTTATAATTCTTTGGCGTGAATAAAATAAAATTTTATTACGTATGCAAATAATTTATGTAAGTAGGAAAACTATAAAATAACCAAAGAAAGACATTTAATACACTTAATAAAGGTTTGATTGAAGAACATCATTAAATTAAAATAATATTAATTTTATACTGTTTAAATTACAAAAATTAACCTCAAATACTAAAAAAAATATTTCATAATTTTATTATACAATTTTTGTCACAAAAAAATTGTCACGACACAATGTAAATAAAATAAATTAATATTATATAGATATTCACAATGAATTACTAATATAAATTAAAAGTTTTTAAATTTTCTTATTACATGAACTGATTTTCTGTCAGTTTTAAATATAACCACGTGCTATGTTGTCTACGTTGCGTTTGTATATAGCTAGACGATACGCGCATGCGCGTTGGGTCATACCCCTACCAATATCACTGTCAAATTTTGTTACACTGTGCGTGCGCAAATTCCGTTGTACACTAAACGTTTACCCTCAACGCGCCAAAAGAAGTATAACTTCACATAATGGTGATCGAACAAGTGGCCAAGTAAGTACATAGACTTCAGTTGACTCAACTAAATATTTTGTTGCCAGTCTAACTTTTTTGGCCCGACACAAAGGTTTTGTTTATTCTAGTGTGTAGGGCGGCATATTGTAAAGGTTAGACTACTCGCCTCCCACATAGGCGAACCGGGTTCGCTGCCCGGCGGGGCCGCTCCCGGACTTTCGCATTTGGGAATCCTGCTAGACGATGTCGCTGGTCTGCAAGTTTTCTCAGGAATCTCTTGTTTCCTCCGCCCTTGCATTCCAGCGCTGCTCCACACCCACCTCACTTCACCCTCATCGTCTTTCAAGACCTCTATGTTAAGAGCCGTCCTAATCTCTCCGCCCCACAACTCTGTGTATCAAGTTAGAAGAACAAAATAAATTTTTATTGCTTTTCAAGTTTTGTTTACTCGAAAAAATATTTTGTTGTGGCTAAAAATATAGTTAGGGCCATTTACAAACAACTAGATGTTTTTTTTTGCTGGAAAAACCCTTTCTCTCAGTGATTCAATTAAGTAGGTCAATATATTTCCGTGCTCTCTACAGGTGTACGTCATTTATTTTGAGGAAATTAACAATCCTGAAGGTACAGGAGTGCGATNATATTTCCGTGCTCTCTACAGGTGTACGTCATTTATTTTGAGGAAATTAACAATCCTGAAGGTACAGGAGTGCGATATTCTGCTTATAGGAAAAACCTTGTCTTTCTCAAATCACTAGATCTGGAACAAGGTTTGTAAAGAGATCGCTAACTGTTCAACCAGTCGCAAATATGACATCTGGCCACCAGAGTATCTTCTGAAATGGCCAGATCTGGTGATAAAATCACCAGGTTGGCAACCCTGGCATCGCTGTCGCGGCGCGCTTCCCCTCGGCGACAGAATGCCGACGGTCTTTCCGGCTGGTGGGTGGGATGTCATGTGAAATGCTCAACTTGGACGGAACGGGCAAGGGGTTGGAGGAGCAGAAAGGGAAAAGTAGGTGGCGATGTGTGAGAAAATTCGCTNCAAGTTAGAAGAACAAAATAAATTTTTATTGCTTTTCAAGTTTTGTTTACTCGAAAAAATATTTTGTTGTGGCTACAAATATATTTAGGGCCATTTACAAACAACTAGATGTTTTTTTTGGCTGGAAAAAACCTTTCTCTCAGTGATTCAATTAAGTAGGTCAAGATATTTCCGTGCTCTCTACAGGTGTACGTCATTTATTTTGAGGAAATTAACAATCCTGAAGGTACAGGAGTGCGATATTCTGCTTATAGGAAAAACCTTGTCTTTCTCAAATCACTAGATCTGGAACAAGGTTTGTAAAGAGATCGCTAACTGTTCAACCAGTCGCAAATATGACATCTGGCCACCAGAGTATCTTCTGAAATGGCCAGATCTGGTGATAAAATCACCAGGTTGGCAACCCTGGCATCGCTGTCGCGGCGCGCTTCCCCTCGGCGACAGAATGCCGACGGTCTTTCCGGCTGGTGGGTGGGATGTCATGTGAAATGCTCAACTTGGACGGAACGGGCAAGGGGTTGGAGGAGCAGAAAGGGAAAAGTAGGTGGCGATGTGTGAGAAAATTCGCTAGAAGCACAGGAGAAAGGACTAGAGGGAAGTAAGAGAGATAGTGTGTGTGTTAACACTCCGGTTGAAGGAAGGCGTCGACGATTGTTTTACACCCTAACAAATGAATACCGACAGCAGGGAAAAATTGACACGAAGAAAGAAGAGCGATGAGATTTTCTGTAACCCTTGACTTCGACTATAGATATTTTCGGCTGTCATTATTTTTAAATAAAAGCGAGGATTATTTTATTTGCGTATTAATCTACCCAAAAATCCATGCTTATGTTGTATAAATACCTCCATGCCTTGACCAAGTGTGCCTTATTTTCGAATCTGTTATAGCACATCAAAAAGTTTGCAAATAAGTTGTTACACGGATATGGACAATATTCAATAACAGTAAGATNAATCTGTTATAGCACATCAAAAAGTTTGCAAATAAGTTGTTACACGGATATGGACAATATTCAATAACAGTAAGATATTATAATTTATATTTATGCACATAGCCGGAAAAACTTTGTGTGTGGCATGTGACAGCAACGGTTTGCTTGGTGTAGTTATTGCCATGACACAACATTTCACTAAATAATGAGTTTCAGCTTTAATGGCCTGCAAAATTATACCAAAGGTTATTCGAAAATTCTTCCAAGTGCTTCATTTCATGTAGTGCACGTCCAGATTATGTTGTGTCAAACTCCTTCAAACTAACCTGGAATTTCTCTGATGTGTAGGACTGCCAAAACTGGTCTTTCTTAAATATTTTGCACTGCACTTTGATATGCGTAATGGCACGAAGCGCACAGTGCCGAACTTCAAATGCATTTACGAAACATTTATAAGCACTAAGTGTTGTAAGCCTGCTTCCAAACTAAATACCATTAACTGATTAATGATATTCGTAGTTAACATAATAAATACAATACCGCAATTATAATACACTTATTGTCAAAAAATTTGCGTACCAAAAAGGAAGTGTGGTATTTAAAGAAAAATTTGCTAGCGTGGTGGTAGAGACAAAAGAAAGAAGTGTTATCAATACCACTGATTCGAACAACGGTGGTCTTATCCAAATTTATATCTTCATCAAATGTATTTTAATAATAGTTTTTAACTATTATTTTTTTTAGAATGTTTTACATAAACTACTAGTTTGTGTTAGACGTCATAATGATATTTGAGACGGCTTTGTCCCAAGGAGAGGAAGAGCAGTAACGTGAACGAAATTTAATATTGTCGCAGTGAAACTAGGATGACATAGAACGGACCAGAAATACGCTATGTCAACCTTCGAAGTACAGCACTAACATTACCGAAATACAAAGTGGCTTTCGCCAAACTGGGGTGAAAATACAAACTACATAATCTCAATATCGTCGCTTTCACCCTGATCCCACCAACTGACTGTGATTTGGGTTATAGCATTGTAATTCTGCATGCTCTAGGCACAACTCTTTNTTCACCCTGATCCCACCAACTGACTGTGATTTGGGTTATAGCATTGTAATTCTGCATGCTCTAGGCACAACTCTTCCATTTCTCTTCGGGACAGGTCACGTTACATACTCATTTTAATGCACTATTCCTTTAAAAAAAATATTGCGCTGTTTTCATTTTTGCAACACCTGATTTGTTAAAAATTATGTTGTTACCTTACCGTTTTTTAAGTTTTATTCCTATTTTTAAGGCAAAGCCTTTTGTTCCAGGTTTCCAGTACCGTCTATTGTGTAAGGTTTGAAACAGGTTTTAATATATTTTGCTAAGTGTCAATTACTATTGACTAACTCGAACTTCCTTAACATAGATAAAAAATTACCAAAATTGTCTCATTATAGTCCAAATGTATGCCAGAATAATCTGCAATTTTATTCGTAAAACTTTGTCCTTGATCAGTTTTAATTATGTTATCATAATTTATTACTATTCTGTTGGCACTTTTTCTGCTATCTACATGGAAAACCAATTTCGCATATTTGTAATTAATTGTCAGAATATTTTTTAAGTAGAATTATTTGAATTATCTATGTTTATTACTGACATACAATTTTACTCATGTAAAACTGTGCTATGTTGTGTTCGGTTCACTGCACGATGATCATCGTTTCGATCACGGCGCAGTTGAAAGTGGCAAGCACATACAAGGTTACCCGTGAGTCTTGGAATTCGCTGAAGCCTTTTTTTTTAGGTCCTTTTGGACATTTTCTCGACCATGTTACAAGCTAAATTTATCCATTCTTCAATATCGAGTCATNTTCACCCTGATCCCACCAACTGACTGTGATTTGGGTTATAGCATTGTAATTCTGCATGCTCTAGGCACAACTCTTTCATTTCTCTTCGGGACAGGTCACGTTACATACTCATTTTAATGCACTATTCCTTTAAAAAAAATATTGCACTGTACTGTTTTCATTTTTGCAACACCTTATTTGTTAACAATTGTGTTGTTTCCTTACCTTTCTTTAAGTTTTATTCCTATTTTTAAGGCAAAGCCTTTTGTTCCAGGTTTCCAGTACCGTCTATTGTGTAAGGTTTGAAACAGGTTTTAATATATTTTGCTAAGTGTCAATTACTATTGACTAACTCGAACTTCCTTAACATAGATAAAAAATTACCAAAATTGTCTCATTATAGTCCAAATGTATGCCAGAATAATCTGCAATTTTATTCGTAAAACTTTGTGCTTGATCAGTTTTAATTATGTTATCATAATTTATTACTATTCTGTTGGCACTTTTTCTGCTATCTACATGGAAAACCAATTTCGCATATTTGTAATTAATTGTCAGAATATTTTTTAAGTAGAATTATTTGAATTATCTATGTTTATTACTGACATACAATTTTACTCATGTAAAACTGTGCTATGTTGTGTTCGGTTCACTGCACGATGATCATCGTTTCGATCACGGCGCAGTTGAAAGTGGCAAGCACATACAAGGTTACCCGTGAGTCTTGGAATTCGCTGAAGCCTTTTTTTTAGGTCCTTTTGGACATTTTCTCGACCATGTTACAAGCTAAATTTATCCATTCTTCAATATCGAGTCATNTTTTTTTTAGGTCCTTTTGGACATTTTCTCGACCATGTTACAAGCTAAATTTATCCATTCTTCAATATCGAGTCATTTTTTAATACTTATGTTGGGCTTTTTCAAGGATACCGCCTTCTGTAAGTAGTCCATTGTGTTTGTTGATTGTTTACGGCTTCATTTACCTCGCTTCGCAATTTTATATCAAGTTCTATAAATTTAATTAAAGTGCAGTTCACGATAGTCCGTGGATTTTGGGTGGCTGTCCCTGGGCCTTCTGACTATGGAAGTCTGGGAATGAATTCGGTTTGGGTGTAACCCCGTTATCCGATGCAACATGCTTCTGTCTTAAACACTTTCTGCTCCGGGATTCTGCCAGTTTCTCCAGAGGACCAATAAACCTAACTGATATGATCCATCAACTCNTAAACACTTTCTGCTCCGGGATTCTGCCAGTTTCTCCAGAGGACCAATAAACCTAACTGATATGATCCATCAACTTAACTGATATTATCCCTAATGCATGTGCATGTCAGACTTGAGGGACCTAGCTGTTTTTGTCTTCATTTTCTGATAATNAACTGATATTATCCCTAATGCATGTGCATGTCAGACTTGAGGGACCTAGCTGTTTTTGTCTTCATTTTCTGATAATTCGCTGAAATTTAGAATATTTTTTAAAATAAATTTTTTCTCAAAAAGCAATTAATCCTGTGGCTCCACTTTTTAAAAGATAAATATATAATAATGCTTTCAAAATAAAAAAATTATTATTAATATATATACGTTCAGTTTATTAACTAATGACACCTAATAATTTATTATTATCATCTGAATTTAGATGCTGTACATCACTTTCAACAAAATATTATGTGGTATTGATGTCCTATTGATTTTAAGGTAGTTTAAATAAAATTGCCCCAACCAAGGCTAACAATTTTTTTTTAACTCTACCCTATTTGCAACAATTCCTTTATTAAATTTTATTCCTTGGTGGCATTTGTTTCATCTACATATTGCGAGGAACCCAGGAATTTTGTGGCTCGGCCAACGTTCTCTAACTTTCTCTTTCACACGTGGATACTTGGTATTTGGCTAAGTTAAATGTTACGTAGTTTAAAACATTGCATATATTAGAAGCGTAGTTCTTATACATCAAATAATTTTTCCTAATATTTGAAACAATATGTGGGAAAAGTTAACAAATAGTATTCCTTTAAATATTTCCGAAAATGTGTAACATTATATCAAAGTTTTTCAGTAATTTTTTTTTTGTGGTACGTACTCAGAAATTTGCTCAAACCCTCCTTCTTGTAGTGTCTCTCCAACTTCTTTTGTATNTAAAACATTGCATATATTAGAAGCGTAGTTCTTATACATCAAATAATTTTTCCTAATATTTGAAACAATATGTGGAAAAAGTTAACAAATAGTATTCCTTTAAATATTTCCGAAAATGTGTAACATTATATCAAAGATTTTCAGTAATTTTTTTTTTTTGTGGTACGTACTCAGAAATTTGCTCAAACCCTCCTTCTTGTAGTGTCTCTCCAACTTCTTTTGTATTCGGGTAGTTAACAGTCACCACATACAAGAAGTTACCTCGTATTATTTATACAGATATAAAGTAGTAAAAGCTATAGAGAAATTTTTTTGATAGAGTTTAAATATGCTTGGTGATGTAGGCTTTGTGAGCACGTTTGATGAAATATTTAACTTGTGAGTTGTTGCGCACTCGTGCCGCTCTAACGCATACTATCTAGCACAGCAAATCTCAAGTATAAAGGCGATTTAAAGCTCCCTCGCCTCTGTTCCTGCAGCATTACAATTGCAAATATATTTCAAAGCATTCCAAATATCAGGTTTATTACTAATTACGCTACTTAACCCTCGTCTCTTTGTGGCTACTCAGATATGATGAAAGGAGACGCGACTTCAAGAGTCAGTTCTCAATTTGGCAAACAAGATTTGTGCAGATTTTGTAAAAAAAAAAAAAAAATTAATTTTATTATTTCAACACATTATAGAAAGAAACAAACTTTTTCAATAATTTGAGATACGAATAACAGTTTCACTTTTTTTTTGTTCGAAATTGTAATTTTAATTTAACGACTTTATTCGTACGTCGGAAAGTAAAGGATATGAATCCATAGTGTTTGACTTCATGTCACAATCCACGAATCTGATTAGTTCCTTAATGGTTAGCACCGCCTGTGCACTTCAGGCAGGGAATTACACAGAAACAAAGCAAGAAACTTAAGTAGTCTGTAAGAGCAGCGTCCTCGTGGTTTCAGATGCGAGCGTAGACACTCGTTAGGGGAGCTGTGCCTTTGTGAGTCGAAAATACTTTGTTAAAGAAACTGGGCAGGTGAAGGAGTCGCAAATCCTCTTATTGCGAAGACTTGGAAATGTGCGGTCGCTCGTTTCCATCTTGCCTTGTAGTCGCAAAATCGACAAGGCATGTAAGACGGCATTACTTCACCGCTGACCGCTACGCATAACAATTTTAATAAGTAATTTAATTCTTGTCTTGTGGCGTGTGACATTAGAAAAAAATCGTTAATGATATTATGTTATTTAACATTTTTTTTTCAGATCAACTTTCATCTTTCAGCTGAGTTACAATGCAATTTCTACTCAGGAAGTTTATATACACTGTTAGAAATTTCTGTAGAATTACGAAAACGTTTACGGAGATGTAGAGTTAATTTACGGAAAGGCACTCCGTAATGACTGATAACGGAAATTAACTCCGTAAATATAAAATACGGAAGCTCTTCGTATTCTTATGGCTTCAACTTTGAGACACGCGAACAATTCAGATGATATCTGAAGAGTATAAAATCCCATATTCACAATATTTCTTCCCGCATAATAGTAGTATGTAAGTGGCGAACCACCCATGAAGTGCCAATTCTTTGATTCTTTTTCAAATTCCAATACAGTATAAAACCTTCTGTATTTACAGTGAAATACGCACATAACGAAAATAAAACTAATTGATCGTAACCTCCTTTTATAAATTGCAAATAAATTAGCTAGCGCTTTAACACAACTTGAAACTGAGACAGGCGCGTTCTTCACTTTCGTGTAAAATCCATATTTACGAAATACTTCGTGTAAAGTTGTGGTAGTTGAGCGGTTAGAGTTGTTAAGTAATATATTTTTTTATTCGTGTTCAAATCCCACTACAGGACAAAATATCTAAACCTTGTTAAATTTCGCCGTTATACACAATGAAACACATTACGAATATAAAACTCTTTTTTTTTATCTCTCTTTGTAGACATAAAAAAAAACTTACAAACACTCTTAAATTACCAGAAACTAAGAAAGGAACATGCAACGTTCTCCGTGAATCTGGTATTTACAACACTACTTATTATAAAAGCGTGGTAGATGCTATGCCCTCGTAGCTGAGGAGCAGAGCGACCATCTTGGAGTCGGAGAATCGGGAGCTCGCACCCCGGTTCCTCTGCGCCAGATTTTCACTTCGTATGTCGCACACATGTGTACTATGAATTTGTCATCATGTCGGTCTACCTTGAGCTCGTCAAATGTCACAAACACACACGTCACACGCGCTATGTCTAACGACAAATGTATGGGTCAATGCAGTGAACTTCTAAAAAAAAGTAGGTGAGTGTACAATGCGTTCGACTGTAAATTTTTATTTACGAGTTCATATCCTGCTACAGGAGAGAATTTTATAAACTTTTGATAGTCATTTTTATATCCAGCGCAACACCCATATAACGAAAGTAAAATTTATTTTACTACTTCCATAAAGAGCAGATTTAAAAAAACTAAGTTGCATGTTTATGGACACGTTCCGTGAATTCACGGAGATAAATGTGGAATTTACGGAGAGAACGTTATTGGGGAAAAAACGGAGTCATTACATTCATGCAGATGTCTGGATCATTTATAACCGGTACTTTCCATAATTTAACGGACATTTTTTTCTAACAATGTACTGAAAAAATTATTTGCATGAAAATTGCTTAGTTACTATGTTTTTTCGTTGCCCAAGAGAAAGTATGGACACGAAATTCACACTGTACAGAATACCACGACAGACATGACGAATATGTTTTATGTTATGCGTATACCATTTCAGCGAACACACTTAATGTGCAATGAAATACAGGAGGTGCAAAAACTTTTTTGAGGTGTGGATATTAATATATGGAGCTGAAAACTATCTCATAATTCTGTATTTTAAAAGCTTAAAGTAGATAATATCGCAAACCTTCCAAAATTCCAATCATTCGCCCACCATTCTGACCTTAAACAAATAAATGGTGAGTATATTTACACTCATTTTTAAAAAATTTATCAGCCTGAAAGTGTATTGGCAGGGGCGCGTTAGTCAGTACAGGCAGAGGATATGATAGTATGTATACAGAAAATGTCAAATATTGTGCGACACCAAGCATGTATTGCAGGAGACCAACACATGCAGGATGCGCTTAGTATGGTGTACGGCGGTACGGTCGGGCATTTAGGCATAAAGGCGTTGGATGTTCTCCTGAGGAAGATCCTGCCCCATCTGGTGCAGCTGACCATCCAAATCAGCCGTAGTTGCCGCTGGCAAGGTGTCGTACAATCTGATCCCAAACGTGCTGGAGGGGTGAGAGGTCTGGGGAACATGCTGGCGAAGGAACAATGTCGGCATCACGAAGACAGGCCTCGGATACCCGTGCTGTGCGAGGTCGGGCGTTATCCTGCCAAAAAAANGAACAATGTCGGCATCACGAAGACAGGCCTCGGATACCCGTGCTGTGCGAGGTCGGGCGTTATCCTGCCAAAAAAATGGGTTTGTTACGTTTCAGCTAGAAGGGGGCGTGCACATGGTTGCAATATTTCCTGGACGTATCGACGTGCTGTCAGGGTTCCTTCAGTCACTACCAGTGGGGTGCGGGAATAGTAAGAAATCGCACCCCTCACCAAGGCAACTGTCGTTGAGGCGGTGTGCCGCTCTATAAAGAAGCGTGGANGAACAATGTCGGCATCACGAAGACAGGCCTCGGATACCCGTGCTGTGCGAGGTCGGGCGTTATCCTGCCAAAAAATGGGTTTGTTACGTTTCAGCTAGAAGGGGGCGTGCACATGGTTGCAGTATTTCCTGGACGTATCGACGTGCTGTCAGGGTTCCTTCAGTCACTACCAGTGGGGTGCAGGAATAGTAAGAAATCGCACCCCTCACCAAGGCAACTGTCGTTGAGGCGGTGTGCCGCTCTATAAAGAAGCGTGGANGGAATAGTAAGAAATCGCACCCCTCACCAAGGCAACTGTCGTTGAGGCGGTGTGCCGCTCTATAAAGAAGCGTGGAACACGGCACTGGACAGGACGTCTCCAGACTCGAATTCGACGGTAGAATGTATCCAGACTGAACAGTGATTCGTCGCTGAACACCACTCGTCGCCAATCCGCAAGCTGCCGTACTGCCCGTTCCCGACGGAATGTCACACGTGCTCGGCAATGTTCAGGTCGTAATGGTATACGTCGTTAAGAGACGCCGCGACAACAAATCCCGCGTTGCTAGACGCCTGGATGTGGTAGACCTTGACACAGGCTGCCATGACATGTCCCTGGATGACGTACCACGACGCCCGTGTAGTGCGTACAGCCTGTCGCATGATGAAACGATCCTCCCTGCCGGTGATCCACCGGGGTCGACCCGAGCCTTCTCTACGGTCGTGTGTACCCTCCTTTACCCACTGCGTCCAACATGGTCTCACAGTGTAGGTTGAACGGTTCAAGTGGCGAGCAATGTGCCGAAATATCCAACCTGCCTTTCGAAGGCCGAGAATGCAGTCTCTCTCAAGGTCATCCAGCTGGACAAAGAGTTGTCGAATGCGCCATCGGAGCAGGCTCTGTGTTTTCTGAACTTGACTCTGTGGCTCACACTACTCATAATGCTTCTAAGGCCTTATTCGGTGTCTTGCAGCTATGAATGACGGAGGGATATGTATCCCTCTTGTGATACATCCACGCAAGCAAACCGCATTAAACGCAAATATGACACATGTCAGACTATAGCGATGCTGTGTGGTAACCTTCGTTGTTCATGGTAATATTTTTTTTGTGCAAACGAGTGTAAATATTATCAAATATATTTATGTGACTTAATTAATATTGTACCAATTTGTTTTAGGGTGTTCTTAATNACGAGTGTAAATATTATCAAATATATTTATGTGACTTAATTAATATTGTACCAATTTGTTTTAGGGTGTTCTTAATGACTTTTTAATTCCCATTTATCGTATAAAAACTTCTTAAAATCCATATTAAGCGAGTTATTTTTAGTGAAATAATGTACAAGAAAAGAAAAACAAAGCAATTTTCTTTGCAATGCTAGAGGGTTTTCGTGAATCTTTATTTCGTAATACCACAGCGCCAAATGCGAAACAGCCGAATGCAATAGCGTTAAATCCAGATATTAATACAATGCATGCTAATGAACTAATCGTAACGCCGAATTCAGAGTTGAAAAAAAAGCCAACATGTAAAGGCAAAATATGATCCCTGAACTTGGACTGTTTGTGTATAACTTACCTACATTCGCCGAATACTGGACCACTACTTACAACAATAATCATGCCACGTAAATTTTTAATGTATTATGAACTACATACATCACAGAAAGCTGGTAATATTATTCTCGTTACTAATACTCTGGCTTATCATGAATTCCCCACCATGTATTTAACTTAATAGCAGTTATTAATGGCCCCGCATTTGCACTATCCAGTAATTCCAAAGGTAACATAAGTACCGACTAATAAAAGGTTTTGTACATATAATGAACTTTGTAGCTTTTAATGCGGGAAATGGCATATCCTCATTTCCGCCATTCGTTGCGTGTTCTTATTACACCCAGAATTTTTTTTCAGTGTGTGTAATACCGGGGCCTAGAACGCACTTAGTACCATCCCATCGTTTTCGCTGNACACCCAGAATTTTTTTTCAGTGTGTGTAATACCGGGGCCTAGAACGCACTTAGTACCATCCCATCGTTTTCGCTGCAAATAAAAATATGAAGAATTGAAATACAGGCACATATACGCGCATAAGCTGTACCGTAGTTAAAGATCGTGATTTATAGCGAAATTATTTGTTACTAAATTGTTAATCAAAACGCCTTCCCTTATTCTTGCTTGTGTGAATAGATTAGATATATGTTTCTTTCACTGCCTAATTGTTAGCGAGCGAATTACGGCTGTGCTTCGTTAGGGTAGCAGAATAATCACAGACCCGTTAAGCGACAACAGTTTCTCAGAAGTACGACTGTCAACAACAGGAAGATCAACTTACAAATGTAAACATAGCACAATGAAGTCTTAACGAAACGCACTGATTTTTTGCAATAAATCGCAATTTTTTTTAAATTGTACAGGAAAAGCAATGAATTAATGGTGCCATCACTTAACGGCAAAATACTAAAGACAAAAGTAAAAGACATGTTCACCCCAAACGTTAGAATTTCGTAACGCAATTTTCACATCTAATAATATAGTTTATTCCCATGTTTCTCCCATTCGCACTGTAAAATACAAAAAACGTATGAAACCAGTGATCTTAACAGTTGTGTAGGCACAGCGTTTTGCTGAATGTTTTTTTTGTACGATCAAAACTTAAAAAAATTACCAATTGTTTTTCAATTTCGGCATTCGTTAAATAAAAACAGCAACATATATTTGAGTTGGTATTAGCATCTTATACGCGNATTGTTTTTCAATTTCGGCATTCGTTAAATAAAAACAGCAACATATATTTGAGTTGGTATTAGCATCTTATACGCATTGAATTTACTTGCGCGAAAACAGGTTGCAGGTAATATAACACATGAAGTCACTTCAGGTAGAATACATATTTAGTTTATATGTTTCACGGCTAAATTAAAAATTATCGGTAATGACACTGCTAGTCGTGTATGTCTAATAAAGAAATATAAGTTGAACTATAATTTAGAAAAAAATTCAATTTGTAAATTTATGTATGTATTGTATTAGATGATTTAATAACAAGAACTACAAAGTTAAGTGTACTATTCATATAAGTAGCAACTAACTACGTTCTTCTGAATTTCTAAACGATTTCGGTCATAAGGCATTATTGGACAGCTGGGATAAGTTTTAGAATCTCGGGGACGCACAGTGGGGCAAAAGCCCGAAAAGCTGGCCAAAAGTCCAAAAAAAAAGTTACTATACAGGGAATTTTTATTATACAGTTGGGTACAGTGACATCCCAAGTGTCTAATTCCCTAACCTGAAAAGGCTGTCGGTTATATTTGACTAACTGAGTCATTTCAAAGCAAACCCTCGAGCGAGTACGATCCAACGAGAACAAAAGCTGTAAAATAACGGTCAGTTCGAAAGGTGTTTAAAGTGTTTCGTGTAATTCGATTTAAAATTATTCAAATGGCTTCAGTTTATGATGGTGAGTACAATATGTATGTATATTGCAAAAATTAAATTAACAATATAATAATCAGTAATTTTAAATGTAATTTATAAGACATTTATACACTGTCATCATATTTAGTTTTATTTCAAATGTTAAAAACATTACAAGTTCCTCAGAGTTCCGTGTTAAAATTTTTGGTACATGTAGCCTAAACATTGTAGAACAAATAGTGTTAAAATCATTTGCCAAACAGTGCCATTGTACATTTAGTGCATGTTTTTGTAACATTAAACAAATATTGGTTTTTAACCCTCACTCACTGAACCGATTACAAAAAATAAACTTTATTGACAGTCATGCATTATACACACGTTGCACATGACCGAGAATATGCAAAACACCGACTGAACAACCAACTTCCTATAAATCCATATTTCATTACCAAGTTCAAACGTGACCTTTAAACGGTAAAACAAAATAGGCGATAAATGTATACTAATTAAAGCATACTGATTAACAACACCTTCATGAACCGGCACTGTCTTCCAACAAATTATATCACGTGGATCCATATCAGCCAAACTGGTAAATGCAGGAACACCAGTATTATGAAGTTTACGGAAAAATCACAATTCCAATAGACCACTTCCCGCTCGAGCATTTATACCATGAAGGCCAAATCTGTACATGTAAGACAGAAGAACATAACTTTCTTCGACACTTGCGACCTTGCGACACCATGTAGTGTCGTCCTTATTGATATCGTAATTACAACTCAAAATATTACGATGTACTTTACGTGGGTAATAAGACTTTCTTATGCGATATTGTCTCAGTGCACAATCAGCAACCTCAAAAACCTATACATATCAAGTTTCGTAGAAATTGAATAACTTTTTTAACTTTGCGCATTTAAATTCCGCCATTTTGTTTTTTTACAATTCTGAATTTGGAATTGTAATCAGCAACCTCATAAACATATAAATATCAAGTTTAATTCAATTTCATTGGGGTTATCATATTATGATCAGCTTTTCGGGCTTATGCCCCACTGTGGGGCGCCATGAAAGTGTTTGTAGTGTTTAAGAGTGAGTTTGTAACTTGTAAGCCATCCTCCACTTAAAAACGAGGCAAAAATTAATTATCTTACGGATCAACAATTTCAATACCATTAACGTCCAAACGTGCTTCATTTAACCAAACAAAATTTTCGCTTGTACGTTAGCGGCAAGTTAGTCTAAGCAAGTTCTGACTGCATGTTGAAAATCTTGCAAATTTACTGATAACCGTGGGAAAAGACAGGTAAATTTCATGCCGTCCAGCTCGCAAATGAACTGACGTCTTCAGAATAATAGCGGATAAAAAATATGATTTAAAAATGGAAAACGAAAATGAGGTTAAGCTGAAAAATTAAACACAGAATCATTGATATTTAGTCGGCAGGTAAATCTTAAATCCCGACCGGGGCTTATGTATGAATGGCAGTTGNCACTGTGGGGCGCCATGAAAGTGTTTGTAGTGTTTAAGAGTGAGTTTGTAACTTGTAAGCCATCCTCCACTTAAACTCGAGGCAAAAATTAGTTATCTTACGGATCAACAAATTCAATACCATTAACCTCCAAACGTGCTTCATTTAACCAAACAAAATTTTCGCTTGTACGTTAGCGGCAAGTTAGTCTAAGCAAGTTCTGACTGCATGTTGAAAATCTTGCAAATTTACTGATAACCGTGGGAAAAGACAGGTAAATTTCATGCCGTCCAGCTCGCAAATGAACTGACGTCTTCAGAATAATATCGGATAAAAAATATGATTTAAAAATGGAAAACGAAAATGAGGTTAAGCTGAAAAATGAAACACAGAATCATTGATATTTAGTCGGCAGGTAAATCTTAAATCCCGACCGGGGCTTATGTATGAATGGCAGTTGCATGACAGTCCATATTTTATAATATATTAATCTTTCTTAAGATTAGTGATACACACAATCAGTCTTTTACGGTGAATAATATGGTATTTTCATGGAGTAAAATGCAAGCATAAGATAGAAGCGACCTCTTAAACCCGTAGAGCGCCTATTAAAATACGATAGCTGTCTTTTTATCGCCCTTCATTCGGCGCTGCTTTCGTGACTGCCTTAAGGCCTAGTACACAATTATGCATTTTTCGTATTCATCATCGCGAAACACTGAGGCAAAAAAATTCTGTCTGCCCAAATTATTTGTCTTGAATAAAAAATATTATTCACATCTGGAGATCGCGGTGGTGTAATTGTCAGACCACTCGCGTTCCATCAAGGCCAACCGGGTTCGATTCCCGGCGGGGCCACCAGAACTTTGGCAAGCTGGAAAAGTGTCTGACGTTGCAGTTAGCCCACGGGTATTATCCAAGTTCTCCCGCTTTCTCACGCTCTTGCATTCCACCGCTGCTTCCCAACTGATTTGAATTACTTTTGGAAATACAGTATGTCCGAAAAGTTATTTCCCTGATTACAAACATTATTTATATCCGCTATATATAAGATACAAATATTAAACTGGTGCCAACATGTTGGCAAACTAACAACTTTATTTGTTGTAGGTTTCAGTAACGTGGCTGTAGTGTATCAGTTGCAGTGTCAAGGAAACAGGACATGTTCACAAATCAAGAAAAAGCTCAGTATGTCCTCTGGTATCACGAGACCCGGTCACCAATAACAGTGCAGAGGAACTTTTAGACAACGTATGGAAGAATTATGTCGTGGCATGACCACTTCAAGAACACAGGAACTGTTGCCAACTTACCGAGAACTGCCCGACCATCAACCTCAGCAGAAAGGTTGCCAACAGTGAAACATTATTTTGTGCGAAGTCCTAACAAATCAGTGCATAGGGTCTCATGTGAATTACAGATGCCAAAGATTTATCTTCATGGTATCTTACACAAACCTTTATTGTTTCGTGCATACAAAGTGCAAGTTGTTCGGGCTTTGCTGTCCAATGACGCCACGCGTTGGTATGACTTTGCAGTCAAAATGTTACCACGTATTGATGACGATAATGGCTATCTCAAACGTGTTGCTTTTTCTGACGAGGCAACCTTTTTTGTCAGTGGTGTAGTGAACCGCCGTGACGTGCGTATTTGGTATCCAGATCCCCTTGGTGAAGTGTCAGAGTGTACCAGAGACAACCCAAATGTGAATGATTGGTACGCGCTTTTGTATAACAAAATNCCCTTGGTGAAGTGTCAGAGTGTACCAGAGACAACCCAAATGTGAATGATTGGTACGCGCTTTTGTATAACAAAATTATAGGAACATTATGTTTCGCGGGGGGTACCATCACATATCCAATATATCTGGATATGTTGCAATTGTTTGCTGTTGCTCAGTTACTTGAGTATCACCCAAATGTCATTTTTCAACAAGATGGTGCACCGTCTCATTGGGGTTTGGAGGTTCGTGCCCATCTTTATACTACTTCTCCTGGGCGATGGATTGGTCGTGATGGCCCCACAGCGTGGCTTCTACGCTCCTGTGATGTGGGCTAATGAATGGACAGTAACTGAATATCAACTAGATAGGCTACGTGCTACTAAGGTTTCTCACGTGGAGACTTACTGGTGTGTTGTCCTGTTGCAACAAAAACTTTGTTAGTTTGCCAACTTATTGGCGCCGGTTTCACATCTCTGTCTTACATAAAGCGGATATAAATAACGTTTCTAATCGGGGAAAAACTCTTCGAACATTCTGTATTGTCTAATAAATTTCCAAAAGTTGAACACATTTTTGAAGACTATTTCAGCTTCCATTATATTAGCGACAAACGTGTTTATTTTCCAGATCAGATTCATTTATCAGTATGATGTACTCCTCGGAGATTTTCAAGAAAACGGTGCTGCGGTGTTGTAGTGGTCAGACTACTCGCCTCCCACCTAGGCGTACAGGATTCGATTCACGGTGGGGTAGCTCCCTGATTTTCGCATGTGGGAATCGTGCCGGACGATGCCGCTGGTCGGCGGGTTTTCTCGGGGATCTCCCGTTTCCCTCANTTTCGCATGTGGGAATCGTGCCGGACGATGCCGCTGGTCGGCGGGTTTTCTCGGGGATCTCCCGTTTCCCTCACCTATGAATTCCGGTGCTGCTCCATACTCACCCAACTTCATCATCATCGCTTCTCATGAACTCCATTTTAAGTGCTGCCCAAATCTCTCCACTCCCATTTTCAAGTAGGGTGAGTGGGGGAAACGCGAACGCGGGGTAATGCCGAATTCAATGGTTCTAATATGTTAGAAAGAGATAGCCAAATTTTACTTGCCGCCGTTTCAGAGATCACGCCACCACTAGTGCCAGTCAACAACACGGGAGACGTGGATGCACGTACTTATCAAGGTATGCAATTATCAATATTTTGTATGTTTATGATGTAATTGTTTGGTAAATTCAAGTAGGTGTAGCTTTATTTTTATCTACAATAGTAATTTAGCTTTTACATTGTGGAATAATCACATATTAATCAGCTAAATGACAATGACGCAGTTGGCAAAAGAAATATAACCTAATTTGTTTTGTGCCATTTTATTATTTTCGATCCCGCGGGGTAAATGCGAACACTCCGTGTCGGGCAATCGCGAACGTTCGGCATTACCCCTAACCTTTTTTTCATAACCTTTTTTTATTATTGTTTCAGATGCCTCGTACTTACAAAAGAAAGACCGAACTGAAGTACAGTTTAGAAGATCTCAAAAAGGCTATAGACGATGTTAAGACAAAAAAACTCACCCTCGGCAAAGCAGCAAAAACTTATAATGTTCCAAAAACAACCACGAATATATCCCTTGCGCCCTGTTGAGATAGATTCAATTCAGCCTACCGCACAAGAAACAAGGAATCCGACACAAAACATTCATATAAATACCCAACCATCAGATAACCAAACAATTGATGTTCAACAAGCATCTGACGCTCACAATCATGCCGATGTAACCGCAGCAGCTCAAGATCACCGTGTTGAATACCATGGTGACCAAGCTTCTGATATAGGTCCTGTTAATTCACAAAGCGATGATGCAAGCACGCATGCCGTTTCCCTATCAGAGATCGTTGAATTGCCTATTATGTCTCCAAAAATATCAAAACGCAATATTAGGAAGAAAAAATCTACTATTCTTACGAGCACATCCATGAAAGATCAGTTAGAGGAAAAGGAAAACAGAAAAAGAGCTAAAGCAGAAGAAATCAAGAAAAAAACGGAAAAAATGCCAAAAAAAGAAACCCAAATAAAAAGACTGAAATATAGTAAGAAGAAACCTTCAAACAAAGAGAAGGGCGAAAAGGAAAATGAAGACTACTTTTGTATATTTTGTAGAGATAAATATATAGATCCCCCCGCTGAAGACTGGATTATGTGCTACGTGTGCAAAAAATGGGCTCACGAGAGTTGTACTGACGGACAGTCAACATCGTTGGGTTTTAAATGTGATCTCTGTCGTTAATAATGTTAGTTCGTAATTACCCCACTTGGTGTTCGTATTTACCCGACTAATGTCGGGTAAAACGAAAACTAAGGGTTTTGTTTTTCTTTCATAATGTTGCAATTTATTAAACAAATATAAATGTTGATTAGTGAATTCGTTAGACAGATAAGTACACTTTATAATTAAACAATAAAGAAACTCTGTGACCAAATTCCACTGTTTTAGTTACGTTTTCCCTTAGGTGTTCGTATTTCCCCCACTTTCCCCATAACGATATCGTACTTTATTCCTTACGTTGGCGAAGCCATCATAACTGACTTACAGGATTTAAGTAAAGTATTATTATTAGGTAGATAATTTGTTGTCAGTCTCACGCATCACTGCAGATATGCCCTATAACTACAATTATTAGAGTGTTTGCGTTCTTATTATTACTTAAATGGAAGGATATTTATTTTTAAAATCGTCAAACAGACAGAAAAACTTCTAAGTGAATATCGCATGTTACAAAAGAGTAAATCCAGAGTTTTCCTCATATAACTATCCATATTATGAACAATTCACTACACGAAAATAATAAGGACACTATATGACAAACATCACTGTGGATAATAATGGTATCTACGTTTAGCCTCTCATTTGCCGAGTGGATAATCAATAACTACAATATTTACCTTGCTAACAACTACATCTTTGATAAAAACTGGTTAAAATTACGAAGTACCCAATTAGAGATCACCAAGGCACTCGGCAAACGCAACACAGAAGCATATCTGATATNTGGTTAAAATTACGAAGTACCCAATTAGAGATCACCAAGGCACTCGGCAAACGCAACACAGAAGCATATCTGATATGTAATTTGCTTCCTAAACGTCTTTCAAAGCAAACTTTTGTAAATATACTATTGACTCTGAGGTCGTAAAAAAAATGTCTGCGTGTGTCGCACCAGCCAACCTTCTTGTTCTTACACCCTGGCCACAGTGACTGGGTCCTGGCTGGTGGAAAGGAAACAATGAGTGGCCGTGGCACCCGGATGTGCTGTTTTATCGGAAAAGTAATTAGGGCCGCTGTCTCTATCTAGCAGAGTGGCTCACGTCTTAGTATCTCCTTCCCGGCAGGATTAACACGCTAACGTACACACACGCATGCAGACAAGCACACACATTTAATTCAACCCTAGAATCATCCCTGGCTTTCTTGAAGCGACCTTCAAAAGAGCTAAATGTTCTTTATATTATTCTGAATATTCTGAATATAATTTTCCAGTATAATTAAAATTTGAAATAAGCAAGCATCTGTACATCTTTTTGAAGAAAAATATAAATTTTAATTGTAAAAATAAATTATTCATCTCATTTTCCTTTCATATTTCGATCATTATGCTAACCAGTAAAGGAACCGCCCAGCATGGTTCTATTTCTTTACATCGCAAAAATTTTTAAATCATGCATTTACAATGATTTGGTTATTCTCAGTTAACGTAAATAATAATTAGTCTGTATATTAAATACGATTGTGTTTTTACGTTCTTAAATGCTTTTCAGGGGCACTATAAAGAATCCGATATAATAATAAGAATTCAAATTTTTGGGAGAAACATTTTAACGAATTGCACAAAAACGGCACNTATAAAGAATCCGATATAATAATAAGAATTCAAATTTTTGGGAGAAACATTTTAACGAATTGCACAAAAACGGCAAATTTTAAAGACACTATGACCGTAAATGTGGTAAATTACTTTGGTTCTTTTGTAAGTTAAAATTAGGCACTAAAATTATAATTTTTGTATAATGTACTCCAGGCGGAAGCAGTAGGTCTACGAGGCTGCCGAAATGAGTTTTGGTTCCTATGATCTAGTATTCCTGGTTGACTGCCATCACACAAATATATTGCAATTTTAGTGCCTCGCATTCTTCTCTGTAGACAGCAAATAATTCTAATAGTCCCTGCAATATCGGTAATGTTTGACATATCCGAAACATTGGCATCAAAATTCAAAAACTTGAGAGTTAAAAAAGAATTGCAAAAAGTCTGAATCTTATTATTATGACGATTGACTACTTGGTTGTCGGTACAAGTGCTCCCTGAAAACAATTAAGTGTTCAAAACTATGTCAGATCAGTTTTATTTCTCTGTACATTTTATTTCGATGAACTTGTCAACAGCACCGATGAATGAGACCAAGGAATTTTACTTGACTTGACATTGTCTACATTCTCAAAAATACACAAACTCGAAAAATGTGGAAATGTTTCACTGAAATTAATAAAATTCTTTTAAATATTTTTTTCACTCCTCCTTGAATGTTGATAATCTAATATTCCTTCCCATTTCCGGTACCAGATATACATACATACATAATGCACTCACAATTCAAAAGCATGAACTATGCGAGAACTTTCACTATCACACTGTTAGATGATTTACATACAATAAATTCTAGTCTGAACCCCAGACACTAGCATACCATTTTCACAGATATTAAGACTTCATACTCACATCTTAAAACATATTCATTTATTTTGTATACCTCATTCGTTAAGTATTGTGTGGTCTTCAGGCAGTCTACACAAACTTTTTCAAGCACTGCACGCTTTTCAAGCAGTTTCCGGTCTTCAGCGTAAGACACATTCTTCAAATAATCAATGGCCTTATAGAATTCTATAGCATTCGTTGGAAGTTCCCTATTAATAAAAATTATCACGGGAAGAGCAACAAAAGACCACTCACAACATGCCCCAAATATGTAATACCAGGCATACAACGCTTAAGCCACCGATCTACTCCTATTACATTAAACCTATTGAAGTCCCTTAAAATATGTTGATATTTCATATTTTAAAACTACACGAGAAAAACATTACTTTTAACAATTACATTGGCTGAGTTCCTNAAATATGTTGATATTTCATATTTTAAAACTACACGAGAAAAACATTACTTTTAACAATTACATTGGCTGAGTTCCTAGAGAATTTCAATCAGGGTTGTTTCTTAAGCAGTAGAGCTTGCGCGACAAATATAACACGCAGATTAAGAATATACTTTTATTTTCCACTTATTAGGAACATCAGAACTTCGCGTTTCTTTGTTGAAAGGAATTCATGAATAACACTAAAAGGTCTCATTTAGTCTAACCCCATTCCTCAAGTTCTCCGATGTCCCAAATTATCTCGTTGATGTGCGAGTAGTTTCGAGATTTGATATTTTTTGAGTTTATAATCGACAACTCCATTACGGTCTTTGGAAAATATGAGACCAATGTTCACATCGTCATTTCTATTCTTCAGATCCCTTGTCACTTCAAGTAGATGTGATAATATGCTATAAGAGTTTGTAAAACCTCCATCGTCTTCAATAGCATCTTCGCAACACAGCCTTCATTATCGCCTTCATTACTTGCTTCATTAGCACAAGCATCATAATGTTTTCTTAAATTTTTCCTAGTTAGCGTAAAGAATAATTTGTGTGTATTAAAATCAGACTACACAGCGTCTCGGTAAAATTATCAATATACTCAAGTTTTCATATTTCAGAGCGGTTCCAAACACATTAAACCTCCGGTGTTTGTGTAAGGCATGTAGAGCAGTATTACCAAACAACTGTTATTACCATTCGGTTTGCACAACACAGCAAACCAAATGAACATTAATTGAGAAAGAATTGTCAATCACTGCATCATTCCGATTCACAGCATGCTCTAATTCGTTAAATTTATGGCGGAATCACTGAAAGTATCAAATGCGTACTCCGAATAAACTCCAAACGTTGATGACCGCCTTCTACAACTGGTAACTCTAGTTCAAGACGTCGAACGCTTGCAATCATCCATCAGAATTTACTCCTATTTGAGCCCTTCACACAGATCAAACATGCATATTAACACCAATCATCATGCATAATACCATCCACTGCACAGCCAGTAGTTCGAGAAATAACAAAGCACTTTCAACCACTCTCCACTTTCTATCAGTCAATACTCCAGCGTTACGACAGTATATCAACAAAATGTTCTTTATAATTTCTACATATATTTACTTATGTCCGTCTTACACAAACTGCCTTTTGGTGTATTTCTGTGACGTAAAAGAAAACGATGCCCCATTAATAATTGTACCTATTTAAAATATACTATAGGTGAGTCCACGTCGAGGCAGACGCAGTCGTATACGCAGAAGATTCAATTTCTTCAGCTTTCAAATGAATAAAAGTTAAAACATTCATCAACGCTTAAATAATAAATAAAACTAAAATTTCCTCCACACTAAAGTTATTTTCTGTACACATGTCAGCCAAAGACATAATCAGATTATGACTTTCCACTCTTTCACAATCTTATACTCTACCATCTCTAAAAGAACCCAGCAGTAGACACAACTTTTAGCAGAACAACAAATAAAGCACCAGTCAGATACTGTATTCATTTCTGAGTGTGATAATACATTTACAATATTTATAGCTACATATAATTTTTATATCGTAAATAATTATTTTCAAAAATATGGCATATTTAATAACGGATTTGCACAAAATGATTTCTTTAATTTTCTGTGTAAAGTTTTCCGTGTCAGAATATAAGAAGTTCAGAAAAGGTGACTGCCGTGGACTACCATGCTAGATTAAAATATATTACCACAATAATAAACACCTTCTCTGATGGAAATACACAAAATAAGAAAAACCCATATTCAAAAATACACTGCTAGCCATTAAAACTACAACAACAAGAAATACGTGAGCTATCGGATACAGAAATATTTGACAAGAAATACGTGAGCTATCACATACAGAAATATTTGACAGAATAACCATCATACACTGAAAAGACAAAAAAAAGCTGGTATAGCCATGCGTTTGCAAATATAAGAGGTATGGAACCAATCAGAGTAACGTTATGCGGTCGGCAGCGCCTATATAAGAATACAAGCGTCTGGCAAAGTTGCTAGATCGGATACTTATGCTACAATGGCAGGTTTTCACGATTAAAGTGAGTTTGAACGTGGTGTTATAGTCCGCGCACGAGAGATGGGACATAGCATCTCCGAGGTAGCGATAAAATTTGGATTTTCGGGTACGACATTTTCAAGAGTGTCCCGCGAATATCGGAAATCGGGTAAAACATAAAATCTTCGACATCGCTGCGGCCGGAAAAAGATCGTAAACGAACGGTACAAACGACGACTGACGAGAATCATTAAACGTGACAGACGTGCAACCCTTTCTCAAATTGGCGCAAATTTCAATGCTGGGGCATTAACAAGTGCCAGCATACGAACTATTTAACGGACCATCATTGATATGGGCTTTCGGAACCGAAGGCCCACTCGTGTACCGTTGTTGACTGCACGACACAAAGCTTTACGCCTCGCCTGGGCACGCCAACACCGCCATTGGGCTGTTGATGACTGGAAACACGTTATCTGGTCTGACGAGTCTCGTTTCCAATTGTATCGGGCGGATGGACTTGTACGGGTATGGAGACATAATCATGAATCCATGGACACTAGAAGTCAACAGGGGAGTGTTCAAGCTGGTGGAGGCTCTATCATGGTATGGGGCGTGTGCAGTTGGTGGGAAATGGGACCCCTGATATGTCTAGATACGATTCTGACAGGTGACAAATACGTAAGCATCCTGTCCGATCACTTGCACCCATTCATGTCCATTGTACATTCCGACAGACCTGGACCATTCCAGCAGGACAACTCGACACCCTACACGTCGAGAGTTGCTACCGAGTGGCTCCAGGAACACTCTTCTAACTTTAGACACTTCCATTGGCCACCTTAATAACCAGACACGAACATTATTGAGAATATCTGGAATGCCTCGCACTACTATGGATTTGTGGACTGCCCTGCTGGATTCATGGTGTGAAATGCCTCCTGCATACTTTCAGACATTAGTCGTGCCCATGCCATGTCGTCTTGTGGCACTTCCGCGTGCTGGCGGGGCCCCTACACGATATTAGGCAGGTGTATCAGTTTTNTGTGGGAAATGGGACCCCTGGTATGTCTAGATACGATTCTGATAGGTGACAGATACGTAAGCATACTGTCCGATCACTTGCACCCATTCATGTCCATTGTACATTCCGACAGACCTGGACCATTCCAGCAGGACAACTCGACACCCTACACGTCGAGAGTTGCTACCGAGTGGCTCCAGGAACACTCTTCTAACTTTAGACACTTCCATTGGCCACCTTAATAACCAGACACGAACATTATTGAGAATATCTGGGATGCCTCGCACTACTATGGATTTGTGGACTGCCCTGCTGGATTCATGGTGTGAAATGCCTCCTGCATACTTTCAGACATTAGTCGTGCCCATGCCATGTCGTCTTGTGGCACTTCCGCGTGCTGGCGGGGCCCCTACACGATATTAGGCAGGTGTATCAGTTTTTTTGGCTCTTCAGTGTACGAAGGTGATATGAATATACTTGCATCTCGGTGTGACGTACAGGTCATAGGTAAAACAGTTTTGTGTTGCTCCACCTCGGGTGTAAATAACTGCTGTTACTCGATGGAGCAATGAGAGAAACAGTGTTTGGGTGTCCTTCTGAGGTATTTCCGCCTATACTGCTTCGATGCATGCCTAAAGCCTATATGTTGTTGCCACGGGTGTTCTGTAGAAGGCCAGTCGTCGTCCGACTCTGGACTTACGTTGGGCGAGAGATCCGGTGAATGTGAAGGCCAAGGAAGAGTGTGAATTGGTGAATATCCAGGAACCATCGGACGATGTGTGCTACAGGCGATCACTCATTGTCTTGTTGGTACAGGGCCTCAGGCTGGCACTGTAGATAGAGGATAACAACAGGCTCCAAGCATCCGCGATTAACAGTTGCCAGTCAGCATATCAGCAATGTAGACTAGGTGCGAGCCGAACTGGAATCCGTTGGTAACCCATACCATAACGTCAGGTGATGACCGAGTGTAATGGAGCATAATGCAAGACTCAGCCCGGCGTGTGCCACGGCTCCGCCAGTCATGGATGCGTATATCGTGGTGCTGCAATCAGATAGGGATTCGTTGGAGAAGACGATGGAATGCTATTTTTCCCTCCAAGGCCAATGTTCCACGCCCCATTGTGGCTGCAGGCACTTGCGGTAGGCAGTCAGTGGCAGCTACAGTACTGGGCACTTGGACATGATGCCCTGATGCTGCAGACGGCAACACGCCATGTGTGCGGACGTAGATTGATGTGCCATGTGCCTGAAGTTCTAAACGAGATTGTTAGATGTGACTTTGAGGTCCATAATATCCATGGACACCAGATGTCTGTCCTCACACTCGTTGGTGCGACGGGATCGTTGACTTGCTGCATGTTGCTCAGCATTTCCCTCCTCAACTCACTGATCCCATACCCGTTTCACTGTGGTTGCATTTCTTCCAAAGTGAGAAATTATTTTGTTGTAAGATAATCCATTCTCCCGATAGGTCACGATTCTCCCGCAGTAAAAAGCGGAAACCTGTTCACATGGTTGTTGTGTTCTTCGATGCGGCATGCTCACTCTGTCCGTGCACACGAACGGCGGGGAGACACGATGTCACTACCTCTCAACGGGTCCCCGACCTCCACTTATATACCGCTTATCAATTATTTTATTGGCGCGTCCTGTACCACTGGTCTGAACAACTAATCATGTCATTTTCCTACCCTGTTCTACACATTACACCAAATGTGGGGTTCTTTATGTGCGTCCTTCATAGTGGTGAAATTTTAATGGCCAGCAGTGTAATATCGGCTCCCGATCGAAATATGATCCATGGTTTAGTTATTAAATAAATAATTGTACATAGTTGACAGTGTATGTCCAAAAGAGACTACAATATGAGAGTTTGCTCTTAATTGTGCAATATTGTTAATAACATGGTGTCAAGGAAGCAACTTCCAATGTTATCAGTTTAAACTCGAATATGCAACCTTGACTTTAATTCATTTTAAATTTTANGTCAAGGAAGCAACTTCCAATGTTATCAGTTTAAACTCGAATATGCAACCTTGACTTTAATTCATTTTAAATTTTAAGTAATTGATGTGTTCACAGTATTAAATGTTACAAACTTAAGATATTAAAATTTGGTTATTTATGTAAAAANTTTTAAGTAATTGATGTGTTCACAGTATTAAATGTTACAAACTTAAGATATTAAAATTTGGTTATTTATGTAAAAATTTGCATTTACTATTTAACACTTTTTTATATATTAAATAATTACTCAAGTGTATGTAATTTATGCACAGTTTCACGTATAAGATTAAAAATAACTGCTACCTTTCCTTTGTGTATGGTATTACTTGTTTCCACATACATATTTACACTCTATGCCACACTCATCTTTACAGACTTGACAATTTCGTAACATAAGTAACATAAAACTATGTAAGTGCTCTCAGCTCAACGAAAAATACGTTATTGCTACGCTAACCCACAAAACCACATCTATATAATAAAAAAATGCTTTTTTTTTTTAGTGAATATTATGTTTACTAACACACAATATTCATTCACTTCCTTTGTATACAGATTAATATTAATCACTACTAAATAAATGCGATATCTGATAAAAACAATTGTGCCAGGAAATAAAATTATAATAACCTAAACCTTAATGTTTAAATGAAGTCAGTACAAATTATGTCCTAGAGGGCATTGAAATTTTAATTTTATTACCATCGCCAAACTGCAGTAACTTTGATTCCAGTATATAATTTTCCTGCATATTGTGCCTAGTCTTTAAAAGGTGATGCATGCCATTACACACTTCAAAATAAGAAAAACTGTGTGTTACCTGTCTAATACGGTATAGGTTCAACTCTGAATCATATTACTGAATAAACACAGAGGGACATGTAAACCATGATCATTCTCATGTAGTCAGTCAACAAAGGCAATGNAATCATATTACTGAATAAACACAGAGGGACATGTAAACCATGATCATTCTCATGTAGTCAGTCAACAAAGGCAATGCATCACTTGAATGACCCACAATTTGTATTATTCAATGGTAATGGATCTATACTTTAACTGTTGTGTTGGAGGGTATCCCAGATAGGCTCGATAATGAGGTGAACAAGAGAATCATGGNTGGATCTATACTTTAACTGTTGTGTTGGAGGGTATCCCAGATAGGCTCGATAATGAGGTGAACAAGAGAATCATGGAATGACTCTAAAATCGAACGAAAAACAATCGAATAATGATTATGTGGTTCGGCACGTGTGTGGCGGCGTTTTATTCTATAACTATAACTGTCACGATGGACGTAAAACACTAATGAATATAACAGCTCAGAAAGGATTTCCGCATAGATTTTACTTGTCACAAGCATTGTGGGCATTATTCATGAGAGCTGATCATATCCATGTCACTATAGAGCTCCCTTACAGATAGGCGCAATTAATGCATTTATGGGATTATTTCTGCAAGCGGACTCGACCATTGGCCCAAAACAGTTGAAAATACGANAGGCGCAATTAATGCATTTATGGGATTATTTCTGCAAGCGGACTCGACCATTGGCCCAAAACAGTTGAAAATACGACACATTTCCAGTCAGAAAGTGTCAAATGACTCTATATCAGAGACCATACGAGGTTTATTGGTGGGGTTTTTGTGTTGAATGTTGGGTTCTTAAACCAGTATTATGCAGGTTATTTAGCGCATTTCTTATGCTCATGGGGCCGCGGTGGCTGAGCGGTTAGTCTGCTCGCCTCCCACCAAAGCTAACCGGGTTTAATCCCCGGCCGGGTCACTCCGGATTTTGGCTTGTGGGAATCGTGCCGGACGAGGCCGCTGGTCAATGGGTTTTCTTGGGCATCTCCCGTTTCCCCCGCTCTTTCATTCCGGCACTACTCCATTCTCATATCAATAACCCTCATTGGCTCTCAAGACCTCGCTGTTAAGAGCCCTCCAAATCTCTTCNGCACTACTCCATTCTCATATCAATAACCCTCATTGGCTCTCAAGACCTCGCTGTTAAGAGCCCTCCAAATCTCTTCACTTACTCACTCACTCTTGTGCTCATGTTCTTAGAGACAGCTGCATTGCAATTCCATATTTTATACTGCATTGTTTTAGGTTTTTATCATGAAACGAGATTCGAAACCCGAAAATATTCGTGTTTAAATAGTGTCTTTTTACGCTCTAACTGCTGAAAAATATTTGCTGTTTCCGTGGAATTCTTGTGGTATAATGGCATGCTAATACATTCTGAACATCAACTGCATTGCAGAAAGACTCCCCTCAAAAATTAACTATGTAACAAAGTTTTAAATTTTTCTTGACTCATGAAAACCTGCCATCCTCAAAAAGCAGGTAGAATTATTACAATTCTGTCCCTTTAAATACTTCGATGGCAGATACAAAATGTTGTGCATAGCGGAACATTACTATATTATATGGCTAGAATTATGAGAATATCCAGTGTTGGAGGTCACGAATGCAACAATTGTGCCATTAATGGGATGTCAAACTTTGTTTTTATTAGAGCATTAATTAACCCTTTGAGAAAAAATCCTCCAATAAGTTCTGGCATATAGATAACTGAATGAGGAGAAAACTACATCAATCAATGGATTCCTCATTCCAATTAGGGATTCTACTGACTGGCGGCGGCTCTCTTATGTTATTCAATGTATGAGCTGGCACGAATTAGAGCTCGTCATACATCTATAAATTGATGTGCCTGGCGAACTTTACGTACACACCTTTTTTAGTGTTAAAGTTGTTCGGTGTCATGCTAAGATACCCGTGCATCTCATTTGGACAAGGTTAAAAGCAGAGCTCAGCCACCAGGGAATAATGCAGAATTTTCGACCATTATTAAGAGGGCTCTTCAAGTTCGTGTTATCCATGCCTGATTGTGTTAATTCAGTTATATGATTAAGATGTGTACTTGCGTGATTTTACTCAGGTGTTCCAGATTTCCTGGCTGAACAATGTAGTTAAACGTACTTCTGAGAGGAATTTCAGATATTGTTCATAAGCATGTGAATTGAAAGACTCTGAGAGAGGTAATTTTACCCAAAGATTCCAGAAGAGCAATCCACCTTGAAAGAAGAAATCTTAAATATTGTGGACACACTTATAATTTTTCGGGCTAGATATAGGTTAGATAATTCCAAATTATATTTCTGAAACTCTAAATATTTATCATAAATTGTGAATATTTCTTTTTTGAGTATATGTTTTTTTTTTGTATTTCCTGGAATGAAATATTCTGTAAACTTTTATAAATTAATAACGGAAATGTCCTTTCCTTTAATTTTAAATAATATATAATCTGAAACACCCAGTGTGTCACTCAGTACAATGATAAAAAAAAAATTTTCCACAGGTACTTACAATAAATTCGAAATAATCACAGTTATTGAGAGTGATAAAATTGCCAATGCAATAAAAAACGGCAAAACAAAACCGCGAAAACCTTTGTTCAATATTTTATGAGTTGTATATAACTTGAATGATATTACAAATAAAATAAAGATACATACACATAGTTTTTTCTAAACTTTCTACCATGAACCAACGAGAAAACAGTGCACTTTTTGACAACAATACATTTGAGCGTATACAGGAGTCGTTTAAAGTCAGAGGAATTTTTTTTAACCATTGTCAAATGATGTCACCAAATGCTAGTGACGTCGTTTTTAAGTTCTGATTGTACATTGTAAGTATTATTTTTAATAATTGGACCTTATGAAATGTTTTGTTTTACTGCCTGGAATTCACCACTTTAAATGTTGGAATAAGTAAACTTGAATTTTTTTGCTGAGTTTTCCTTAAATGAAAATATTCTGCCAACCGGTTAACATGAGCAATTAAATGTAAAAGACGAAAGACGAACAAGTTTTGGGTTTAGAACGTAAAGGTCAAATGGGGCTCATATCACGGCGCCGACGAAGGATAACCAATTCCTCGTCTAGAGCCACCGAACGCTAAAATAAATCTTCAGTTTACAGTTGTATAACCGCTAAAGGCGCGGCATTAATTCAGGTCAGGNAGCCACCGAACGCTAAAATAAATCTTCAGTTTACAGTTGTATAACCGCTAAAGGCGCGGCATTAATTCAGGTCAGGAGAAGTGTCAGGGCGTCTCGGTGGAAGCCGAAACATCCTGGGCGGTATGTTATCTCTGCTAGAAGGGCCATCCCTCCGAGAGTGGAGGAATCTGTCGAGTGCACAGCCTGCTTCATTACGCTACGTCCCATGTCCTCTCGCTCATAAAGGATTCACGCTCGCGCGGCCAACATTTGTTACGCTTTGTTCGGGCAAGCTTCAGGGCCGGTGGACTTTGGAGGAAAACTTTTTTTTTGCGCGAATTAATCTTAAGCGGCGGATAATGAAATGAGGCGCATTAGTTGTGGTGCAAGGGTTTTTGAGGTGGTTGGCCAGTTTGGGCCGACACGAGGGTTCGTCCGTCGTGTGGGAGGAAGGGTTGAGGCGGGATGACGGGGGGAGCCATCCGAGGTCGGAATAGCAAGAAACTCCTCCACTTTACCGACGCGGCAAAAACTGTGCTTCGCGCAGGAAGCCGGTTGTGGGAGGGGGAGGGGGTGACAGGAGCACGGTTTGAGGGTGATGGCCGACCCGAAATCTCCCTTGCAGCCCTCGGAGATCCGGGAATAAACAGAAATTTTGCCTTCTTTGAGGAACTCTCATGTGTCTCAGCTTAGAATCATGGGAACAAATATTTATACTTTATGCGACCAACGACTCGCAGTGCGCGTATATTTAATCGAAACTTTGTTTCGTTAAGACTCGATCTCATCCGGCATGTTCTCGTAAATTTTACGTTTGTGTGCTACGACTTTATTTTCCTTGAAATAACTGAATAGTTCTTAAATAGGCATGTTCACATTTTACAAATGTTATCAGATGAAGGCACCAAATTGTATCCAATCATTATCTGTTAATTGTGAAACAGTGAGAATCTATTCGTGATGTTGAATTTTGCCGCACTAATTACAACATAATTATTTGACAGAAGCTCAGAATTTATGTTTGTTCTACAGCTTTAACGTATATTGCCAGATATGTATAGTCGTAGGTTCAAAAAAGGCTTCCCTATACAACTAAAATAAGCTTGAAACCAGTATTAAAACATGGCGAGTTCGAGCTCTAAGCTAGGAATAAGTCTTCTGGGCATGACATAGAATCGATTTAAGTGAGTGAGTGATGAAATTTGGGAGGCTCTTAACAGCGAGGTCTTATGAGGGTAATTGAGGTGGAGCAGCGCCGGAATGAAAGAGCGGGGAAAATCAATATGCTAAATCACAGAATTAACATTAAAAAATTTTAAATTGTTATAATTATTGTAAAAAACATGTAAATACAAATCTCACTATTGCAAACGAGATCCCCGAGAAAACTCGCTGACTAGTGGCATCGTCTGGCACGATTCCCACAAGCGAATATCCGGGAGTGACCCGGCTGGGGATTGAACCCGGTTCCCTTGGTGGGAGGAGAGCAGACTAACCACTCAGCCACCGCAGCCCCTAATCGATTTAAGAATTACACCTTAACACGTGTAATTCGCAACATTATTATATTTAATATCACCTAATATTTTTTAATGTTTCGCCTATTAACAAGTATTTCCTGAGTTAAGGTTCAGAGCGTGTACAGTCAGCTTATTTTGCTAAGTCCATCTTTTCGGCGTCTCCATATTTGTATCTAAAACAGTAAAAATCTTTATTACTAATGAACCCTAGTATTTATTTGGGAGATACTAAAATCAATCTTCTGATTTTACACCGCGTGGTTATGCATAGAGGCTGAATACTATGCGACCTCCTGATTTCAGTGAGTTCCGAATCACAAAACACAATTTTAGTGTCAGAATTTTTTTGATCATATCAGGAATCCGCTCGAACTGTCCCTGATAAAGCTAGCTAATAATACTGAATCAGTTACCTTGGCTAAAAGCATATTTAAATTAATTTATTTAGGGCATTATTTAGTAATGTATTATTTTAAAATTCTGAAAATATACTAATACTATTTTTATAGTATAAATATTAATTTTTAGAAGACTGAATCAGGCTTTTCGAAACAATTTGACAAAAACCCAATTGCAAAATGACTTTTTTGTTTCTGTTCATTTTATAACAGGATGACCAGTGTCAAATAATTCACATTAAAAACACCTAATTTTATTTAACGATTTCATTGAAGTATATTTAATGTATATTTTATTCATCGATTCTTGATGTTCCATTGTTGGACAAAACATACTTTGCTTACATCTGTAACTTCCTACGTTAGGAAACAACTTTTTCCTGTCGTATTTGCTCAACAAATATAAATATTGATATAAATTATATTTAGTTGTTATCATATACATACGTCAATGTAAACACAAAATCAAAATAATTTTAATTCGTATATGGTTTAGCACTGTATTTTCCTGCAATGTATTCTCGCCTTCGTTTTGTGATTGACGTTCGTTGTTTAAGATCTGCCACACCTGGTCGTTGAATTGTGGACACCGAAATGTGGCCTTCAAACCTCGAACAAACATAGACGAATCTTAATTATTCGCATATCTGCTCCATATTACGTGCACATCATGATACGCAATTTAAATTATAGCTGATTGAAACTTAGTCATTTTTGGCATCCAATGAGAGTACAATATGAGTTCCAGAGGCAAATACTTGCCTTGTGACAGCAAACATTGAAGCTGTAAGTGGTGACTGTGGAGCAGAAACGACATTGAAACGCCGAGGAAGCTAGACTATGAATTTCTCAAAGAGTACTATATATAGTACTCTTTAAGAAATTCATATATATATATATTTATGTGCATATATATATATATATATAACTTGTCATTACGTAAAAGAAGCAGACATTTTTCACACTCAGAAGGAATGCTGAGCCGGAATGTAACATATCTGCGATGGCAGGCGTCGGCAGACATCACGGAGTTGTGTGAAATTAGAATGCAGTACTAGGTAACCGTGTAGTCTCGTTAAGTGAAGACATTCACCTAAGCAGGTATTAGTGTGCTTAGATAAACAATAATTGCGGCTGAACAGCAACCGAAACCGGCCGAATAGGTATGGCGTAAGACGGGTAAATATTTTGTTATTAGCTATTCCAAAATTTTTATGTATGTAAATATATATGTATTTAAGTATGTGTGCTTTTATGTATACATTACGGTTTTTAAATATAATATATACAAATAATGAATTAATTTAATTGTAGAGTTTTAAAAGGAACAGCCAAACATATTGAAGGTTTTTTTTACTACAGATGTTTATATCACAACTGGAAATGTCGACAGCACAAAGATGTCGATGGCACACCTTGTTGGCACTGCGGTCGTTATGGACAGATGTCCTAAGACATGCTATAGCAATTTACCAAATACAAAGTAGTCCCACTCAATCCAGATGATATGATGTTTTTTCGCCGACAAGCTAATATTCGCAAGAAACACTGCCCGTCGTTATATAAGCTATACCGATGACCAATCAGAGACTGGGAAAATTATGTATATTAAGAAATTGGGCACCCAGTCACGTGCAAGCATTATGATATCAATTGGCATTATTCAGTGATGATATCTTGATCAATCTGACCAGATGATCTGGTTCACATCCTCAGATATTACACTATTATTGGGAATTGTGCTGTGTCGGCGAACCTTTCGACGAGATTAGATGAATAAGTATTTTGACGCCCAATTGCTTATGTCTTGGATGTATGTTGACCTGTCCAAAAACAAGGATAACTGTCATCATGCAACAGTTACTAGTTTCTTAAGGCATATGTATATTCTTGTTCAGGATTGTCGATATATGTTGTTGTGATTTACTGTTCAAGTAGAGTAGCTTGCAATGGAGAAGTGCACCCGACTCTACAGAACTCATCAAGAGGTATAAACACTACCAGTATTGTCGTAAAAGTTTTAGAATTATGATGCGTATGAAAGAAGAATGCATATATTTTGTAACCCTCTTCAATACGTTGCTAGCGTTTACTCATTTAAATGTTAAAAAAAAATTTTATGAGTATTTTAAATTTATTTTTAAGCATATTTTGCAAATAAACCTTCATCATGCAAAACCATAAAAATAATAATAACTCCGGTTGTAAGTAATAAAATTTAGTCATAGTGTGTACAAATATATTTAATAATTGAAATTACGCACTTACAAAAATTTAATTATAAATATTGTTTATAACATTATTACCAACATTTTCTTAAATATAACCCTTGATTATGGTTGCCCTACTTAAAGAAGGTATTCTTACAAAATGTGTTCCGTGAAGCATTCGTAATGCAAATACGCTTAAATTAGGATTGAATTGGACTCTCATTATTTAAGTTTTTTAGATATTAAAATAAATTATTTTGGAATATTAGTTTACATTGTTACAAAATATGTAGGGCCTACATTACTCTATAGAATGCAACATAAATTGTACCTTTCTGACAATTTTGGCGGAGTGTTAACTACTTTAATATGTCTTTGGCAGATTTTACAGTCACTCTCCTTCTTCTGTAATAATTTTGCATTAAAAAAGGCGAGCCCTACTCGGCACGTAATTTTGTTATTTCTGGTAGATTAGAAAATAATTTTTCTTGAAGCTTTACATATCAGAAAAACTACATGCTATCATTTGCATAAAACCAGTTTGAATAAAGCCACTGAATAATGCGCTTGACAAGAAATATGACTTTAATTAATGTAATCATAGATTTCTTTCTACGAAAGAACATTAGTAGATACAAAAAGAAACAAGAGTGTCAATGTGTGTAATATTAAACAATATGGTTGAATTAATACAAGGAGTTCTGGCACATACATAATTACTATAAATATGAACTGCGATATGTAAACGTGTAGCCTACCACTTGAAATAATATTTATAACGAAAGCGAATATGCGGAAATTCAAAACGATATGAATATGGAATTATGCTAAAACATTCAGGATGAATCCAGCTACGAATAATTTACTTGCTGAAATATAACTCAAAATTATTTACTACCTACAAATATTGAACAAAGAAATACGATTACTGAAATGCATACTGCAAGAAACCAATAAATAACGTTTTGCAAGCATAACCCAATCGTAGGCTTAATTCATCCCAATATAAAGTTAACTACTTGTACATAATAACTCGTAAGTATACGTGTGCATAGCCAAGCTGCATATCCTGAAATTCTACTAAAAATAATGTATGCCGAGAAAATAAATGCTGGAGAATAAAGTCGCTTATTTGTAAAATTATGCAATTTACACTGAAGAGCCAAAAAACTGTTACACCTGCCTAATATCATACAGGGCCCCCGTGAGCACGCATAAGTGCCACAAGACGACGTGGCATGGACTCGACTAATGTCTGAAAGTATGCAGGAGGCATTTCATACCATGAATCGTGCAGGGCATCCCACATATCCATAGGAGTGCGAGGCGGTGGATATCTCTTCTGAACAGCACATTGCAAGGCATCCCAGATATGCTCAATAATGTTCATGTAGGGTGATTTAGATGGCCAATGGAAGTGTCTAAAGTCAGGAGAGTGTTCCTGGAGCCACTCGGTAGCAACTCTCGACGTGTGGGGTGTCGCATTGTCCTGCTGGAATTGTCCACGTCCGTCGGAATACACAATGGACATGAATGGGTGCAAGTGATCGGACAGGATGCTTACGTATTTGTCACCTGTCAGAATCGTATCTAGACATATCAGGGGTCCCATTTCCCACCAACTGCACACGCCCCATACCATGATAGAGCTTCCACCAGCTTGAACACTCCCCTGTTGACTTCTAGTGTCCATGGATTCATGATTATGTCTCCATACCCGTACAAGTCCATCCGCCCGATACAATTGGAAACGAGACTCGTCAGACCAGATAACGTGTTTCCAGTCATCAACAGCCCAATGGCGGTGTTGGCGTGCCCAGGCGAGGCGTAAAGCTTTGTGTCGTGCAGTCAACAACGGTACCTGAGTGAGCCTTCGTCTCCGAAAGCCCATATCAATGATGGTCCGTTGAATAGTTCGCTCGCAGGCACTTGTTGATACCCCAGCGTTGAAATCTGTGCCCATTTGAGAAAGGGTTGCACGTCTGTCACGTTTAATGATTCTCGTCAGTCGTCGTTTGTCCTATTCGTTCACAATCTTTTTCCGGCAGCAGCGATGTCGAAGATTTTATGTTTTACCGGATTCCCGATATTCACGGTACAGTCGTAAAATGGTCGTACGCGAAAATCCAAAGTTTATCGCTACCTCGAAGATGCTATGTCCCATCTCTCGTGCGCGGACTATAACACCACGTTCAAACTCACTTAATTCGTGTTAACCTGCCATTGTAGCAGCAGTAACTGATCTAGCAACTTTGCCAGACGCTTGTTGTCTTATATAGGCGCAGCCGACTGCATCGCGTTACTCTGATTGGTTCCATACCTCTGTTATTTGCATACGCACGCCTGTGACNTTTTTGCTCTCCAGAGTATTTACACGTATGTAATACGTCCATAATGCCCAGCTGTCAAAACAGTTAAATATTTATAAGTATTGATTTGTATGAAGTGAGAAACTTAATTGCATCTGAAGATTTCTACAAAATTTTGTGCGTTTACAATATGTAGCTGAATTAAATCGTAGAGTAATAAAGTATTACGATATTCATAACTGCGTGCAACAAATTTGGGAATTTGTCTTTTTAAGTTCGGTGAAGAAATATAGTGCTTGGAATTCATATATAAATGTATTGTCAAAATAAATTAAGTGTGTTGGCTTAGACACTTTTTTTTAAGGAATTGAGGTTTTTATTTAATAAAATAGTTAAAAATTATTTCCTAATTTAATTACAACCACTAAAAATACAATAAATTGCAGTCATTTAATATTTACAATTAATCAGTTTAATCAATACAATCCACACTCATCCCTTAGAAATGAGTGTAATCAAATAACTAAAATCAGTCTCCTTAAACAGTGCACCAAAACGTATTTAAATATTTTAGAAATATATTATCATGTTTGACAGTTCCAATATTTACAATTAAGTCTGTATCACACATTCATACAGTCCCACTATAATTCAGTCCGCACTCCAACAGTCCGGAATGTTTAAGAGTGCTCCAGTTGCCCCCATACACAGCAGCCCTCTGATAGGCGGGAACCACGGCCTCTCATCCATTTCGACCACACACGCTCTCGTCTGACCTGGTCTTGCACCCTCCCCCGTCGGCCGTCCTCTCAGCTGATACCCCCCTCATTTCAGACTTCAGCCAGATGATTGCCTCAAAGACTATTTGCTCTATAGCTGGGGGAAGTATTTATAGTGTCGTCGGCTATGGATGAGAATATTCTCTACATGTCGGGTTATATAGAGGATGGATATTACGAGAAGATTCTTGCTCATCCTCTCAAGTTATTGACTCCTCCGTCAGAGGGGTGGAGGGGCTGTGACGCCAACGAGGTCGGCGGTCACTCATTCCCCAGGCTGCCGACCGACCTGGTAGTGAGCAAGTCTGCATGGGGCGAAGGAGGGTAAAGGCTCGAGATGGGTACCCACCTCCCNGGCTGCCGACCGACCTGGTAGTGAGCAAGTCTGCATGGGGCGAAGGAGGGTAAAGGCTCGAGATGGGTACCCACCTCCCCTCCTGTTCAAAGCGAAGGGATCGCGCATAACCAGGTAACGCAGCGCCCGCGTCCAGCGCTGTAGTCCGCGCGTGACAATACGATTCGTTAGTGGAAATAAAACGAAGTTAAAATCAACGCGTTTCCTGGTCCACCATGCCACACTTTGCCGACGCCCGGATTTCTCTTCTGAACCAACAGATCGGAGATAAAACATTATGAATAAATACCTTGACATCACAGCATTTTGAAAGTCACTTGTTTCTGCTGGGCGGAAAACAGGCCTAGTAGTTGGTGACGTCATGCGTCCCATGAAATTTCGTCATCCCACGAAAGGACGGGATTTATAAAATGTCAATTTTTGGAATGGATTACTGCACTTGGTACTGTACTCCCCCAACTCTGTCGGTTGTGTATTCTAGGTATGTGACGCCACTATGATATCCATATCTTCTTATTTTGCATCATAATAAATAGTACAGAAATTGCAACCTTAATTCCAGCAAAATTTCATGACNTATCCATATCTTCTTATTTTGCATCATAATAAATAGTACAGAAATTGCAACCTTAATTCCAGCAAAATTTCATGACATGCTACAGCAGAAAATGTTTGCACCTTATTAACAGATGTTTCCTTAAAATGAGAAAATCTTCATCCCTCGGATAAAAGGCAGTCCTCGTCTATTTACGGCTCTTGAGCTGTCCTTATCTTCTAAAGTACCTTGTAAATGCATTTATTTTGTGTATTCTTGACAAAGAAATGGGGTAGGAGCAAACGTATATCCATGGGCAGAGATAAAGATTAGGGGAAGGGAACCTATCTACACATACCAGATCTTCTCCTTCATTCAAGAACAGCATTTCAGTGAACTTAAATGTAATATATGTGGACGAAGTCTTAAATGGAGATGACAAAAAAAACTTTTAAGACTCTTATTCCGAATTGTTGTTACAAGGAAGGTGAAGGACATTGGAGAAACCGGCTAGTCAAAATCAACGTATGTTTACTTGTAAATGTTACCAACCCCATATATGNGGTGAAGGACATTGGAGAAACCGGCTAGTCAAAATCAACGTATGTTTACTTGTAAATGTTACCAACCCCATATATGCCATTACAAAGAGTATTATTTTCTTATTCGGACTTTCACCTACTGATTAAAAAATCATCATAATACTGTGAGTAGATAGAAATACCCGATTCTAGGACAAGGGCTGAGGGCTGTGGATCTGTGGATCCACCAACAACTTGGATCTGCCATCTTGGATGATGTCACAGCCACTATCTTTTATCAATCATCTTTTTTTCGGTCGCCATATTGTTTCTGTATGTCACCTTGTTTCCATTGGCCAACTTGTTCTTGTCCACCATCTTGTTTTTTTTGCTAGCCATCTTGTTTATGCCATCTGCCATCTTCTCCACCATATTGTTTCTACTTGTCTTTTGTTTACATCGGCTATTTCAAGGGGGCGCACCAATCGTTTGGCCACCATATTTGTTTATGGAGATAGCAGAAAAAACGAACTAGTGTTGCTCATGGTTGGCCACCACGTAGATTCTACATTTAGCTGCTAGGGGCACTGCTTTTTTTATTTCGGATCTGAAAATGTCGCCTGGAGGAGGTTGGGATCGAGCTACCAAATCTTGGGTCGGCATGCAGATGCCTTATATCACTTGGCTAAAAGGACATGTGCCAGGACAAAGGTTTAAAAGAAGTAATATTTAGTCACAAATATTCTAATGCATAGTAATAATTGTTATATAAATTTTTTGACTATCCGAGACATATATACCAGCAATAAGAATTGTTTTCATATAGTCATAGTGATAGAATAAAAAAAATATCATAAGTATCTTTCTTTCTCTTTACAAATATTATGAAAAGATAAACCTTAGACATAAAAAACATATTTAGTATTTTTTTTTATTTATTTAGGTTTCTAGAGTTGAGTTTGCGAGCATGCATGGACAAGGGCAACTGACCTTGTCAAAGTATTAAAAAAAATCGGTGCTTGTATGTCAATGGCTATGTTAGCATTTCCACAGGTTGAATCTGCACTGTGTCAGGTAACTGCACACATGCATGTGTACGTGCTTGTCCATAGTTTTTACCATTTACATAATGTCAGATAGCATAAGTCAACATGGGTGGGAATAGCTGTGTTAGCATTGTCACAGGTCTGAACCTGCATGGTGTCAGGTAAATGCACACGTGCATGTGTACATGCTTCCATGTCTTTGTCACAATCTACATGATGTCAGATAGCCTATGTAAGCATAAATGTTGGAAGAACTGTGTTAGCATTTTCATAGTTCTGCACCTGCAAAGAGCTAGCGATCTCCAGCCCAATCTTGTGTATAAGGACAGGCATGTGCATGAATAAAATGAATGCAAAGTAAGTTAAACAGGCACTTATGTAAAAACCAAGAATATGCATATTTTATTGTTTTTAAACATTAGTAAGTACTATTTCAGAATGTCCTTCTCGTCAACCCAGGAGACGTCACGTTTCGAGTGTCTGAGCCACCACATGAACACGCGTGCATTACACCATTTCAGCACCTTTTCCACTAAACAAACATGGGGAAACTTCGCAGGCTGGATCTCCTTTGCGTAAAAGACTCCGACGATGGGTTTGTCTCGTAGGTCCTCGAGGTAATACATGCACGGGTACCAATGTCATAGGCGACCCACCTTGTACAACTCTGCCAACCAGTTGTGATGATAGGTATTGTGGAATATGCCATCCTGTTTGGAGATGCGCACCACATCTCCGATCTTGACTTTAGGCTTGTACTGGCCCCTCTCGCCGGAGTTTCATAAATGGACCAAAGCAAGGGGTCGTCCTTGACATCTTCGGGCTTCATGTAAGTGGTAGAATGAATTGTAGAATTATACTCGCGAACGAATTTCGGCAGTAGCTTAAGCCACTTGTAGTTTCCATTCGCCGTGAAATGTCTCTACAATTTCACTTTTAGAGTCCGGTGAAAACACTCACATTCACTCTCGAGTTGAGGAAAGTGAATTTTCGATCCTTTCCAATCGGACGATGCATGCATCCAGCATATTGATATGTCTCGCAACATTGGTTTTGGCAGCCAGTTTGGACGGTAACATATTTTGATGAACCTTTAATTCTTCCCGTCTCTGCACATTTGACACATTGATCAGGTCTATTATCCATGCCTCNGTGAAGGACATTGGAGAAACTGGCTAGTCAAAATCAACGTATGTTTACTTGTAAATGTTACCAACCCCATATATGTCATTAAAAAGAGTATTATTTTCTTATTCGGACTTTCACCTACTGATTAAAAAATCATCATAATACTGTGAGTAGATAGAAATACCCGATTCTAGGACAAGGGCTGAGGGTTGTGGATCTGTGGATCCACCAACAACTTGGATCTGCCATCTTGGATGATGTCACAGCCACTATCTTTTATCAATCATCTTTTTTTCGGTCGCCATATTGTTTCTGTATGTCACCTTGTTTCCATTGGCCAACTTGTTCTTGTCCACCATCTTGTTTTTTTTGCTAGCCATCTTGTTTATGCCATCTGCCATCTTCTCCACCATATTGTTTCTACTTGTCTTTTGTTTACATCGGCTATTTCAAGGGGGCGCACCAATCGTTTGGCCACCATATTTGTTTATGGAGATAGCAGAAAAAACGAACTAGTGTTGCTCATGGTTGGCCACCACGTAGATTCTACATTTAGCTGCTAGGGGCACTGCTTTTTTTATTTCGGATCTGAAAATGTCGCCTGGAGGAGGTTGGGATCGAGCTACCAAATCTTGGGTCGGCATGCAGATGCCTTATATCACTTGGCTAAAAGGACATGTGCCAGGACAAAGGTTTAAAAGAAGTAATATTTAGTCACAAATATTCTAATGCATAGTAATAATTGTTATATAAATTTTTTGACTATCCGAGACATATATACCAGCAATAAGAATTGTTTTCATATAGTCATAGTGATAGAATAAAAAAAATATCATAAGTACCTTTCTTTCTCTTTACAAATATTATGAAAAGATAAACCTTAGAGATAAAAAACATATTTAGTATTTTTTTTTATTTATTTAGGTTTCTAGAGTTGAGTTTGCGAGCATGCATGGACAAGGGCAACTGACCTTGTCAAAGTATTAAAAAAAATCGGTGCTTGTATGTCAATGGCTATGTTAGCATTTCCACAGGTTGAATCTGCACTGTGTCAGGTAACTGCACACATGCATGTGTACGTGCTTGCCCATAGTTTTTACCATTTACATAATGTCAGATAGCATAAGTCAACATGGGTGGGAATAGCTGTGTTAGCATTGTCACAGGTCTGAACCTGCATGGTGTCAGGTAAATGCACACGTGCATGTGTACATGCTTCCATGTCTTTGTCACAATCTACATGATGTCAGATAGCCTATGTAAGCATAAATGTTGGCAGAACTGTGTTAGCATTTTCATAGTTCTGCACCTGCAAAGAGCTAGCGATCTCCAGCCCAATCTTGTGTATAAGGACAGGCATGTGCATGAATAAAATGAATGCAAAGTAAGTTAAACAGGCACTTATGTAAAAACCAAGAATATGCATATTTTATTGTTTTTAAACATTGGTAAGTACTATTTCAGAATGTCCTTCTCGTCAACCCAGGAGACGTCACGTTTTGAGTGTCTGTGCCACCACATGAACACGCGTGCATTACACCATTTCAGCACCTTTTCCACTAAATAAACATGGGGAAACTTCGCAGGCTGGATCTCCTTTGCGTAAAAGACTCCGACGATGGGTTTGTCTCGTAGGTCCTCGAGGTAATACATGCACGGGTACCAATGTCATAGGCGACCCACCTTGTACAACTCTGCCAACCAGTTGTGATGATAGGTATTGTGGAATATGCCATCCTGTTTGGAGATGCGCACCACATCTCCGATCTTGACTTTAGGCTTGTACTGGCCCCTCTCGCCGGAGTTTCATAAATGGACCAAAGCAAGGGGTCGTCCTTGACATCTTCGGGCTTCATGTAAGTGGTAGAATGAATTGTAGAATTATACTCGCGAACGAATTTCGGCAGTAGCTTAAGCCACTTGTAGTTTCCATTCGCCGTGAAATGTCTCTACAATTTCACTTTTAGAGTCCGGTGAAAACACTCACATTCACTCTCGAGTTGAGGAAAGTGAATTTTCGATCCTTTCCAATCGGACGATGCATGCATCCAGCAACTTATTGATATGTCTCGCAACATTGGTTTTGGCAGCCAGTTTGGACGGTTACATATTTTGATGAACCTTTAATTCTTCCCGTCTCTGCACATTTGACACATTGATCAGGTCTATTATCCGTGCCTCNACATATTTTGATGAACCTTTAATTCTTCCCGTCTCTGCACATTTGACACATTGATCAGGTCTATTATCCGTGCCTCTGCGCCTCCTACATGCTGGTCGACAGCTACCAAATATTCCACCACTTTATTTTTCACTGTCTGGATCTTTTGCCCAAGTAGCGACTAGCCTCTGTGCATAGTGGTGAGTTGAGTTTATATTAGCTCATTTCCATCTTCATCAGGGCGTATACCATGTCCGAACTTAAAAATTGTATTGTGACTCATGGTTGGCATTTTACTATAAACTGATCGAAGCCACGCATGCACATTCCCTTATATACTTGCGAATCCTTATCGATTACCAATATGCAGTACTCCTCATTCCAGCAAAAAGAACACATATGCGTAAACTCTGCGAACATCATGTCCATATTGATGTGGTCATTGTACACATGCCGCCAAATCGTATCAACCATGCGAAACAGCATGAGGAAATTTACATTATCGAGCAGTAACTGTTATGACACATGCGAATAAGATTTGCTCAAGTACACACAGTCCACGTTCGCATGCCATCCCATGCTTAAGTACTCTTGATTACAAGTCTGTTTCTGACATGCCACATCGTCGAAAATAAACACCGAGTTTGGCAATGCTTCACTCGGGGGCACGACGCCTTCCATGGCTTGCAGTACACATGCCAGATGCTGGTATTTTGATTGCTGGAGCGATTTCGAGTACAGGTACACGTTCTAGAACCTGAGACGATTCGGTTCCTCCAATAAAGGTGTGAAGCACACACGTCTTACCAAAACCCGATGGTCCGCAAATTAGTCATCTCTGTGTATTGGGCAACAATGTGCCATGACGTGCATTGTGTGAGGTTTCGACATCTTCAGCATGAATACGTATGGGTAGAGTAACATAATGCTTTAAAATATGTATGTTACCAATACTAACCTGCGGAGCTGAATGCGGAGCATGCGAAGACGCTTGCGAAGCGTGCAGTGTGGAGTGTGGTGCAAGTGAAGCTGATTGCATAGTGTGCAGAGTGGATTGCAGAGCATGCGGAGCCGATTGTGGAGCATGCGGAGCTGCATGCGGAGATTGCACAGAATCAGTGATGCNGTGGATTGCAGAGCATGCGGAGCCGATTGTGGAGCATGCGGAGCTGCATGCGGAGATTGCACAGAATCAGTGATGCAAATTTTTTGAATGTCTTCAAAATATCACTCTGAATAAGCTGCCTCTGGCAGATTTTGCATTCAAAATTCACACTTAAACTATTCATTCTGCAGTTAGTTATTTTATCTCGTTTTTAATTCTACAAAGCTGTGAATGCTTTACCGCCGAAACGACAAAGAAGATGTTTCATTAGCACTTTATGTCCGTGCTTTTCCAAGTCTAGAATTACACTAAAAAAAAATGTCTCATATACACTGAAGAGCCAAAAAATTGGTACACCTGCCTAATATCATGTAGCCCCGACCCCCCTCTCTCGAGCATGCAGAAGTGCCGCAAGACGACATGGCATGGACTCGACTAATGTCTGAAGGTATGCAGGAGGCCATTCACACCATGAATCCTGCAGGGCAGTCCACAAATCCAATCTGCACCAATTTGAGAAAGGGTTGCATGTCTGTCAACTTTAATTGTTCTCGTCAGTTGTCGTTTGTCCCATTCTTTCATGATCATTTTCCGGCCGCAGCGATGTCGAAGATGTGATGTTTTACCGGATTCCCGATATTCACGGTACACTCGTGAAATGGTCATACGCGAGCATCTAAATGTTATCGCTACCTCGGAGATGATATGTCCCATCTCTCATGCGCCGACTATAACACCACATTCAAACTCACTTAAATCTTGATAACCTACCATTGCAGCAGCAGTAACCGATCAAGCTGCCGACCGCATCGCGTTACTCTGATTGGTTCCATACCTCTGTTATTTGCATACGCATGTCTATACCAGTTTTTTTGGTTCTTCAGTGTATATCAGTTCGTAGTGCAGTATCATATGATGACTCGTAGAAGAAAGATCAAATCTGGAAGAGGGATCGTCGAAACGCTTATCAACAATCTAACTTTCGAGCTGCACATTCCCGGATACAGGTTCTGGGGGCCAGGAACCAAGCTAGCTAAAAGGATGGCACGAGGCGATATGGGTATCAACATGCCGGACGAGTCATGCAAGTGGCACTATATCGCCTAATCCCAGCAAAAGGATCTGCAAGCCAGGCACCAGGCATACAAAATAATCATGCATAGTATGGACGAAATACTTTTTGCACCCGACACCAGATTGGGTAAAAAAAAATAGCCACATGGGGCATTTCCAAATTGATGAACGCAAAGGTGATGATGGACATGGGGGCGTAGAAAGAGAGAGGAAGTTCAAATAGGAGAGGGAAGAAAAATACACGAAGATTCCTACTTCTCATTGATACCTGCAATCGGTGCTCTGTGTGGTATTGTCGGGGCTGTAACGAATATTGTTTGTGCGGCGAAACAAGCATCTAACGAACGTCAACAGTTGGAGGCAAACTGCCACCACAACTGTAAATTGGATGCTATCGCCATGAGGAAAACAATGTTCAAGGACTTTACATACAATGGCCCTACCGAGGAGGAGGTGTGCAAAAGCGTCGCAACAACTAATTGAATCTCTACCGAAATAACTGCTCATGATTGTGGATTTGGAATAGTTAGCACAAAAACTGAAGATACCTCATTCTCGCGGTTTTTTCATGCGAAATGCTTTGACCCCTAAAACAAAACATGACGAATGTGCCATAATCAACCTGAGAATAACAGCCGGGCCCGACACACACTGGGTAATGCATGTCAAACATCGCAAACGTGCAGTATACTACGACAGTTTTGGGAACTTGCATCCTTCACCCGAACTGCAGCAGTATCTGAAAAATTGCAAACTGGCTTACAACTACGAGATGGAGCAGATGCCGAACACATGGAACTGCCGACACTCGTGTGTCTGCTTTCTGGTGCGGTGGAATAAAAAGAAATCGTAGGCAAATAACTATTCGTTAAATTTTTACATAAAAGATAGTCGCGCCTATATTCCCCCATCAGTATGTCGGAGTCCATCATTCTAAGTGATAATACGTCCGATCTTAGGGCGACGTTTTCCCACCCTTGGCACTGGAAGTAGAGTGGGTCGTCGGACTAACGGAGGATTTTCAAACTTACAACTCTATATACACCTTAGGAGAAAATGGTAATTCTCCATTCCGGTATGTAGTGGCAGGAGATGTGAAGGAAATCAGCATTTCCACCAGCGCATACAAACTAAAGAACATCGCCAATTCCATCAATAAATCCGTGCCATCGGACATGACTTTTGAACTATGCTGTAAAACAAAAACACTGAAGACAGAGATATTTTGCAGTACAGATATCGATTTCACCAGACAGGATACCATTGGGCCAATGCTGGGGCTCAAGATGCGAATCTACGAAGCTGGTGAAATGCATGCATCCTCGCAACCAGTGACTATATTTCCGGTGAATGTGATATGCATTTACTGTTATTTAGCGAGCAGCTGCTACATCAATAGTAAATCAAACAAAATACTGCATGAGTTCGCGCCGACTGTCCCACCCAAGTAATAAACTTATCGAAATTCCAAAAAGCATTAATTACACCCCATGATCGCGAAGAGTGCGCAGTAAGTGGTCGTGAGGATAGTCAATCAGGACGAAAAGTAGATAGACTTCAGAAACGAAGAAATCTCTTTGTGCCTGCGCTTGAAACGATGGGTTTGAGTTTCGCCAGACGAACAGTGCATAAAATTAAGCGCAACACCAAACCCACGAATAGTAGATCTCGAGACACTGGCATGCTAACATGTGCAAACGAGAAGTTTATATGTAGTCTAGGGATGTAAGTGAAGAAGCATGGAATATAACAACATATTGAACATGACCCAGTGGGCAGAACTGTTCAACAGAATCGACAAATTTCTGCTGCATTGCTACCAGCCTTATCTGACAGGCCCCTAAGCCCTCGGGCATGAGGTTCGAATCCCGATACAGCATCAAGATATTTACACCCTTCCTTCGCAATCCATCCTGCGCATCTGAGGTACACTTATGTAAGAGGACAGGACCTACCACACCACCACTGTGTTCGTTAGCAACAGTATAACTCCACCTTTTACGAGCAAGTAATGTACATACTGAAAGGTGTGCATAAACACCACCATAAAAAGCATACCTCTCGCTCACACATAACAATCTCGACATAGTAAAAATGGCAGGCTGGGGGATGGAAGACAGATACAAAGTTCCCATCTTCGCAAGTAAGGTTGAGTTGAGCGTGCCACTATCGATGCTACTTGGTTTCGCCAAAGATTATAGGAAGATAATTATAGGTGCCAGAAAGAACTGGCGATAATGCTGGCCACCTCGCATCTCGATGCAGTGTTGGGAGATGGAGAAAAACCGCAGCATGTCGCTCTAACCCTGACAAACATGGAGTGGTTCGTTCCCCACATGCCACTGAGCACCCACGAATAAATGAAGCACCGAACTATTCCAAGATAGATAAATTCAGATTATGAATTGGAACTTGGTAACTTGCCTGGGCCTGTCATCAGCCACGCAACCTTATGCTATGAAGACATCTCCAAGAATGGAAAAACCCTCTCTACATCATATTGCATTTCAAATGAACAAGCAACACAACATCTCGGCAAACAAATCAACCTTCGACCACTGTAATGTCCATAACATAAAAATATTTTGTAATAGCGAAAGCTATCATTATGTGAATTTGAACACCTCGTTCGACTAAGGATTTCCTTTGCTGTATAAATAAATAGGATGATCTCTGCTTCTCACCTCAGTTTGTATCAGGATGTACTGTAATCTGCAATGCTTCTAGAGCCAAAGCAGCAACGTGCCCAAGGATATCGCAGTGTCCTGCAATGACGATGGCAAAACGAGGAAGTTCTCCTTCCGCCCCCCTCCCATAGTTGTAGAAACCCTTGGACGAAAAAAGCAAGAAGACGAACGACTGGCTGAACTAGTAGTACCATGGAATGGCATGGGATGAAAAAAAAACTGTACCAACAAGTGGGAAATGTGCTGCGCGACTTGCTGAAGCAGTATCTGCAAGGACCGGTTTATGTGGCAGGGCCCGAGCAAGAAAAATGGCTGAGCGTTTTGTGTAAACATGAATTGGAGATCATCGACGTGCAGTTCGAGTGTGGCTGTCATTCGCTACGCAAGCTGGCGAAACTTTACGACGACCAGCACCAACATGTCTGCAACAGGTAGGAACCTGACTGGACATGCATATGGAGGAATGCACAGGTGCTGTGCAAATGGTGTGTCTCATCCTTGGACCATGAATCTGCTGCCTATGACTAAACATGAAGCCACCCGAAATATAAGAGAATTTAGTTTTTCATATTGTTGCACACCTGATCGGCACCCACACTATATAAGATGAGAAAAATCGGTGCGCTCATTTAGTCGCAGCCTAGAGGTCTGATCTTCACCATGACTCCATTCCGTCCTACACACATTTATGTAAATTCCAAGCCTGACTATTAAGCGTTGAATACAGTTGTATCGTAAAAGATGGATATCTGCGCACCTTCACCGAAACCTGTAATGGTAGTGGCATGCAGCATTGGCGTTTCATGATGCCACAGACTCAGCTGCCCTGCGCCATCGACCAAATCATCGCCTCGGCCCAGACGCCTGCTGCCATCCACGCACCAGACTGAGCCGTGGATCTACCCCAGGCAGGGCACGAACCTTCCCAGCATCCTGGACCCAAGAAAGATGCTGCCAGCCAGACGACCAGACGCCGCCAAGTACAGCATCGGCACCAGACACTCATGACGGTACCCACCATGGTTGATTATTCCTCCATTTCGGGAAACAAACTTGAACTTACTCGTCGACGCCGCCCAGCAGCGTGTACTCCTGGAACTGTGGTTGCCGGACCTGCTGTTGGCAGTGGTCCCACCATTGACGAGGTGGAAGTTGTGCAGTCAACTGTTGAAGACGTGCAAAATATGCATTCTGGCTATTTTGAGGTGGATGCCCAACTAGTGACCAAGGGTGTGTGAGTGGTCGATACGACGGACATCGCCATGATCCGAAGACTGGTGCTGACATTCGCAAGAAGTTAATGCTTACCATCATTCGCGAACTGCTTAGCCTTGCATGTGACAATCTACTAAAATAGTGCAATGTGTAAACTTTTTCAGTTAACCAAAGAAAAAAATTATTATGTAATAGTTGCAATTTCAAAAACGTAAGATGGCCTATGTTTGTATTTTTCACTGAATTGACTGTGTACTAAATACATAGTGTATGAAAATGTATTTGAGTGTTGTATTAATTTTTTCCTTTTGTCATTTTTTTTTTTTTCAATTTTAAAACCTTTTTTAATAAACATAATTTTGAATAACTTCCTAATGAGGGAACATTTTTTACCTAAGTTAATAAACGTATTTTCTGAGGTCGCTCCCGGATTTCCGTGCTGGACGATGCCGCATGTCGGTGGGTTTTCTCGGGGATATCCCATTTTCTCTCCTTTTCATTCCAGCACTGCTCCATACTCACCTCNCCGCATGTCGGTGGGTTTTCTCGGGGATATCCCATTTTCTCTCCTTTTCATTCCAGCACTGCTCCATACTCACCTCGCTTTACTCTCATCGGCTTTTATAACAAGGGGAGATAAATCGTTGTGGTGTTACTAGCTTTTAAAAAGTATTCTGCNGCTTTACTCTCATCGGCTTTTATAACAAGGGGAGATAAATCGTTGTGGTGTTACTAGCTTTTAAAAAGTATTCTGCAATCATTATCGAAGTTTCTTCTTTGACTAACATAGTATGTCACTCAGAGAATTGAATAACTGTCATGTCAGGGGTGAGCATTTTTTTGTTTGCCATTTGGAATATATAGGAATTTATTTTTGATGAATGATGATGTTCTGAGAATTACTACATACGTGATAGTAGTAGGCCACTAAAAGTAAAACGATAACTGTCTCTAAAACATAATTAAATAATGTCCATTGACCTAACGATGTTACTTTATCAATATTAATCACAAACATAAGTAATTGCAAAAAATGTATGATTCCAAGATGAAGACCAAACGTCTNGTTACTTTATCAATATTAATCACAAACATAAGTAATTGCAAAAAATGTATGATTCCAAGATGAAGACCAAACGTCTCCCTTAAACCACATAACAATAATCTTCATAAAAAAAAGTGTTTCGGAGTAAGAGTGTTTTGAAATAAAGGGTCATCGATTTTTTACCCTGTTTTAAATATTTGCCCTATACATCATCTGTNGTTACTTTATCAATATTAATCACAAACATAAGTAATTGCAAAAAATGTATGATTCCAAGATGAAGACCAAACGTCCCCCTTAAACCACATAACAATAATCTTCATAAAAAAAAGTGTTTTGGAGTAAGAGTGTTTTGAAATAAAGGGTCATCGATTTTTTACCCTGTTTTAAATATTTGCCCTATACATCATCTGTGGAATATAAATTCACCAGTTGAGATTCCTGACCAGGAAACAAACAGCTACGTACAGCCGTGAAGAAACAAGCAGATTCGTGAAAATACACCAGCTTGGCTTGCAAGCAGTCATCAGTCGCTAGTGTTCTGTAATATGCTGCAGGCATACTTACAGGCTGTTCACGATAAACTCAGCACTTTTGAAAGCCCTGTTTATGATCTACTTTTAAGCATATTGTGAATTCTTCCACCACATGTAAATTTATAATTTGAATGTTCCTAATTATTTTGTTCATGCGCCTGTCAAATGGCAGTAGGAAATTGTTAGCAAAGTAAGAATTTTACAAATTTTCTGATTATTAGTCTCACAAACATTAAAATAGCCAGCTGATATTCTAGGAGATCTCCTTCCGTTTCCCCCGCCACTACATTCCGGCGCTGCTACACACTCCCCTCGTGTCGCCCTCGTCCGCTCTTAAGACCTCGATGTTAAGAACCGTCCAAGTCTCTTCACTCACTCTTCATACATATTTTCTGTATATTATTTTCTAATTTTTTTAAAATGATAATATTCATTTTTATTGGAGTTTCTAACCCTTTCTTATACACTTAATTTTACCGTTTCAGGTGTTGCTGTACTCAAGTCGGTACAACACTTGTTTCGTTGTCACTGTTCGGCTTCTGTAATATGAATCAATTATGACTTATACAAGTAAGACTGTTTGCATATAATTTACCCACAGGTTATAACATAGATCATTTCAGACAAAAATTCCCCTAAACGTGCGCAATGTNTCAGACAAAAATTCCCCTAAACGTGCGCAATGTACACAATTGCATTCACTGAGTCTGAATGGATTAAGCAATGCTTAAATGCTGAAGACTTGTGTAGTAATTTTATAAAGAAAAAAAAAGTTAATGAAACATTTATTAAAACATAATTTGCTTTCCCCGGCCTAGAAGTTAACTAAAGTAGTGTTAGCTACACAGAAAAAAAAACATAGCTTATAAATGAAAAAAATAATTGTTTTTGTATACTAGAGGCAATACATGAGATACATTGTCTGCGCTATAAAAAGGTACGCAACTATAAAACGTAACTTATAATTTTTGATCGTACATGCCATACAAGGTGTATACGTCAAAGCATAAACAAAATTTACAACACGGGAATTTTCGAGCCTAATTTTACACGTAAACAGCGCATANGTGTATACGTCAAAGCATAAACAAAATTTACAACACGGGAATTTTCGAGCCTAATTTTACACGTAAACAGCGCATACTTTTTTATTATTTAACACGTATTTTTTGTTAGATCATGCGTACATTTTTTCCCCATCTTTGCCCGTGGATATTACGTACACGTTCTATCATTATAGACCATTCCGAAGCCTTGGCTACAAACTATAAAACACTTTGTTCTGTAGTAAGGCAAACATTTCGTGTACTGTCAAGCAGAAGAAAGATATTTTCAAGAACTTCTACCGTCTAAAGATCTATGCGAATTAGTTCTTCAAAAGGGGTTTGTAGCCCTTAAAATACATTTAATTTTATGACTATTTGTTTATACGGCTGTTTGTTATGGCTCGAATAACATTCACAATGCTGGAGTTTCCGGCTGAATGTTATGTCTTGGAGGTATAGCAGTGCATGTGATATATTATATAACACGTATCTTGTGTTGCAACGTGATTAAATCTTTCCCAATCTGTGTCTGTGGATATTCCGATCCGCTAGCATTTGCTTGCATAGACATTAAATTCAATTCCGAAGCCTTGCTAAAGTTCTACTTTCATGCAAATAAAATTATGGACAAAGAACCATGTTCGTGCGCATATTTCTTAATAACACGTATATTAAAATTAATGATATATTAAATATAGGTAACAGGTTAATTTAGCACATAAATTAATGATAGCTTATGATACACGACATAACCAAACNGATATATTAAATATAGGTAACAGGTTAATTTAGCACATAAATTAATGATAGCTTATGATACACGACATAACCAAACACGTGTGGTGATATTTCAAAAACCCGAGAATAGAACTGCGTTTCAGACTGCTTGAAAAGAATTTATTACACATGCATTTCCTGTATTTTTGTATGCACTATAGAAACTATAGTTTATAAACGGTATTTTTATTCAGAGACGTAACATATTAAGGAGCCTGCCTACCTGAGCTGAGTTATTATGCTTGCGCTGAATTTATTTATGTTCCTGCCACTTATATATTTTAAAAATATAGATAAAGGTATATCTCGGCAGATGTTTCGAGCACTAGGGCATTTGATATATATGTATAAGTTCAAAAAATAACATAATGCAAATACAGTTGTGTTACTGTCTCCTTAGAACATGCGGTGTTTTCTTGCACGGACTGATACACAGTTCTGTGCACATGTTGTGTGATTTTCTAATGGTTTCAAAGTCTGTGAAAAGGGGAAAATGCAGTCTTTATGCTTCTCGTTTACATATTTAAGTGCAAGACTAGCAATGCAATTGAATATGACCGAGCACGGTTTCCAGTGTCCTTTGGACGTGTCTGGACTAGGGCCTAAGTTTATTTTTTCAGGTGAAATAATTAAATACGTTTTTGTTGTGGAGATGAGGCGAGGTCAGTGTCTCCTGCCCTGTCAAGCCGCGCGGCTCTCTCGTGGTGTCGCCTTTACAGCGCGACTACGGGCGGTGCGTGCGTTATCTTTGCGGGCGGTGGGAAATTTCGCAGTCACAGCGCGAAACGGTGTCGCCCCGCGCGCGAAGAGGCCGCACATTACTGCTACTCGTTGTACCTGACCGGCTAATGTCTCCGGGGCAATAAACTATTTCTTAAACTGAGATTACAATTACAATAATTTTTGTATTGAAACTGAGATAATAACTAATAATCCATGATAGCGTGCCAACATTTAATTCGTTTTATAAATTAAAATGTTATTGAAAAAATGTTTTTAAATTAACAGCTAGGGAAGGAGACGGAAGAGGCGCCCCTGCCTGTGACGTCAACCAATTTGGTTGTCCCAAATTCACCCGGTATTTTCCTACTGCTGCCATCCCTACATAGTTAATGAGAAAATAAGTTTGGTGTGAAGGGAAGTGAAATAATAAAAATGCCTAGTTAAAATTGTTATCTTAATTTTCACATATTTGCTGACAAAATGTGTAAGACTGGAAGGAGGGGAAGTTGGCCAGTGAAAATGCTTTGCCAGGAGGGAGGGGAAGTTTCCCATGGTGGTCCTTTCTCTGCCGGTACTATTTTCCTTAAATCATTCTTCGCCTCCCCGCCATTNTGTCTGGACTAGGGCCTAAGTTTATTTTTTCAGGTGAAATAATTAAATACGTTTTTGTTGTGGAGATGAGGCGAGTTCAGTGTCTCCTGCCCTGTCAAGCCGCGCGGCTATCTCGTGGTGTCGCCTTTACAGCGCGACTACGGGCGGTGCGTGCGTTATCTTTGCGGGCGGTGGGAAATTTCGCAGTCACAGCGCGAAACGGTGTCGCCCCGCGCGCGAAGAGGCCGCACATTACTGCTACTCGTTGTACCTGACCGGCTAATGTCTCCGGGGCAATAAACTATTTCTTAAACTGAGATTACAATTACAATAATTTTTGTATTGAAACTGAGATAATAACTGATAATCCATGATAGCGTGCCAACATTTAATTCGTTTTATAAATTAAAATGTTATTGAAAAAATGTTTTTAAATTAACAGCTAGGGAAGGAGACGGAAGAGGCGCCCCTGCCTGTGACGTCAACCAATTTGGTTGTCCCAAATTCACCCGGTATTTTCCTACTGCTGCCATCCCTACATAGTTTATGAGAAAATTAGTTTGGTGTGAAGGGAAGTGAAATAATAAAAATGCCTAGTTAAAATTGTTATCTTAATTTTCACATATTTGCTGACAAAATTGTAAGACTGGAAGGAGGGGAAGTTGGCCAGTGAAAATGCTTTGCCAGGAGAGAGGGGAAGTTTCCCATGGTGGTCCTTTCTCTGCCGGTACTATTTTCCTTAAATCATTCTTCGCCTCCCCGCCATTTGGCTTGGATATATAAAGGCTGGAGTACCGCCAAATCTCTCACACTGATATCAGCGCTTGTTGTCTGCATATCCGAGTACGCTCCTGCTTCGTCGCCATTTTGCGGTCGCCTTCCAGATTTGTTTCGAGTAATTGCTCGCTAAGGTATGTTATTTATAATTTTTTGTATCATCGAGTATTATGAATTCTTGTTAATTTTGTTTGCTAAGGAGCTCTTAAATTGATTTGTCATAGAAATTTCTGGAGATTGTTTGCTTATGAGCTCTTTAATTTTAAAAGAAATAACTGATTCCGTTTCTTGTTAATTCGTTTAGAAAAGAGCTCGTAATTATTTTATATAAACATTTATGCAAATGGTTTTAAAATAAAGTTTTATTGTCTGCTAACTGAATGTCACAAAGCCAAGTTATTAAAGACGCTTATGTTTTTGCAGTGATTGGCAGCCAGTACGTCGGTCCCTTGGCAAAGGTTCGTGCTTAGCCTGTCAACCGACATCGGAGCAAGTCAGCACCGACTGTCGGTTCTCGCGTGTTACAAATTATTTTGAAATTAAGTACTAGCACCGATGAGACAATTAAAATATATGTTTTTTTTTTGTTTTTTTTTTAACCTGCATTGATCCTTTGTAGCTCTTCGCAGTCAGCAGTCACAGGTCCTGTGAATTCCTGGAGTTGCTGATTTGTCGTCTTGCGGTCAAGTCCGTACATCCGTAAGGAAACCACAGCATCTTCACGCTAATACAAGCAATGAGTATTTACGACCATTTGACAAATATTTTTGCATGTGCTTATTAGACTCTATTTAAATTATGTGGTGAACTTGTGTCCAGGCGATGTGACTTCCGTGGTAGGACGTCAGAGAGTCCCCTTTGTGAGTCAAATCGTCTGTTTCACGGGAGTCCCTAACAACGTAGTCTATCGTTCTCAGGAGAGTGGCTGCAGTCTTCCTTTTCTTCTTTAGGAATGTAACTCTGCTGTGTACATGCAAAACTGTTTTTTGAGGATTTGAATTATACTCGTTGACAAAAAATTTAGCATTATATCTAGTAGAAATTGTTTTGTCGCTTTTTAATAAAACTATTATTCACATTCGTAAATAGCTTATTCTATGTCATGGTTTAATGAAAAATCTATATTATTCGGTTTTAAAGTTTAAATTAAACTGATGAAATATGTTTTCATGGTTTTGAAATATATAAAAAAAAAGTTTCGCTACGCAGTATATAAATGTACTTCGAGACGGAATTGTTACACAGGCTTTCTTGTCATATGTATTTGCGTATCAATGAAACGTTTTTTCCAGTTTCGTCAAATTATTTGGCAGTAATGCTATGTTCACGATATTAATATTATTCGTGGCCACAAGTTGTGGGATTTATTAAGGATTTTATTTTTAAATAAGTAACTACATTTGTTAATAAAACATTTTTTTTCTAAGTGTTGTGTCAAGGATTTTTAATTTGTTTTATAAAACTATTAATCTCATTTACAAATAATTTGCCTATAGTATGGTTCAATCAAAAACAAATTACATAAGGGTATTTGTTCTGCGACACAGTTCAGTATAACATTTTAAAAAATGTGAATAATTTTTACTTGGAAGCATAGTAGTTACAAAGACTTTGTTGGCATACGTACACGCAAATTAATTATTATATTTTTTCCAGCTTCACCACAATTTGTTTTGCGTAAACCTACTGTGACCAGATTATTTGTATTATTCCTACCCGTATGTTGCAGGTTTTTTTTGCTGAAGTCTTCGACATGGAGGGCGGCCGTGTCGACGTGGGTACTTCAGGGTTTTCCAACTTCCTTCGCCTCCTTCTGTCTCTCTGGTAAGTATAATACCATCGCTAAGGTTACATTGTTGTTTTTGCAGCAAATAATTTTATTCACGCAACAATGGATTGAGGCACAAGAGTACCTGCTTCCATAATCCTCACAGGGAAGAGGAGCAAGTCTGCAAGAAGTACGGGATGCAGATTGGGCGGAAGGATGACATAAAGCGACATTTGAGGAGCTGCAATGGCACAGTGCAGCAGAAAGCAGCTGGCAACTGCAAATCTTGTAATGTCCCATTTGCCAACACAGCAGATGCCCGAAGGCATGAAAAGGGATGCAAGTTCAACCCAGATAAAAATACTTTTGCCTGAGAGGACTGTGGGAAAGAATATTTCAGGGCAGACCAGCTGAAAGAGCATGCCAAGAAGTGTGCGGGCCCGGGACCCCCCTGTCAGCGAAGAAGGCCAGACATGTTGTTTCCACCCAGCAACAGCCAGCACCAGTACCAGCAAGCACCTCGACCGAGGATCGTCGTGGGGCCGGACAGCCAACCCACGGATTTGTGTTTGCCAAGACGGTCTTTAGGGACAACTTGAAAACATATGTGGCAGAAAATATGAGCAAAGAGGCCAAGGACATGTGCACATATGTGGAAGAAATGAAACAGTTTATCATCGACCAGCTGCAGAATANATGAGCAAAGAGGCCAAGGACATGTGCACATATGTGGAAGAAATGAAACAGTTTATCATCGACCAGCTGCAGAATGAAGCAATTAAAAATTGACCAAAAAAATTTAATTTGTCCTTGGAATGTGACTATGACAAACCTGAGCCCCATGAAAATGAAGTAGACCAGCGCGCCTTCAAGACCAAACATTTTCCCTATTTACAAGGAATATGATGTGGAAGAAGCTGTGGCGGCCAGTTTGAACAAGATATGCCCAGAAGAGGAGGATTACCTACATGCCACAGGGATCTGGATGGAGACTCACTGCAGTAAAGAGAATGCAGCTCCGAATCAATTAATTGGAACACCTGCGCGCATCCAGCTATATCGATTTGCCAGCGCCAATAAAAACTGAGAAACTTTGATAAGTCCAAAAAACGAGGTTCACCAGTGCTTCAAGTGGGCCATACTCGCCAAATACATTCAAGTAGCACACCCTGAGCTAGTAGACAAACGCTACAGGGAACTGGAAGGGAAGTTCAACTTCGATGGCATTGAGTTCCCCACACCTCTGCACCAGATATCTAAATTTGAAAAGCAAAATGCTGGAATGCCGGTAAATGTACCCATAATTAATTACTACAAGATGTGTCTGTGATGAAGATAAGCCCATACATTTCTATCTCCTCCTCCTCACCACAGAAGACAATGCACACTTCACGTATATATCACAAAATTTTCAAGACTGGTGAGCTCACAGTTGACAGCCCACAGCTACGAGATCCATATTTGTCAATGGTGTTCCATGTATTACGATGACAAGTTCCAAGTGACAGAACATACAGGCGAAGGGATAGTGGCGGAGCACAAAAAATATTGCAGTCCGCACGCTCCTGCGCATATTGGAATGCCGAGCCATGACAAGATAGGAAGAAGTCCAACCCTAAAATATAATGATTATCATAATGCAGACAAGATACCTATCGTCATCTACGCCGATTTAGAGGCCATGCTACTGCCAGTTCAAACCTGCCAGGCCGACTCCCAGACATCCANCCTATCGTCATCTACGCCGATTTAGAGGCCATGCTACTGCCAGTTCAAACCTGCCAGGCCGACTCCCAGACATCCAGCACGCACTCATTTCAGAAGCACGAGTCCTATAGTTATTTAAATTATGTTTAATTCGGCCACGACATCATACCTGCCACAAAAACCACAAGTCTGCCAATAGAGCTGAAAATTGACACTGGGGAAGATGCTGCCAAGAAATCTATTAAAGAGATCGTGGACGGAAATAAAGAGAAGGAAATTTATGAAACAAGTGAACCCATGAAGCAGCTCAGCAACTTGGAACANAGATCGTGGACGGAAATAAAGAGAAGGAAATTTATGAAACAAGTGAACCCATGAAGCAGCTCAGCAACTTGGAACTATCGAATCATGCTATGACAGATACCTAATGCTACTGTGAAAAAAAATTTACACAAGACAACTGGAAGATACTGTACCATTACCACTTCACCGGAAACTACATTGGGGCCTTCTGCAATAACTGAAACAATCTCCACTGCCGACCGAAAATATTTCCTGTATTATTCCACAACTTGACTAACGACGAGAACTTTATAGCAAAGCATCTGGGCTACGACGAAGAGATTATATTCAACATCCCGCATCCAGAGGAGAAATTAATTACGTTCTCGAAATCGCTGGGGATGAGATTCACACTCCAATTCATTGGCACATTCCCACATTCCGCTTCATGTCCGCCAGATTTGCTGCCCTCGTTGAAAACCCGCCAAGAGACCAGCTGAAAAATATAGAAAAATTCTTCACCCCAGACGAACAGGAATTAGTAGGGAGAAAGGGAGAGTTCCCCTATGATTACATAGAAAGAGTGCAGAAACTTTAAGAGATGCGTCTGCCCCCAGCGATAAATTTTATAACAAATTGACGGACACAGCCATAAATGAAGAAGATTACGCTCATGCACTTAAAATTTGGGAAAAATTCGACTGTAAAACAATAGCAGATTATTCTAAAATGTATTCGAAGACCTGGTGTTTTGTTGTTGTCATATGTATTTGAAAACTTAAGGAAACTGTGCCTCGAAACCTATGGCACGGACTATGTCCATTATGTGAGCGCACCGGGCTTCTTGTTCTTGTAATTTTGAAGCACATCAAGGTCGACCTGAAACTGCAACAGTTTACGACAAGAATTTATTCATTAAAGAAGGCATAATAGGTGGAGTGGTCTAATGTGTGAAGCGTCATGCAAAAGCCTATAACCAGTACATTCCATCCACGTACTATACCAGCAAACGGCCCGTCTACCTCCAGTATGTAGACATGAACAGTTTGTACGGTTGGGTAATGGCTCTGTCCCTCCCCATGCGTGACTTCCAGTGGGTGAGCACCGACATCAATGCCACGGCGTGCCAGAGGATGATATGCTTGGATATGGGCTGGAGGTAGACATAGAATATTCTATGGAACTCCATGACTCGCCCAGATACCTGTTATTCTTGTCCGTCAGCGAGTGTCCTCCAGGTGGTAAGAATAAAAANTGGAACTCCATGACTCGCCCAGATACCTGTTATTCTTGTCCGTCAGCGAGTGTCCTCCAGGTGGTAAGAATAAAAAAATTATTGACGACATTGCAGGTAAAGAAAAACTACATTGTGCTTTATATCTACTTGAAGCAAGCAATTTAACATGGACTCAAAGTTAAGAAAATCCAACGTACGCTGCAATTCGTACAAGAGGCGTGGCCCAAGCCCTACATCGACCTCAACACAGAACAAAGGCCGGCAGCTCGCAAAGATTTGAAAAAGATTATTTTTAAGCTGATCAACAATGCCAAATTTGGAAAACTTATGGAAAATAAGAGATAGAGACAAGTCGTAGAATTAGTGTGTAATGAATGAAGACTAAAACAATTGATTTCAAGCCCACCTTCAAGAGCAGAACGATTTACGACGAACACCTATCCCTGATGAAAATGGAAAAAGAAACGATATGGTTTGATAAACCTATTTATGCCGGCTTTTCAGTGCTCTACTTGTCGAAAATATTAACGTATAGGCTCCATCACGATGTAATAAGAAATAAGTACAAACAAAANTTTCAGTGCTCTACTTGTCGAAAATATTAACGTATAGGCTCCATCACGATGTAATAAGAAATAAGTACAAACAAAACATTAATTTACTCTATACAGAAACTGACTCACTTTAATTTATGAAATTGAAACATAATTATTATGCAGACCTGGCCGCAGACCCCACGCTCATGGAAGAGATGGGTCCCAGCACCTACCCACGCACCCATCCCTGCTACTCCCCAATAAACAGGAAAGTGGTGGGGAAATTTAAAGTCGAGTGCGGTGGCGAACTGATGAGCGAGTTAGTGGGGCTGCGTGCCAAAGTGCATAGTTATATATGTGGTGGAAAAGTAACCAAGAAGGCAAAATGAGTCCAGAAGACGTCTGGAAAATAAAATTGCATTTGGAGATTACAAAATAGTGTGTATGCAGCAGCAAGTCGTGCAAGCAACCATTAATAATATAAGATCATACCACCACGAAGTTCTCACCCAGTGCATGAACAAAGTCGCTCACATGACAGGACGACAAGAGATGGATATTGGACGATGGAATAGTGACAGAGCCATATGGACATGAGAATTAAAAAAAATTTCATACAGTAGCATATGGTCCTATTGGGTAGGAATTAAGACGGGAAGAAGAGATGAAGAGAAGAAAAGAAAATAAGTGTATTAGTATTTCTGTCCAATGTAAGCATATGGTGTTGTATGCATGTAAAATTTTGATTGGAGTAGCTACTTCTGACATCGCGCTACAGTACATGCAAGATGAATTTTATGTATTGTCAGGTGTGTCACTTTTAGTCTGATGAAGGTTTGGGTAACCATTCCAGCTTTACAATTGAAGATGGATATAGTGCTGGTAGAAGCAATGAGCTATCTGCGGGGACTGGCATGTTCAAAATAGTGTGTCTTTTCCTGCATGTTGGGTGAATGAGGCTGGAATGCAAGGACAGTTCCTCACCTCGCGGGTGTCAAATCAGAAGTGGTTTCACCTCCCCTGCAAACGCTAGCTATACAAATTTAATTTCCTTTTTTTCCCTGGGGCATGGATGGAAGTGGTAAACCTGAAGCGATTTCACCCTCATCATCTACCCTCAGCTAAAAATAATGATTCACTATTTGTGAAAATGATAACTGTTTTTACAGCATGCACATATGGGTCCTGACACACTGCTACAGATGTCATCATGAGAGAGGTTGTGCCACCACCAGCAATTTTGAATATGGATTGTTGTAACTAGTATTTAACTTCGGCAATTTCGCTTGTGCACTCCTGCATGGGAACTTGGGGCTGCTACTTCTGTTTGGGCCTAAGGCCAGTGTTTAAAGACAATTCCTGGGGTTTCCAACCCTTATTCTTTACCAAGGTTGTGGGGGTGAAATATTTTTTTCTTGCGACATCTTGGCCCATTGTAACCACTAGAGGCGGTATTGTTCTTACCCACCCTAACTATGTACTTCTTATCTCTCTTTTCTTGCTCTTTATCTACAATACTTTCGTTCACTTACTTTCGGCTGTTTTCTTTCTTGTTGTTGTCTCTTCTGTCCAAGGTGTTCTTTTGACCTAGGTTGGTATAATTTTCGGCGTTGTAACCCACCTATACAGCGTATTCTTGAATGACTATGGAGATTAAAATGTATATTTTATATCTCTGTAGTACTGTAAGAGTGTACTGTATTGCTCTNTACAGCATGCACATATGGGTCCTGACACACTGCTACAGATGTCATCATGAGAGAGGTTGTGCCACCACCAGCAATTTTGAATATGGATTGCTGTAACTAGTATTTAACTTCGGCAATTTCGCTTGTGCACTCCTGCATGGGAACTTGGGGCTGCTACTTCTGTTTGGGCCTAAGGCCAGTGTTTAAAGACAATTCCTGGGGTTTCCAACCCTTATTCTTTACCAGGGTTGTGGGGGTGAAATATTTTTTTCTTGCGACATCTTGGCCCATTGTAACCACTAGAGGCGGTATTGTTCTTACCCACCCTAACTATGTACTTCTTATCTCTCTTTTCTTGCTCTTTATCTACAATACTTTCGTTCACTTACTTTCGGCTGTTTTCTTTCTTGTTGTTGTCTCTTCTGTCCAAGGTGTTCTTTTGACCTAGGTTGGTATAATTTTCGGCGTTGTAACCCACCTATACAGCGTATTCTTGAATGACTATGGAGATTAAAATGTATATTTTATATCTCTGTAGAACTGTAAGAGTGTACTGTATTGCTTTGTCCCCAGCCAGAGACCCGCACGCATGTTTACTTTAGCAGCCATGCGGGTGGTAAAGTGGGAAGGCAACGCCGGAAATTATACCAGTTCCAGAAAGAATGATGGATCAGCAGTTCCAAACCGATGGATGGATGACCAGTTCCAAAACCGAAGGATGGATGACTGGTACAATAAAAAGAAATGTCGTTAATGAAACAATTATATGAAAAAAAAACTGAATAATAAAAAAATTTAATAAAAAATGATTTTTATTACTAAGATACATCCTTTCATTATATTTTTAAAAGAAAATTATACTTAAAAATAATTATGATTATATGAATAAATTGTTATTGTAAGTGTATAACTATATGATTTGTTTTATTCCTGGTCTATATAAGTCTCGGAGTGTAAACAAATAACTTATATAAAAATTATTACTATGCATTAGAATAATCATGACAAAATATTTAGTGATTACCTGCACACGCACGCCATTCCTTCGTTTTAACACTTATTGTAGTACATGTCCAGATAGCCGAGTGGTCTGAGACGTCTGCATGCCAACCCAAAGTTCAGTAGTTCGATCCCACCCTCCTCTAGACAAGATTTTGAGTTATAAAATAAAAAGCAGTGGACCAGCAGCTAGCTCTAGAACCAACATGGCGGCTGAGCGAAAGTGACACCGACACATTGTAGCTGCCATCTCCTTAAACAAATATGGCGGTACAACGAGGGGTTCCCCCTAGCAACAGCCAATGTAAACGAAAGACCAGTGGAAACAAGATGGTGGAGAAGATGGCAGAAACAAGAGGGCAGATTGAAACTAGATTGCAAACAGAAACAAGATGACTGCCGAAAACGATATGGCGGATTAAAGATGGCGGCAGATCTGCAGATTTGCAGCCCGCAGCCCTTATCCTCGAATCAGCTATTTTTATATATTTAAGTGCAATGTAATCAAGCGAAATATAAATAGCTTTTCACTAAATGGCTTCTCATTTCAAGTGCTCACTTTATTGGTCACCACTGAAATTAGTACATTGACATATTTTGTACAATGATGAATGAATTTACTAATTGCAAAATGGAACTATACTTTTACAATTTTCTTATAAATAATTAGCTTCTTATAACCAGTCCACCCTGCGATCTACGTAGATACTTAAATATCTGTGTTGAAATAACATGCAATATTTTATTTCATGTCAAGCGAATGACATATGCAGTGGATAGCATGTAATTTGTAGAAGACATAATTATCACCCTAGTTTAAATTAATGAATGTAGTGATATCTTTCTTATTTGTCTAGACTATTCTCGGTAGAGTGAGCACTTTTGAAACCCTTCTCATTTCGAATAATATTTAATAAACACATTTTATTTTAGCCTTAAACNCGGTAGAGTGAGCACTTTTGAAACCCTTCTCATTTCGAATAATATTTAATAAACACATTTTATTTTAGCCTTAAACGTTAACATTAGAGTACGGTGGACTATACAAACTATGTTTATTACATGCATGGCAATATTTATTTTAAAAAGGTGGTTAAAGTATAAAAATTGGTTGAAAGGAAAAAGTAACTAGAGCATCAAAAGTGCTCATTTTACTTTGAACAGCCTATAAGTAGATAAATTACTGGTGTGTAAAAGAATACAAACACTGTTAATTTATTTTATGTTATTAGAAACTAATTAAAAATATAATTAAACCAAAATATTAGTGTTTCCTTATTCCTTCCTGGTTTATTTCGTGCTTTGTCGTGCATTGTATTGTAAAATTACTCAAGCAATGTTATTGCACAGGATTTTATTTATTATTTTTGATCAATTGATGGGCTAATTTTATGGTACAAATTTTTATATGAACTATATTCTTAATAACTGTAATACTTTTCAATTTAAAAAATAATAACATTAATTTCAAAAACCGTTTTTCGAAACGTAGAGGCGGTATTGAGTGTTCTATATCAGATGACAATAGTGAAAACTGTATTTATGTGTAATTTCGCGAAATGAAGCACCTAAAAACCACAAACTTACAAAACACATAGTACGACTGCACGAACCATCTGAGGCAGAACTCTCTTGGCGTAAATTATTTCCTTTTAAATTTTCGGAGGGTTCTAGTTANGACTGCACGAACCATCTGAGGCAGAACTCTCTTGGCGTAAATTATTTCCTTTTAAATTTTCGGAGGGTTCTAGTTAATGTTAAATGGAAAGTGGCTACGCCCTTAATCAAATATATTTCCCACACACTAATTTTGTGTCTTACTTTCAAAGTTTTTTCTGCATATCTTATGCAGTTGTATCTTGTATCATTTTGGCTGCATATTCTTCCTCGGGGGTTTAAGGTTGTCAAGAGAAACTTTTTCTGGCTTATGTAACTCGTGTTATTGTGTTTAAGATANTTCTTCCTCGGGGGTTTAAGGTTGTCAAGAGAAACTTTTTCTGGCTTATGTAACTCGTGTTATTGTGTTTAAGATATTTCTTCATTGATATTCTCTCATGCGATTCTGTTAACTGCAACCAGTTGTACAGTTCCACAATTTCGATATTTTTTCTGTTGTACAATTTGGGATTATAGTTTACTTATTTTTCTGTGGTATATTACTTCCAGTAATCTGTGATCATTAAAGTATTTTGTTTCAACATTTTAAGCCATCCTGCACTGCACTGGTTCCGTGTTGATAAAATAAAACCCCACTTGCGTAGTGTAGCCGCACTTCAGCTTAGACAGAATTATGAGGTAAACACCTCAGTCGTTCAGTAAGGAGAGCGAGAAAATAAGTGAAAATCGTGCTATTATTATAATGTGACAATTTTTCTAATGAAAAACGTACCTTAAATAACAACATATAACCAGTAAAGAAATGCTATACTTGTTACAAATAATTCTTTGATAAACAGTTGGTAAAGATTTATTTGTATCACTACAGCTGAAATATTATATATTTCTGACACTTTTTTTTTATATTTTAGAAAACATACTAAACTGTTTATGTTATTCAATGTTATAATAAATATGATGTCTACAATACTTGCTTTTTAAATTCAACAATAATTTTACACATTCCACACTAAGGATTTGTGAAATTTAGGCCCTACATTCGTGGAACATGTAGAACACAGTCGGACAATGACGCCAGTAGAATGATTTGGAAGAGTTAGGCAAGAGGGCGTGGGGGCGTCGGAGCGTCGGAGCTCTTCGTGCTCTGTCATTCCGGACGCCCGGCGGTCATCCTGTCCACCATATTGGATGTCGGTAACCTTGAGCTTTGACCTAGACTCTCTGGTAACTTCTAACCTTGAAAACCCAAAAAAAAAATTCCTAAAAAATGTTTAAAAATAAATACAAGTTTATTTAAAGATTTATCAAAAATTTATAAAAAATATTAATAATTAATTAAAAATTATTAAACAATTTTAAGAATTTGTTTAAAAACTTAANATCAAAAATTTATAAAAAATATTAATAATTAATTAAAAATTATTAAACAATTTTAAGAATTTGTTTAAAAACTTAATAAATTATAATTTCGAACGTTTTTTCTCAGAGAGGATGGGAGCCGGAACCAACCGGCTGCGATGTTGTAATATCACCCTACCACCATGTTGAATGTTGGGTACCTTGGCCTTCATATTTGACTTTAAGCCTATTCCCATTATTTAGGATGACCTTGAATAAAAAAAATTCGCCAAATTGTTTTAAATATTCCCAAAAAATTATAAAAACACTAAAAATTATATAAGAAATATAAACAAATTTACAAAAAAATTACATTTCTAATATTTTAGCTTAGAAGGACGAGGGACGTAAACCGACCAGCCACAGTGTTATGACATCAGCCAACTACCATGTTGGACCCAGGTAACCTTGACCTTGACCCATAATCTTGACACTATAAGCGTGGCCTTGTATGACCTTAAAAACAAAAACTGGAGACAAATTAAAATAATTGCATAAATTCAAAAAGTTTGCGATTATATTACATTACTGACTACTCCGCCAACTTGAATCCAGGTGACCTTGACATTTGAACTCAACCCTGCTAACTTTGATTTTGAACCCAAAAATTCGTCAAAAATCCCAAACGTGTCCTGAGAATTTATAAAAAATTTATAAAACCTATTATTCTAAATCACTTTGTTTAATATTTNTCATTCTAATTGTATTAACATTCCCCTCCTCCACCCACACACCTTTGCTTATTCTGTTGAATGCACTCCACTTGGCCTATTGGTTTTTTCATTTGCCATTTGTTTACTTGAACACCAAGGTTGCACTGATGACTACGGCCATCATGTTAGATCTGGATGACCTTCACCTTGTCCTCAAATTTGTTACCTTGACCCCGTACCCATGACCTTGGATAACCTAGAACAAAAAAATAAATTCGAGAATATTTTATAAAATCAAAACCATAAAAAAAAAATTAAAAATAATTTAAGACTTATTTTTTTAATCAATCTTTCTATCAATGTCACAATATTTCCATCAATGAACACCACAATCAGAACCGCAATCAGCACCACAATAAGCACCGAAATCAGTGGTGCAATCAGTACCACAATCAGCACCACATACACCAATATTTCCATCAGTCTTTTAATCTTTCCGTCTTCTGTGGCAAACGATCCCTCCTGCTTCGCAAACGATCCCTCCTGCTCCGCAAACGATCCCTCCTGCTCCGCAAACGATCCCTCCTGCTCCGCAAATGATCCATCATGCTCCGCAAGTGACCCCTATTGTTCTATAAATGACCTCTCTTGCTCCGAAACTGACCTATACTGCTCCACAAATGACCTCTTATACTCCGCAAATTACCCCTTCTGCTCCGCAACTGGCCCCTCCTGCTCCGAAATTGACCCCTCCTGCTCCGAAAATGACCCCTCTTGCTTCACAAATGTCCTCTCTTGCTTCATAAATGACCCTTCTTGTTCCACAAATGACCTCACAAGTCCGACCTCTGACACAATCCATGTTTCACATTCACATAGTGGTTTGTTGGTTTAATTATGTTGTAATTCTCTGTAGTCAGGTAGAAGGAAATCACTGAGTGCATATTTTCCAAGTAGGAAGAGCCCGCTTATTCTTATCTCTAGATGGTTTACTGAATTTAGCGTCCAACCCAAACACTTGGAAACTATTTTATTTCTTTTGGGATAATTTGTGTATAGTAAAGTCAATAGTGCTTTCTATTTAGTCTACATTATACACAGACACATTCGAGGTCTTGAAGACTGTAGTACGTTCCTCGTCATCGTGGNGCTTTCTATTTAGTCTACATTATACACAGACACATTCGAGGTCTTGAAGACTGTAGTACGTTCCTCGTCATCGTGTGGCTCGGGCTTCGTATACCTACATTCCAAGCAGTGCTCCCATATATTTTTTTATATAAATGTTATGGTGGATGTCCTTTTGTGGATACAAGCTAGGTTCTTTACTGTACAAAGAACTGCAAAAATTGAAGTTATCTTTCTGACACAGAGAGGTGAACATCGATTTGGTAGCATTCTCTCGCTATGCAGTGAATATGAATTGTTGATACGAAGGTCTTCCTTTGACATCATCGAACACGGAGCCGCGACCTGCATCAACGCTGCCTGATTGCCGACTCTGTCGATTCTGCTATCGAGTTTTAACCTGCGGTCAAAATGCTNGCGACCTGCATCAACGCTGCCTGATTGCCGACTCTGTCGATTCTGCTATCGAGTTTTAACCTGCGGTCAAAATGCTCCTCAACATGAAAGAATTACAATTACGAAGAGTCCTTTTCGCATGAGGAAGAATAACGACAATGGCCACACACTATTTATGCAAGGTGATACATTGAAGAACGATATTAAGAACTGTAACGATTCGTCTTTTGAGAGCCAGCAAGTGATGTCATCCATACCCCTTGCTACACCAGTGAATACTGATTCCACAGACGATTGTGACGAGACAGTTAATGCTTAAGATGGAACGAGTGCATTAGAGTCGGTTTGTGTGGAATGTACATTTGCAAGATATTCGCAATATAAGAACTTCAAAATGAACTGTCGTTGGCTTTAAATACTAATGATGACCATGCGACTCATACACATAAAAGTAAACTTTAAATTAAGGATAAAACAAGAGGTGAAGATGATCATGAAGATAGCATTGATGATAATGACTATGACGACAGTGTTGATGAAAACTATGACGATTTTCTCGATGCACTGACACATCTCTCCACAAACATTTGCTGCAAAAAGCGACATGGAAATGCAGAAAATGTCAAAAACGCTTGTTACATATTTCCCGAAGACCCGAATGAACTTGATGATAGACTGATATTTTATTGACCTGCAAAAACGTGGGGATCTCTCACACATTCTTGAAATATCTTCATTCATTAGAGAATTGAAGGGGAGGGGTTATATAATATGATGTGATGAATTGCTTCCTTCTGAAATTCTAATAAAAAATAAGAATCTATTATTATTATAAAANGTTATATAATATGATGTGATGAATTGCTTCCTTCTGAAATTCTAATAAAAAATAAGAATCTATTATTATTATAAAATTTTTTTTATAAATTTTTGTGCCATACCCTCTCATCCCTCGCAAATTTTTAGTTGTGCTATCAGTGCTCAGCTATGAGGTAAAGATCCGCATACAGAATATTAATGAAAACTTTTCATACAAAAATGCATGGAAATTGACTGCATACAAAATATTAATTCTGTCGACATGTACAAATTAGGAGACAGTTAATTAATCTTTTTTTTATATATGGATAGAGACAGATGAGAGACCTATGGCCTGATGGAAAGATTATGAAAGATTTAAATTTTTGTGAAAGATTTATGGAACTATTCAAAGATTGATGGAAAGATTACCAAATATTTGTGGAAAGAGTGCGAAGATGGAAAGATTGCTATTGATGGAAATATTGAAATATTGATGGAAATATTTCGAAAGATTGATGGAAATATTGAAAGATTGATGGAAAGATTGAAAGATTGATAGAAATATTGCGGTGTTGATTGCGCTGCAGATAACAGTGTTGATATTGGTGTATGTGGTGCTGATTGTGGTGCGTGTGAAGCGATTGTGGAGCATTTGGAGCATGTGGAGCTGTCGTGGAGCTATTGTAGAGCGATCGTGGAGTATATGGAGCATTTGTGGAGCATGTGGAGCGATTATGGAGCATGTGGAGCTATTGTGGAACATATGGAGCGATTGTAGAGTATGTGGTGCTGATTGATGGAAAAATTGCAAGACTGATAGAACTATTGATAAAAAAACAAGTTTTCAATTAATTTTTCAATTTATGAATATTTTTTGGAAGCATTAAGATTTTATATATGTTTTTAGAATTTATTTTTGGGTGCAAGGTTACCCCCGATCACGGGCACAGGGTCAAGGCCAAAGATGTGAGGTCAAAGTGAAGCTCATCCAGACCTAAAATGTTGGAGTCATCGGTGCCACAAACAAAATTGCCAGTATGGCTGGTGAAGTGCATTCGACAGAATGACCGTTGATGAAGGGAAAAAGGAGGGGAATATTAATACAATGTGATTGATTGGAGAGGGTCAGTCACCTGCTGGAAGTGGTGCTGTGGGAGACCTCTAAACATATCAGTTTTTAAAAATTACTTTAAAAATAACTTACAAAAAATTATTTTTAATTAAATTTTAATATTTTCTTTTTTAATTTTTGGAAATATTTCTGACAATTGACCNACTTACAAAAAATTATTTTTAATTAAATTTTAATATTTTCTTTTTTAATTTTTGGAAATATTTCTGACAATTGACAAATTTTTGGGTTCAAGATGAAAGGTCACCAGGTTAAGGTAAAGGTAATGGTCACCTGTATCCAATATGGTGGTAGTAGTCAGTAATGTAATATGCTCGCCGACTTATGAATTTATTCCATTTTCTACCATTTTTTCCTCGAGTTTTTGTTTTCAAGGTCATTCAATGTTACAGAGGTTAAGGTCAAAGATCACTATCATGGGGTCAAGGTCCTCTGGGTATAACATGTCATAACATGGTTGCTGGNACAGAGGTTAAGGTCAAAGATCACTATCATGGGGTCAAGGTCCTCTGGGTATAACATGTCATAACATGGTTGCTGGTCGGTTTCAGTCCCTCATCACCACTATGCCCTAATATTTAAAATATTTATTTTATAATTTTTTTAAATTAATTACTAAATTGTTTGTTATAAATATTTGGTGACTTTTGGAATAACTTAAATTGTTAAGAAATTTTTTGGGATTCTTAGCGAATATTTGGGTTCGAGGTCAAAGGTTGCCAGGTAAAGGTTAAGGACATCTTAATCCAATATGGCGGAAAATATGGCTAACAGAAACGATATGGCTGATGGTTAGGTCTGACTCTGAACCCTGGACCCTTGTATCGATTTGGCANAAATATGGCTAACAGAAACGATATGGCTGATGGTTAGGTCTGACTCTGAACCCTGGACCCTTGTATCGATTTGGCATACCCTATGCCTATAAAACAAATGTGGCCACCACTGCTCTGCCCTCGAAAGCGATCCCCCCAAATTTGTCCGATGGATCGAAAATTGCCTTTTGGGGGATCGTTTTTGCAGCTGAGGGATCGGTGCATTTTTTAAGGGAAATTGGAATTTTTTAGGGAATAGAGCAATTTTGAGGGAAAAAGAGACATTTTGAGGTAAATTTAGTCAATTTTGAGGGAAAAAGTGAAATTATTAGGGGGAAATATCTGCCGGCCCACTGGAATGACTGAACATGAACAGGTNAAATATGGCTAACAGAAACGATATGGCTGATGGTTAGGTCTGACTCTGAACCCTGGACCCTTGTATCGATTTGGCCTACCCTATGCCTATAAAACAAATGTGGCCACCACTACTCTGCCCTCGAAAGCGATCCCCCCAAATTTGTCCGATGGATCGAAAATTGCCTTTTGGGGGATCGTTTTTGCAGCTGAGGGATCGGTGCATTTTTTAAGGGATATTGGAATTTTTTAGGGAAAAAGAGCAATTTTGAGGGAAAAAGAGACATTTTGAGGTAAATTTAGTCTATTTTGAGGGAAAAAGTGAAATTATTAGGGGAAAATATCTGCCGGCCCACTGGAATGACTGAACATGAACAGGTCCGACGCTCCGAGCCTCCAGCCCCTTTTCCCAGAATCGGCATTATCATTCTACTTATATCCTATTAACTTCCTATTAACTTTGTGAACAAAACTTTAAAATTAACATTCTTCTGCCTGTGAGTGGTGTTTTGAGAAGGCTTTTTTTTAATACCGGTATCAATATATGAGAACACTATGTTAGTGGCCGTATTCCTTCGTTATATAGCATTCAAGAGATATGAATTATGGCGACAAATAAGACACACTTATTAATTTTAATCGAGGCACGTATTTCGATGTCTTTCCTTAGACATTTTTTCTCTTTAAAGTTTGTTTGCTGAAAGTAACCTCAGTAAGGCAGCAAATTATTATTTTATACCGCATTTGTAAAGACAAATAATTTTCCTGTATTTATATGGATTCACAAAGCTTCCGAAGAAGAGTCATCGCGACGTTCTTGGTTGGATATTATCATTAGTTACGAGTTATTTTCCTCTAAAAATTTGCAAAAACATTTACACAACATGCTTATGGGCATTTTTCCAAACGCCAGAGTTCTTATCGCATCGGAACTTTCTACAACCTTCAGTACAGTTTGTGCTTAATTCCATGTGCAGAACACCGGAAATTTTGCGACCACTATGGACCTGTGCAGTGTAACTGCAAATGCTTAAGAACAAAATACATAATACGACAACACATTAGTTTCCTAGCCTGCGCCTTTTGATGCCGGCGTATGATACCGCCTTGGATTCCCATATAACCAAACAAGGTGAGTGTTTGCGGACGCAGTGTTTTCTCTTAACGAAATTAGGTCACTTATTTATGCCACCAATTTTTGGATTTTTTTTGTAGATTCAGTTATCTGAGTCCAAATTCCTGACATATTTTCAGGTTTGCAGTTCCCAAGATCAACAAAAACCAAGTTTTCTTGCAGTAAAGTATCACTAAAAGCATCGCTGTGATTTAGCGATTTAACTATGTCTCCTGTTGTTATACTCAAACTTTAAAAGAAATAAGAGAATCAAAAAGGATAACTATTTAATAGACCCATTTCAAATGTGATATTTTATGTTCACTTTGTATAATTCTCATTGCTTTTGTGTGGAAAGTTTTAGAAATTATAACTTAGCAGACTCCATAAAATTTTATAAAATTGCATAGTTAATTATAAAATGTATATAGAGATGCCAATAATTTTATACAGTGGAGCGATATTATATATAAGTAATAGTTTGCGTGTATGTGTAGGTACGCAGGTATGTATGTATTTACGTGAGTATGTTTCGTATGTATTTAAGCGTGTTTGTTAGTTCTCTATACAATTCTACACCGTTTGACGGATCTTGACCAAATTGGGCAGGGATGCCCTTTAGTACCCAGCTCAAAATACTTTATAAGCCGAAATGGCCTCCGGCCGCGTACTGGAGAAAATACCCTAAAATGGGGTCGTATATCCATCANACCCATTTCAAATGTGATATTTTATGTTCACTTTGTATAATTCTCATTGCTTTTGTGTGGAAAGTTTTAGAAATTATAACTTAGCAGACTCCATAAAATTTTATAAAATTGCATAGTTAATTATAAAATGTATATAGAGATGCCAATAATTTTATACAGTGGAGCGATATTATATATAAGTAATAGTTTGCGTGTATGTGTAGGCACGCAGGTATGTATGTATTTACGTGAGTATGTTTCGTATGTATTTAAGTGTGTTTGTTAGTTCTCTATACAATTCTACACCGTTTGACGGATCTTGACCAAATTGGGCAGGTATGCCCTTTAGTACCCAGCTCGAAATACTTTATAAGCCGAAATGGCCTCCGGCCGCGTACTGGAGAAAATACCCTAAAATGGGGTCGTATATCCATCANAAATACTTTATAAGCCGAAATGGCCTCCGGCCGCGTACTGGAGAAAATACCCTAAAATGGGGTCGTATATCCATCACTCCGGACAACGCTGATTATTTCAGCTAGTACATAATACATGTAACTATAAAAATTGAAATGAAATTTCACATGAGAAATTCAAAATTTATTCCTTAGTTTACTTAAAATATGCTAGTATTAGTTCCAAGCACCAGACAGGTGCTTGAAATATAAATGCTATCCTTGTTCTTAGATAAACTCAAAATTACCAAAATGCCAATTTTTTTCTGGCAATCCAATTTTAAGATGCTTTAAAAACGCTTCCACAAATAATATGGTGGTCAATTCTCAGTCAACTATACTCACAGATGGTTGTATACAAATAGATTGTCAGAGTTATAAAACTGATGAAAATCAATATGTTGGCTGTCCGACTTTAATAATGAGCCACGCGTGACGTAGTTCTTGTTGGTAGATTTGAATTACTTTTAAATAGATTTGAGATAAAAACAATTTTTTCCGAATTTTTAGGTTAATGAAGAAGCAGAGTCTAAAGGATAAAGATAGTCACAATATACCTTACCATTGCGAATCCATAATGGTGGACACTTGCTAAATTCGCAATTCAAGTATGCGATTTTGATACCTTTTCGAAGAATGTATAAATGTAGGGTTCTCGCTAATTGCAATATGATGGCTGACTATCAATAACCAGGGCCGTCGACAAAAATTTCGGGCCCGTCAAAAATAAATATTTCTGGGCCCCCTTCACGAGTGTCCTCCTCAACTCGCCACTTAACACAATTTGTTTCCTACCTTTTTCTCATATATTTTTTTATCTCTTCAGATTTATATCGTGGTTTACGATCTCAAAGGGAAGCATTTATACCACTGCAAGAAGAAAATAATCTATATTTTAAATTTATTTTTTGCGCAATTAATGAACAGTTTTCTGAAAGCCTGAATTAATTCAGAATACATTTTTTTATTTCTCGGGGCGTACAAATAAAAACCTTATAATTAACAAAATTTTGGTTTTATATTTTTATAATTTTAAAAATAAAAATGAAAATGTATTCCAGAGTTTACTGCAATATAATAATTTAACACTTTTCGTATAACATCCAAAATTTACCTTAATTGTCTCATTTCTTAAACAAAATTATATAAAAAAATTTAATAGTTCAAAATAATTAATTGAAAATAAAACAGGATAATCTTAATGCTGACAAACATTTTGAAATGTTAGTTAATTTCAAACAAATATTTTATCTGTATGTGAAAATAGTTGAAATTAAGTAATTAATAATTTTAGAAGAACAAATAAAAAGATTCCACTAAGTGAACTATATAACATTAGTTTTTTATAGTATAGAAGTGAGATTTAATTGGTTTTGATATTTGAATTTTTATTAAACGTTGACTTTAATATTGGCAATTTTTCTAATATCATCAAAATTAATATTGTTGACCAATTTAATAACATTTGCATACTATTCAGTATGGCTTCCAGCATTGTCAATATTAAGTAGTTTTTTACTAGGTTCAGTTTGCTAAATGAGCGTTCACCATCTGAAAGAGCCATAGGTACAGACAAAAAATTTCTTAAGCCTAAACAATTTTAATGGAAAACTTCCTCCAAGTGAATATTATAAATATTATTTAGTACCGAAAACTATCTTCTGGAATGACGCTGACGATAGTTGTATTTCCTTTTTTCTTCCCTGGTCTTCATCTGTGTCGTTTTTCTTTAAGACAAGTAGAAATATACATAGTAGCCGCAACCACCTTACATTCGGATAGAGTTTTAGTCCAATTATCTCATAACATTTGCATTTATTTTGATAGGTCGTTAGTATTTTCCGCTACTTTATCAAAAGGCAGTGTTATTGATTGCAAAATGAGATATATTTAATCAAAACACTCCAGGATTTTGATCCAAATGGTTGCAATTATAGGCTCTTGAAGGAGCAAAAATAATTACGTAAACCTATTGCTTCTGAATGAGCTTCATTTGTTAATTTATCGCCTACTTGTGGGTCAAGAAGTTCGTCTAAAACATCCAGAGTTCTTTGAATATGTCTCACTATAGGGCTAACAGCCTCATTCCTTGAATTTCACATTGTGTCAGATTTTCTGCGTAAGGAACATCCTGTTTTTGGTGCCATTATGCTCTATACTGTATGTTGGGACTTGCTCTGAAGAAGTTGTTAAATCGATTAACGCAGCTGAAAATGTAACTGAATCTGTGTAACACGATGCATAATGAACTCATACTGAGTTAAGCGAATGTTCTGCACAGGGAGAATTGATTTGTTTAACTGTTCTTCTCCTTCATGTGTGCTTGAACGCCTTGAAACTTGTCAGACATGTTTCTGGCATCGTCGAACCCTTGTCTAACGTATTCATATATATGCAACCCATGGTATTCTANAACTTGTCAGACATGTTTCTGGCATCGTCGAACCCTTGTCTAACGTATTCATATATATGCAACCCATGGTATTCTAGTATAATCATTAATTGGTTTGCAATTTATACTCCACATTTTCGAAAACAGTATAAAAATATTCATTAACTGTTTTTGGAAGGCCCATTGCCCTGGATCGCTCTTTCTTACGCGCATTCCTAAGGATAAGTACATTTGGTTCTTGGTGTGATACATCAGGAGTAGACTCACAAATTATGGAAAAATTCATTAATTTATTTATTTAGTCTAATATTGCGATAAAACAATGTTTGCCACACAGATTGATGAATTAATTATAAGTTTCATGGGATATATAATGGGCTTAAATTATTTTTTCTTCAGCTTAGCTCATTAAGAATTTCATAAGTGCTCTTCAAGCAGCACATAATATTGAGAAATCAGTTCAAGGCATCCTAAATGTTACTATTATGAATATGTACTATTTTTTAAGATGATTCTCGAAAAAGTATATCCCGACTACTAAGAAAAACTGTAACATCAAGAAATCGCCTGATTAAACGCATCATGATCTCTCTTTATGATGGTAATTGCTTCTGAATTTGACAGTAGATAGCCCTAGATCCTCTAGTAACGTGTTCAAGAGTCCTTCACTACAAATAATTTTGTCTGTGTTTTAGACTCCTCTCTCGTTCTGCTAGCTTCCTGTATAAATTATGTCAATGGTTTTCCGTAGTTTCCAACGCTTTGGTTGAAGCGATGTAGCTTTTATACTTGATGTCTGTCGTGGATGAAGTAAACAGTCTGCATGGGACACAATAAGTTTGTGGGCTTGTGGGTTGTTGAGCTGCACTANTAATGAATGGCGTTGAGATGAAGCAACTAATAACGAGAATAGTTTAGTTAATTTTTTATTTTTTTTGTAATTTAGAATTAAAAGCATATCAACCAAATTCAGTATGACCACCATTGAACCAGACTGGGCGAAGTGTAAAATAAATCTGTAAAATAAGTCACGATGGGAGTTTCATTGAAAAATTCCATACAAGCTTGCTTGATCGCTTGTATGGATAGTTATATGGAAGATTTGGCCGACTGCTGGTCGTTTTCATGTACGTTTTCATAATTGGTTCTGTGAAATTTTCGATAAAATGTTTCCTAAAAGGTCGAAATTTTAGTCAATCAGGAAAATGGTGGTGGAGTGTGGTATTGACGATAGTTCTAATTATGTTTATTTTGGTGATTGTTCCGTATTGCGTACTCTTATGGTAAAACCATAGGAANTTTACTGATGTTGAAACGGCATTATGTGAAAAATATGGGACACATCTGTGTATATTTGACACACAAAGTTCCGGTTTTTGCAACAAAACAATTAAACAATTAAGTTGCTCGCTTTAACGAATATTACAGCAGTCGTGGGTGAAATCCGTAGTAATCAGAAGTAAGTTCATAACAAATGCACTCGCCTCTGCACTTTACTACTTGCGTAACAGTAAGTATCGTGTGACAGGTTATTCCATAGAAACCTTCATCATGGCTTACATGCAGCATCGGTTAGCAGGTTTCGTAGAAGCTTCCGCCCGAGTTTGTATGAAACATTGAATCGTGGCTCGCAAACTTTACAGACAAATGCTATTTTTCTCAAATTTTAAATTTTCCAATATCAAATCCACAGAAAAATTGAGGCCATGGTCACAACACTTAAGGCAAAAGTTTCCTAATATTTGTTAAGGCATACGTCTAACTAGAATCACAAATCATGAATCCCGGTAGTGTTTCCAGTGAACATTCTCCCTCCTCTAAAATATCTATCTGCTAAAGAAACCATTCACACGTGGTATAGATATAAATATAAATATATTTATACAAAACAATTAATATCTTCCAACTTTCAAGACACTCCAAGTGAAAGNGTAAAATATCTATCTGCTAAAGAAACCATTCACACATGGTATAGATATAAATATAAATATATTTATACAAAACAATTAATATCTTCCAACTTTCAAGACACTCCAAGTGAAAGCTACTGTCGTTTCGTATATAATTTGTTTAGAAAAGCGCATGGCATTTGACCCACTAAAATGTTAATATTAGCTCCCGAGATATGTTATATAATGGCCATAAACAGTTCATATTTATGAATCACAACTTTCTTTAAGTTGCAGATTATCAGCTCCCGTCATTAAGAAAAATTAGGAGTGCCTTACAAATTAAACAAACGACGGAAAACTACGGGAATAAAAACTCGTCATCTGGGAACTGAAATCAGGGCCCATTGCAACGTAAACTCGTGATTCAACCAGCAATGGACGAGAGGTTATCTTGAAAACGATTTTGCAAACGTTCAATTTTTTATCACTGAATTCCTTTTGTAATATTTCATTTAACGTAATATCAGTCGATTATTAATTTGTTTGTCACAGACAAACGACGTTCCAAACGCAAGCAATTCGCAAACAAAATGTTAAGTGAGACTTGAGTCCTTTTTCTTCGTTCTCTGATTACATCCCCCTTTCTGATGGCTTAAGCTGGCGGTCAGATAAGGATGCTTCATTACGAATTCGCCACTTCGATTTCGTCGTGACACTTGAGTCGGCGAATCTCCGTCCACGTCAGTTATCAAGATGCATTACGGCATGCTCCAAATGCTAATTCGTGTACNGGTCAGATAAGGATGCTTCATTACGAATTCGCCACTTCGATTTCGTCGTGACACTTGAGTCGGCGAATCTCCGTCCACGTCAGTTATCAAGATGCATTACGGCATGCTCCAAATGCTAATTCGTGTACTTAGCAATACATAGAAACGTACGTGTAAAGATTTCTCTTATTTTACAAAGAAACGCTGACGCGAGTGCTTGTGTGGCTCCTGTGATTAAAAGTAATATGTTTTTTATTCATTCGTGAACGTTACTAAAGAAAAAATAGTTAAATATTGCGTGTACGCCGGCCATGGCGATATCATGNTTTTTATTCATTCGTGAACGTTACTAAAGAAAAAATAGTTAAATATTGCGTGTACGCCGGCCATGGCGATATCATTCACTATTTCTGTGTCGTCTGTAGTCATAAAATTGTAATTAAGCATATTTCTTATACGCATTCTCTGGTAATTAATACGCTTGTCGAATATATATTTTACAACTCACAATAAATTTTTGTGGAGATGGCATAGTTGACCACATTTGCAAAACATTCTTCTCGTCTTTGTAATTTTAAATTCTACAAACACAAAGCGTATTTCAGATAGGCCAGCAATACGACTGACTGAGTCAAATCTGGGTTTTCAGTATTGTCAGTTGACAAAAAAAGTATTTTATTCATTGAATTTTCACATATATAGTCTTTCACATATTTTAAACTTTATATAAATTAATTTTATGAACATTTNTTTTTATTCATTCGTGAACGTTACTAAAGAAAAAATAGTTAAATATTGCGTGTACGCCGGCCATGGCGATATCATGCACTATTTCTGTGTCGTCTGTAGTCATAAAATTGTAGTTAAGCATATTTCTTATACGCATTCTCTGGTAATTAATACGCTTGTCGAATATATATTTTACAACTCACAATAAATTTTTGTGGAGATGGCATAGTTGACCACATTTGCAAAACATTCTTCTCGTCTTTGTAATTTTAAATTATACAAACACAAAGCGTATTTCAGATAAGCCAGCAATACGACTGACTGAGTAAAATCTGGGTTTTCAGTATTGTCAGTTGACAAAAAAAGTGTTTTATTCATTGAATTTTCACATATATAGTCTTTCACATATTTTAAACTTTATATAAATTAATTTTATGAACATTTNTTTTATTCATTGAATTTTCACATATATAGTCTTTCACATATTTTAAACTTTATATAAATTAATTTTATGAACATTTATATAAACCTATAGAAATAAAATAACTCGCTGTAATACACTAGGCAATATATTGCATTTCTTGGAAACAAGATGTTCGTAAACGCTTGTTTTTTGTATTACTTGTCCAAACCCTAATATTGGAAAAAAAAACAAAAATTTAAACGTAATGAAACTACAAGAAACCGTATGAATGATATTATAATACACCATTGTGTGAATTCCCCATCAATTTGCTACTAAAGGAAAATCTATAATCTTTATGTATAGGTTTGTACGGTTAAAAATAGTATCTTGAGTTTGCTTACAGTTAGGCCATAACAATTTTATAAGAAAATAATACTTTGTTGTACTTTAGTCCCCATAATTGATTCAATATCGTTACAAAAAATTATTCATCTTATTCCAATTTGCAGTTTTTCGTAAAATGTAATTGGGAATATATCAAATGTTGCCTATATGCAGAAAAAGGTTTCCTTCAGGTCCAGTTTCGGGCTTTTTCTGTGACGTATGACTGAGCGCTTTAGCAGCGCTAAACATCATAGTGGTTTGCTGTACCCACGTAAAGAGTGTCCAATTAATTAATTCGCCGGAAAGTTTGAAATTTTACAAACATTTCACTTTAGAATTTCAAAAGTGTTTGTTGAAGAAAACAACTAAAATAAATTTGTTTTAAACCCAAGACTAAATAACGCCAAGTCTTGTATAATAAGTGAGTTCTTTCACCGAATGATTTTAAAGTTTCAGTAAATTGTTATGCCTTTATGTCGTATATTGTGCGCACACACATATACAACACCGGACAAAAATGTGAGCTCCTAGAAAAAGTCTATACAATTAGTTTTCCCATCGTCNGCGCACACACATATACAACACCGGACAAAAATGTGAGCTCCTAGAAAAAGTCTATACAATTAGTTTTCCCATCGTTTCACTTACAAATAATTGCAATGCTTGACGGACCACACTCACGTATTGCAAAGTCGTTATACAATATTATGTGAATACAATGAAATAAAATGCCCTTTTTATTTATCTTTTCATGCCAGAAATAGTTGCAGTTGACGTTTAATTATGCAATTATATTCAAAAGTAAATATGTAAAATAAGAATTACTGATAANCAGAAATAGTTGCAGTTGACGTTTAATTATGCAATTATATTCAAAAGTAAATATGTAAAATAAGAATTACTGATAAAATATTTTGTCTGCGGACCAGTCTGACTAGTCTGACTGACTGCATGTGAATTGAATAAAATATTCCTGGAAGGAGTGGTGGAAATGAAATTAAATTCTACATGTTATCAGGTTACGCGACTTTACTGTAATGGATATAATATTATATCGTGCGGACAAAAGAGTTGGCAGCACGAGTATACAATTTTTCTGTATGGATGCATCACCACCTTGGAACCGGATATGTACATCGATTCAGTTGGGAAGTGATTCGTAGATCCGTCGTATCTTCTCCTGAGGTAAGTTGGCACCCATATGTTGTACCTTATCCTTTATATACATTTATAACACAGCAGATCTGCACAGGGTCAGTGTTGACATCCGAGATGATTGCACACACAATTTATTGGAACGTTACTGGCCACGAGAGTGCCTCAATAAAACGCAGGCGTTGTATAGATGTATGTGTTATGTCCGTACGAGTATTTACCTGTATAAATACTCNAGTGCCTCAATAAAACGCAGGCGTTGTATAGATGTATGTGTTATGTCCGTACGAGTATTTACCTGTATAAATACTCAGGATTCTGTACCTTGAAGGGTAACGCATGAGGACGTAGGATGGTGCATAAGGATCTTCCGAATCACTATCAGAGGGGACCTGAAATCATACCCTACTAGTTCCTATATCGTGATTTGAGGAGTAATACCGGCTTGTCTCTACGCAACATTGGCAAAATACGTCCCCTCTCTACGATATTGTCATACTNAGTGCCTCAATAAAACGCAGGCGTTGTATAGATGTATGTGTTATGTCCGTACGAGTATTTACCTGTATAAATACTTTATCAGGATTCTGTACCTTGGAGGGTAACGCATGAGGACGTAGGATGGTGCATAAGGATCTTCCGAATCACTATCAGAGGGGACCTGAAATCATACCCTACTAGTTCCTATATCGGGNATAGATGTATGTGTTATGTCCGTACGAGTATTTACCTGTATAAATACTCAGGATTCTGTACCTTGGAGGGTAACGCATGAGGACGTAGGATGGTGCATAAGGATCTTCCGAATCACTATCAGAGGGGACCTGAAATCATACCCTACTAGTTCCTATATCGTGATTTGAGGAGTAATACCGGCTTGTCTCTACGCAACATTGGCAAAATACGTCCCCTCTCTACGATATTGTCATACTTGCACATGACGATGATGCGTGGTAGTGCAGAATCGAGATTAAGTGCCGAAAATAATGTGACGCCGCACTTTAACACTCCATGCTTCCCGTTTACACCACCACTCCAAGCGCCGCCATATTTTCTCTAGTGTTCACAGCAGCCTTCGTATGTCCTGTTGGTGCCAGTCACCTTGGTATGCCCTGTGGTATTTTATAGTTACGAATACCTGTGTGCGGATAGCAAGCAATGATGTTATAAGGATTGCGTAAACTTGGCACACCAAGCTGTGATTCTCCCATGGTGTGGCCTGACTTAGTCAACCAGGACATTCATGACTTTTTTGGGTGCCCTCACGTTTCCACCGGTACTCATTTTGGGTCACTATGGAATTTTTATATTTCACGCGCTTGGAGATTGCACGATACGTACACCCGGCCCCGTGCATGCCTGCAATGTGAGCCCTATAAAACTCCTTCAAGTGCTGAAAATGCTGTAGAAAAACTCCAATGTGTCTATATTCGGTGACATTCCCTCACAAACATTTAACCGTATGACACTCCGCACATGCCTTATAACACTAACCCAATTATCGTAATGAAACAACAAATGCTTTCTGGTGGCCATTCTAGACGCTATAGACCACTGCCGCTTATACATTTACACGATCAGCAATAGTATGCACGTTTGCCAAATCACGTTCAATTTGATCTATTCCTTTTGAGCGCTTTACTTTTTACTAACCTGCTTTCCGGAGGAAATAAAGGCTTATGAAATCAATTTCCTGTCTGTGTTTCTGTCTGTGTATGTGTGTATATTGTGCCATTTCTGGCACCATTGGTGTTAAACATATGCTTATTTCCTCTCTTTTTTTGTAATGTTGGCTTCTCTTCAGCTAATTATCTTCTAGAAAATTATTAATTTGGTGCTCAAACTGAAACCACAATATTGTAAAAAAAGTACTAAACCTTTATTTGTTCATAACTCTTAAATAGTTAAAAATGGTAATAATTCGTATGTCTGTGATATGATGTCTCACAAAAATAGACAATTAGTGTTTTTTTACAAAATAAGTTATTCTGTCAAATATGAGTTTCTGAAATGTGATTCTTTCAGTCACCTATGCTTTGCAGCCTTTGATGTATTGTACTCTTTTTTACTGTGTTAAGATGGCATCGTGTGTATTGCACTGTGTTGTATAACTTAGCCGTGATTGTTGACATCCTGTGCTGTAGTGTAAAATTATAATATACTGCCAGGTGTCCAGAAAATCATAATTAAATTATTTATGTAACTTTGAATATAAGTCAAACTGCACTTGTAATTTATATCGTAGTGGTGACCACGAGTAACGGTTCTTCTGTCGAACCACTAGCCTGTGGAATTACCCTTTTCTGAGATTTTATCTTTAATGCTGACACGATATTTTTGTTTTCTTCTTGAAAATCATGCCATGTAATTGATTCTCAGTTTTTTTTATCGTTGCAATATTTATTTAGTTATGAGGGAACAAGCTTCCCGTACTGCCTTGGGTACGTCTTTAAAAACCTTTTCAATAGCCATTCGTGATTTTGTGTATTATTGAGGGACGAAACATCATTCTTATCATTAAAATTGTATGTTTAATGCGGTCCAAGTCGTTTGCCAACATTCCAGCCATGTTGTCCAAGTTGGCTTGCCGAGCAGTCGTCGCCTGTGACAAACTAATTAAGTAACTTACTCTTTCCTTCCTCCATCCTGATGGCAGTGAAACTGGCTCTTGGCAGTAACTTTCATAACAGGAAAGCCTGCATGTCATAGTTTATTTGGTCGTTGGTCATCCAAACAACAAAAAAATATGTCTTCATTTATGTTTAACAAATACTTTATTGCAACCATTACAAATAATTAGAAAAAAATAAGATATGTAGAAAAATCAAGTTATGTGTAAAGTAATTTTAACAGAAGTTCTTGCATGAGGTGCACCTCTTTAAGGTAATTCCATAAATTTCATATTTGTTTATTTTTTATATTAATGTGTAATGATTTAACTTTGAATGTAACTTCAGTGTTGGTTACAAAAAATAAAACACTGAACAACTTGAAAATATTAATACATAATACTCATTGTAAAAGATAAATATATATATATATATATATGATTTTTTTGTAATTTGCAATACAACACTTTATTAATTTAAAAATTGTAATAACGTTTATTATAAGTTTGCTTTGGCATACTGCTAATTTTGGATTTCACTGTTATGGCTGATAGTTTACATTCATTAGTTATAAGGATGACGTTTTGACTTGTCCTAGTATTTATAAACTTAGTGCACAAATACACACACAAACACAATCAGATCCACTCCCTACTTTGGTCACCTCCAGTCTGGCGGATGGCGAATACCTGTAATCTTCATGGTTCCTGCTATGCGGTTCGTGGGACCGAGAGTGGCTGAGTGTGGATGTGCGTGTGTCTCACTCCCTTTAAAAACTTTGGAACTCGTGAACGAAATTTCACTATACTCATTACGCATGTATATAGATATTATATTTTTATAGTTTTCGACCACGCCGGGAGCTTACTTTGAAAACGGCCGCATTTTTTAAATTAAGGACGATATGTCATATCTTGGGAACCATTCCAGCGATTTAAACCGAATTTACTATGCTGGCAATGCATTATGTAAACATTGAATATTGAGATTGATATTGTTGGTCCGCCATTTTGGAAAAAAGCATTACATGAGAAATAAAGTTTTTATATTATATCTCTTAAACTACTCAACTGATTCTCACCAAATTTGGCACGTAAGTGATACAATGGTAGGTCATTAAAAAATATGCAATTTAAAACGATAGGGTACTTGTTTTCAAAGTAGCAGNTTGGCACGTAAGTGATACAATGGTAGGTCATTAAAAAATATGCAATTTAAAACGATAGGGTACTTGTTTTCAAAGTAGCAGCCATACAAATATCTTAGTTTCATTTATTATATCTACCAAACCCGTTCCGCCAATTTTGTCCAAATTTTGTTTACTAAGAGTTTATAATACAATCTTCATATATGCCATTTCATAGCCATTTTTGCCGGCCATTTTGAAAGATAACGATACAATAATAAATTAAGTTTTTAGGTCATATCTCGAGAAAAAAATTTACCGATACCTACCACATTTGGAAAACAAGTAATACTGGCATGTTTAAAGTTTTTCGGGCACTCATTTTCAAAATGGCGACAACAAAACAATGTAAGCTTTATATTATATATCGTTGAAACCATGTAGTCAATTACAAATTAACTTTGTGTCCTAAAAGTATATATCACATGTACGAAATGTAGATACACGGAGCCTCTTCCGTGCACCATTTTGTAAGATGGCAATACATGAATAAATAAAGTTTTATGTTTTATCGCAGGAAACAATTTACAGATTCCCAACAAATTTTGCAAACAAGTAATACTGTGGCAGGTTATGTGCACTAGTATTTTTAAAGTAGACCAGGCGCTTATTTACTAAATGGCGGATATAGAGCCATTTAAGCTTATTATGCTGTATCGTCGAATCCATGTAATCATTTCCTACTTAATTTTTTTGCTGGCAGTATATATTATAACTATCAAATTTGTCCACACAAATTCTCTTTTTTGTGCCATGTTTTAAGATAAACTCGCATGAGAAAATCAAACCTTTATGTAATATATCCGGGAAAATACAACAGATTCCTACCAAATTTAATAAACAAGTTACACAAGCCATGTAAATTGATATATTTAGGGTACGTCAGACACTTAATTTTAAATAAGGGTTTATAAACATTTTAGCTTAGTATGCATTATCTACGAAAATACGACAATAATTTAATTTTTAACATTGTATACCGATAGTATCTTTTAGAACCACCAAATCTGTCTATACAGAACCTCATTTTCCCGCTATTTTATAAGATAATCCCACATGAAACAAAAGAGTTTTTTTGTCATATCTCGGGAGACCATCAAACTATTCCCACCAAATTTTATACGCAAGTAGTGCTACTGTACGGTACGTAAATTAACATGTTTATGTGCAGCAGGCCTTTTTTTAATGGTGTGTATATAAATAATTTAGAATGTATGTTATGTTTACTAAACAATTCAACAAAACTTAACCAAATGTTGTGCACTATCAGTATTAATTGGAAGAATCAATTATGTAAACAAGGATCCTGTTTTGCCGGTACTTTTTGCAAAATAAAACCAGGTGAAAAAATTTACTTTTTTCCATATTTCCAGTACAATTCAACAAAGTGCCGCCCAATTTTCAGGACAATAGTGCTACATAAGGCCATGTAAATGTGCATTCTTTAAATGGGGTAAGACATTGATTATAAAAATGGTGCCAATATAAATATTGTTACATGAGTGCTTTTCTGCTGCGCATCCCTTGCCCCGTACCGTATGAGCGAGCGAGACAGTATGCCACGGAAAGAGCGTTAACGAGAGAAGTGCGCGGTAATTTTCAAAGGCGAGCCGCCGTGTCAGATAATCCTATCGGGATTTGTGGGCTTCTGACATACAGTGGATTTAATTTCTGGTGTTATCTATACTAATATTTAAAATACAAAGTGTGTTTGTTTGTTTGTACTTCTTTCACGCCGCAACGGAGCAACGGATCGAAGTGATTTTTTGCACAGGGATAGATAGAAGGCCAGGAAGTGACATATACTAGTTTTTATCCCGAGAAGATATCTTATTCTCTCTGGGAAATGTTTATTGGAAAATGAAAAAGTACACAAACGGAATAAAAATTCAACGTCATAACCGAGCAACAATCGACGTAATTTCTTGCACAGAAATAGTTGGAGGGCTGAAAGGTGATATTGGCTACTTTTTATCGCGAGAAAATGTCTCAAAAAATTCACTCAGTATGTATTTTCCTTTAATGATTCTATGTTAAACGACATACCAATTGTAGTTTTAAAAATTGACAAAAATGGCATTCAATTAGTTTTAATTAACTGCATTTACTTTTGGTTTTCTTTGATTCGCTTTTCGTTTTGGTTTTGTTGTTTAGAAAAATTCGAATATTGTTCAATTTATAAGACTGGATTGACCTTTGGTACTGATTTGCACTTTGAATTGGATTTGTTGGTTTGGTATTTGTGTTGGTTTCCTTTTTAGATTTTTTTTTGTTGCTTAGTTTTTCATAGTCTGTATAATAAATAATGCCTCGCAAACGAAAATAAAGTCTTTCAAGAGGATCATCTCAAGCACAATCGAAAAGATTTGCTCGATCGCAAAAGTCTTCAGAAGATGCCGAACTCAGAAGACTAGAGTAAGCACAGCGACAAGGTGCTTTGAGAGCCGCTGAATCTCCTGCTCAGATTCAGGAAAGGCTCGAAGAACAGGCCGCATGCCAGGAACATCTCAAGATATTAGAGACTCCTGCCGATACTCAACTCCGTCGAGATGAACAGGCAGAGCGTCAAACCGCTTTGAGAGCCTCAGAAATGTGTGAAAAAACGCAGCTGCATTTAGATGAACAGGCAGAGCATCAAGCCCTATTAAGAGCCTCCGAAACGCCTGTGCAGACCCAAATACGACTGGAAGAACAAGGAGAACGACAGGTTGCTTTAAGGGTATCCGAAACACCTGAACAGCCACAGGCCAGAAGAATCGCAAACGCTGAACTCCAAGTGGAATGTCGACGAGCTTTTCAAAGAAACTCTTTGTCTGTATTTAATGACGCGGCATTTCATTACGATCCCATAATTGATTATAAGAATCATAGGCTTGTTGTTATCGGACTCATGGACAAATCGTGCCGGTTTTGTAGCGCTTTGAAATGGAAAGATGAGACCGCAGGGTTGTGCTGTTCCAGCGGGAAAGTTTCCCTTCCTTTACTTGGTGAGTCAGAAGAGCCTCTGAAAACTCTCTTTTTGTATGACGTTGATGAATCACGGCGCTTTTTAAATAGGGTCAGAAAGTACAACTCATGTTTCCAAATAACATCTTTTGGAGTTGACAGAGAGATTATAATGCCCGGATTTTCGCCAACGTTTATTGTTCAAGGGCAAGTTTATCATAGAATATGTGCGCTTTTTCCAGCTGTCAATGAACAGCATAAATTCTTGCAGGTATATTTCGTTTGTAACGAAAAAATTGAAACAAACCGCCTGTGCCAATTTATTCAAGGAGTTGAAAGAGACACGGTGTTGAAAATTCAAAGAATGTTCTATGAACACAAAATCTTGATAAACACATTTAAAACCGCTTTAGAGAATCTGCCTCGAGAGGGTTTTTATGTAGTTATCCATGCTGGTTGGACTCCGCGTAGAGAGCATGAGAAGCGCTACAATGCACCATTAATTAATGAAATCGCTGCAGTAGTGAGCGGCGACCAGTTCTCATCACGAGATATTGTCCTGCGAGCACATGACAATACGTTGCCACGGTTAGCTGACACACATAAGTTTTATGATGCCCTGCAATTTCCGTTGATTTGTAGCAAGGGACAAGAGGGATATAATTTTCAAATTCCACTCATTAATATTTTAACATAACAGCCTGTTCCGAAAAAAAACGTTTCGTGTATGTGTTTTTATGCGTATCACATGATGATGCGAGAGAATTATTTCAACCTCTTTGCGCGGTGCTGACAACTTTTTCATAATTTCTGGTCGACATGTATATCACAGTAGAGTAGAAAGCGAACGCCTCCTCTACATCTCTTTAACAAAATAAGATGCGAGTTGAAAATGACATGCATCTGCAAGATGCTATTAATAGCGATGCTAATGTAAACCCTAGTGGCTTAGGTAAAATGGTAAATCTTCCGTTTTAATTCGTCAACAGTCCCCGCTACCTGCACGAATACACCCAGGATGCATTCGCCTATGTACGGAGTTATGGTAGACCCGATCGTTTTGCCACTTTCACTTGCAATCCCTCATGGAAGGAAATTGCGGAGGAGCTAATGCCCGGACAACCAACTACTGGCAGACAACATTAAGTTGCCAGAGTCTTTCGTTTAAAAGTACAAGATATAATGAATGTGCACGTCCTAATATAGCTCAACGAGAAGCTGCGTCCCAACAAAATAGACGACTTAATAAGCACTAAGATTCCGGATCCAGCACAAGATAAAGATTTGTACGACACCATAGTCCGAAACATGGTTCACGGTCCATGTGACGTGCATAACCCAGCATCGCCTTGCATGAATGGTGGGAAATGTACAAAAAAATATCGACGAACGCTACTAAAAGAAACAGTGCACAATGACAAAGGCTACTCGTTATACAGACGCAGAGCACCAAAAGATGGTGTTAGGAAAGTCACCGTCAAGGCTCTCAGTGGGGCGTTCGTAACCTTAGAAAATAGCTGCGTTGTGCCATATTCGCCCATTATTTGTAAAGTGTTTAATACTCACATTAATGTAGAAGCTTGCAGCTCTGTCCGCGCTATTAAATATATATGCAAGTATATAAATAAAGGAAATGATCAGGCGATATTCAATCACAGAAATGAAGGTGGGTTGCAGCCCATTAATGAAGTCCAGACCTTTCAAGCAGGGCGTTATGCCAGTAGCAAGGAGGCAGCGTGGCGGCTCCTTGGTTTCCCCTTACATGAGAGACATCTAACTGTTACTCATCTTGCCACGCACTTGGAAAACGGGGAGCGCGTGTACTTTAATGAGAACAACTTCAATGAAAGGGTCTCATCACCGCCCAAGACCACACTAACAGCCTTTTTCCAGCTTTGTCAGACCGACTCTTTCGCAAAAACTTAGTTGTATGCCGAAGTCCCCCGTTTCTACACTTGGAACACTTCAAGAAAGGAGTGAAAACGCCGCGTTAAAGGCACGCCTGTTGAAAATTTTGCCTGGAGTTAAATCATCAGATGCCTTCGGCCTTGTGTACTCCGTCCATGTAACAAATTTTGAATGTTCCTGTTTGCATATGCTGCTGCACCATTTCCGGGGTCCAACAAGCCATAGATAGCTTAATACTGTCAATGGTCAGGAATGCGCAACATATAGAGAGACATGTGAAGCTCTGCGTCTGTTAGAGAATGATAATCATTTAGACGAAACCATGGAGGAAGCCGTACAGTGCCAGTCACAGCCAAAATCAAGGGAACTATATGGAACCCTCATATCATCTTGCGGACTTAGAAATCCCTGACAGTTGCGGGATATGTACAAATAGTACATGAAGGAAGACATTTTGCAACGGATATAGCTGACACAAGCAGACATGACATTTAATGAATACATTTATAACGAAACCCTTACAAAAATTGAAGATAAAACAATAGCAATTGTGGGGAAAATTTTAAGCGATTTCGGAATGATTAGCCCTCCATGATCAGACGCAAGTGACTTAAGTGACGAAATTGTTTGAGAGTTAAATTATGATGTCCCAGCTTTGCAGCAGCAAGTTACCGAAATGGTGCCCTGGTTATTACCGGCACAAAGACACGTATTTGACCACGTTTTACGTCAAGTGGAGTTAGATAATGGTGTACTCTTCTTTCTAGATGCCCCTGGTGGAACGGGATAAACATTCTTGTTAAATTTATTTCTGGCTCATATAAGAAAAGACAAATAAATTGCTGTAGCCGTGGCTTCCCCCGGTATAGCCGCCACACTTCTGAGCGGGGGCTGTAACGCGCATTACGGGTTAAAGTCGCCACAGAATCTTGCTCAGGAAAAGTCACCCATCTGCGATTTTAGTAAAAATAGCTCTCGAGGTACAATACTGCGTCAAAGTAAGTTGTAAGTGTGGGACGAAAGCACAATGTCACATAAAAAAGCGATAGACGCCCTAAACCGAAATCTACAGGATATAAGAAACAATAAAGACATTATGGGAGGAATGGTTGTATTACTGGTTTGTGACTTCCGCCAAACTCTACCGGTGATTCAGATGGGCACACCTGCAGATGAAATCAAAACTGTCTCAAGTCATCAAGCGTATGGGCAAATGTCAAGAAATTCAGCTTGACGACAAATATGAGAGTGCACCTTTACAATAACGTTGATAAAGAACATTATGCTGATACACTATTGAAAATTTGAGATGGGTGGTTTGAAGCAGATTCCGACGGCTTTCTGTGACTAATGGAGGATTTTAGTAATTTGGTGCATTGTGATGCGGAACTGATTGCTAGCGTTTACCCAGATCTACAAAGACATATAAATGATGAGCAGTGGCTATGTAAAAGAACGATTCTAGCATAAAAAAATGACATCGTTAATAAAATTGATACATAGATTTTGAAAGATGTACAAGGTGAAACAAGGGAGTATTTGTCAGTAGACACAGTCATGAACACAGAACACAGCACTTCATATACTATAGAGTTCCTGAATTCTCTAGAGTTGTCAGGTGTGCCCTCACATAAACTCCACTTAAAATTAGGCGTTCCGGTCATGCTAATGCGTAATTTAGATGCACCGCGATTATGTAACGGGACGAGGCATCGCGTCATACAGCTTGGGCAGAACATAATTGTTGCCACTATTCTGACAGGAGTATGAAAGGGCGAGAACGTAATCATCTCCCGGGTCCCTATAATCCCCACAGATCCCTCCTTCCAATTCAAACGGTTGCAATCCCCTCTAAAGCTTAGTTTTGCTTTTACAATAAACAAATCGCAAGGGCAAACATTACAGTTAGCAGGGGTGCACTTGGAAAAACCATGCTTGTCTCATGGCCAGCTCTATGTCGCATGTTCGCGTTTGCCCAATGCCCAAAATCTCCAAATCTTAGCGCAAGATAGAAAAATTTACAACATCGTGTACAGTAGCGTCCTAAAATAGTGCTCTGTTCTGTGTTATTTATCAGTGTCTGTCTACTAACAAATACCGTTATTTCTCCCTATAAGTTTGTCACTATAACCACGCCAATGAAGCCACGGGTAAAAGCTAGTATTTGGAATAATTGTATGGTAATTTCCCTAGCATCTCTCAGCTATATTCAGGGAGCGGGGAACGTTCTAGATTGGGTCAACGAGACTTCTTAATCCACGACGGGTCTCCGAGCGGACAGTCTAGAGTTTGGAGTGTTGTGCGACCTTCAGCCCCAGGTGTGCAAAGACAGCGAAGCTATGAGTTAGCAGAGCAATGAGTGGCGTTGAGAGTGACCAGCGTGAGTGAAGTCTACGTACTGCGAACACCGGTAAAGTGGAGAGTGATATTGATGGGCAGGACTCTTAAAATTGATGCATGAATGACATACATTCGATGTGATAGCAATAGACGGATAGAATTTGTGTAACTAAATTTTTGTCAAATATTTTGGAGACGTGTTCCTAACAGCAAAACATATGAACATGGGTGTGCAAATCTGTAGTTAGGGAGTTATGAAAAGATTTGCCACTGCATTGACAGCTGCTATGTATTAAACTGAAACTTTAATTTTTATGATTTTCGTAAGTAAAGTGGGCCATGACGATGTGGTTGACTTAGTTTGATTGTTTTTTGTTTATTTTAGAGCAAATAAACTAGAATAAAATTTATTCGTTGAGTAAACAGACAGATATGCGCTTCATATATGCCCTTGCAGATGGGAATGCATTACGAGCACGTGTACTTTATGCAGAAAGGTACCCTGACAGACAGTTACGTTGTTCAAGAATGTACATAACATTCCACCAACGCTTGCGAGAGTCAGGCTCATTTCAGAGGGGTGTTTCAGATGTTGGCAGACTAAGAAAGTACGAAGCGTTGAGCTTGAAGAACGAGTTCTTCGTGATGTGGACGTCAACCCAGCAGATAGCTGAAGACGTATTGCAGTAAGGGAGAATTTAGTCACATGACTATCTAAAGAATTATGCATGTAAACTTTCCGTATCCATATCACCTTCAGTGGGTGCAATTATTAAATTTGGCTAACTTAGAACAAAAAAAAAACATTCTGCCTATGTATGTCACAGCAGTGAGCTGTGCTTATGCATTTCTTAGCATTTGCATTGTTTACTGATATGGCTGGCTTTACACGGGATGGTATCGCCAATTATCATAACATTCATATCTGGGTCTATGGAAACCCTAATGAAGTACGACAGGACAACCATTAACAGGGGTTCAATATAAACGTTTCGGGTGGAATCATTTATGTTCAGCTTCTTGGTCCCAGGTGTGTCTGACTGGACACACCTACAGTTTCTCAGAAATGAGTTGCATCATTTAATTGATGATGTACCTCTGGACGTCATCTAATGAATGTGATTTATGCACGATGGTGTTCCCGCTCTCTTCAGTCGGAGAGTTCGTCAAATTTTTAAATGATAGATTTCCTCAAATATGAATTGGTAGAGGGGGATTCATTGAATGGCCTGATCAATCACCTGATTTGAATGCAATGTATTTCTTCTTAGAGTTATTGGTTTGTGCAAAACCTGTACCTGGTGTTGACGTTCTGAGAGAGCGTATCCAAACTGAATTCGACCAAACAGAAAAAACTCCAGGAATTCTCTACATAGTATGGCAAAGCATGGAACACAGGATTATGGGATGCGTCGAAGCAGGAGTAAGCCACTTCAAGCAATTTTTGTAACATTCGCTGTATCACTTGTACCATTATCAATGGAGTCATGTAATTCAGGAATAAATGATTTTTCAACCCATGTTCAAACGAACATTTTTAGTGTGTTCCTGTTAGGAACACGTCCCCAAAATGTTTGACGCCAATTTAGTTACATTCTGTAGAGTTCAGCCATTTATTGGTTATGATAGTATTTCAGAAATGTATTAATTTTTTTATAAATGCATGTTGGATCACAACCTTTAATGCTGCATTTGCAGCAAAAATAATATTTTCTATAGTTTATAATTATATCGCATATTTTTAAGTCTTTTGTGTTAATTTAGTTTACTAAACAGGAAACATTTTGTTAAAGCATATTAAGTTTTTGGAATTCATTTATTATTCTGTATTTTTATATTAATACTGTGAAACTGTGGACATCACTTCTTCCGCCATATTTTCAATGGATTACATTAAAGTTTACCATTTTTTAAAAACAGCTTCAATATTTTAATACAATATTTTTATTGTTCGAATCCCTTGGCTTTTATATCACTAATAATTTAATTATAGATATTATTTTTTAGAGTTATGATTCTTAGAGTGATGAAGGGCGATGTGGTATTGTTTTGAAACAATGAGTACTGAGAAAGCAATAACATTTTTATTTTTGTTTTTTTTTTATTTTTCATTAAAATTTCTAATTCAAAATGTAAAGTTTCTGTAATTATAAGTTTAACGAAAAATTTTATAATCTCATAAATTATGTAGTTAGTAGTGTGCTGTAGAAATTTAAGTTCATTATTTTAATACCTCAGTAACAAAAACTAAACTGTATATAATTTACTGTGATTATGAATTTAAAAACTAGAGACCATTATTTATTTCAGCAGATTAAAAAAGTGTTAATTAAAAAATGTTACTCGGTAAAGTATTTAATTTGCATCTACGAGGCGGATTTTCTTTTCCGCGGCATTTTATCTTTATAAAAAATATCAATGACCTAGAAAATATAAATAAAAATTTTTCTCATAACTTTATAATAGAAGACTGTTTTAATTTTTTTTAATTTTCTGCAGTATGTATGTAGTTTTAAAGATTGAATATTCAAATTAATCTTTTGGCTTATTTTGGTGATGTATTGTAATGTTTTCAATATTCTACAAAATTTAGTTATATTTAATAATTTTAAAAAGATTTGACTAGAGGCCCTGGGCTTAGGCACCTGGCGCCCTGGGAAAGCAAAATTTCAGTTTTTGGCACTTTTTTATTACTTTAAATTTACCATTCTGTTTTTTTAAGGTGCGCAATTTCGGAACTTTGAAAACAATTCAACTTGCAACTCATGCTTGTCCTTGTCTACAAATCTCCAAATAAATATCAACGAAGAACCAAGTTGAATAAACACAGAAGAACATTTTTTTTTAATCTTCTCCTTTTATACTTCGTGCCCCGTTCTGTGCTATATAGCGCCAAGGGCATTTGGCCAGTCCTCCCAGTTATAACACTGGCCCTGACTATTATAGCAATATTTGTGTTTTGTTTAGTAGTTAATAGTTGGTGACACTTGGGCATGTTTTGTCGCACATTTGCGTGCAGATCGTTATATTCCGTCATTTCCAGTAACAGTTGGTATAGTTTACTAAGTTTTGGCCTGAGTGGATGCTATCTAGTTAGTATGGTCACATCTTATAATATTTTATCACATTTTGTTACCATCGGTGATATTTTGTTGGGTATGATACTGTTGACATGCCTTGTCATAACTGACCAAGTTTGGTTAAGTTAAGTCACATTCGATGGAATATTGTTAGATTTTGTATAAGCAATTATGTTCAAAGTTTTGTAATGTTCCGTCGCACTAGATATTCTTTTGTCATATTTGTCGGAGCGGGTTACCTTCGTTTGCAATCAGTTATGTTAAGTTTTGATTGGTTACGATTAGATAAGTACTACATTCGAATTGGGTAGTGCGCAAGTAAAACTAATGAGTGAAAATGAAATTAAAAATGGTAATATTCGTAAAGTAGTAACAAAGTATGAGCATTCGTATGGCATGTGAAAATATTTAAAATCCGTTACTGCCCTCTACGCAATATAAGAGTTTTATTTCTGCAGAACTTGATTTCCGATGGGCCAGCGCGCTAATTTTGATGGCAAACAAAAATATATCTTCAAGATCAGTCTATTAAAGCCATAAAAGCCTTGTACCAATTTAGTTACTTTCATTTCATTCCAGCATCTGAAAGAAAATATAACCTGCTAACGCAGACGTATACACATAAAATCAATGGCTTTATCCCCGAAAAAAGAACACCTGATTTTTTTTAAGATCATTATAATGTTTCCAGAGATGTTTTTTATTTCGTCGTAGTTTATTAAACGCTGTTTTGAAAATAATCACATAGTCTTCCAATATAATTTTGTTAAATACAACGGTCTTACATAGTACAAAAATTCAATTTTAATCAGTTGAATTGTAATGTAATTATTTCATTGGGCGTTAGTAGTATAATTTGGGGGAGTTGGGGCCAATGATGTCTGACGTCGGAGCTTGGAGCTGTTCATGCTCTGTCATTCCGGTCGACTGACGGCCATTTTCTCCTCAAAATGTCTTTTTTACCCTCAAAATCGACCATTTCCTCCTCAATATTGTCTTTCTTTCCCTCGAGACTTCCCATTTACCCCTCAAAACTACACCGATCCCCCAGTTGCAAAAAAGATCCCCCGAAAGACACTTTTTATCCATTGGAAGGAATTGGTGGAATCGTTTTTGAGGGCAGAGCAGTGGCGGCCATATTGGTTTTAGAGCCATGGAGTATGCCAAATCGATTCACAGGGTCCGAATTCAGATCTGACCATCAGTAATCTTGGCTATGTCAGCCATCTTAGCCGCCATATTGGATCCAGGTGACCTTGATCTTTGATGTTGGCCCTGTGACTGTGAATGAACTTGAACCCAAAAATTTGAAAATTACAAAATAATTCTAAAAATCCCATAATATTATAAAATTTTATAAAAGTGTACCTAAAATATTTGTAAAAATGTATTCGAAAATGCATTTTCAATTTATAAAATTAACATTTTTAATATTCGTGCTCAAAGGTGTCGGAGAACAAGAGCCAACCTGCCACCATGTAATGACGTTACCCAGCCACCATATTGGAACCAAGTGGAACTGATCTTTACCCATGACCTTGACCATAACCCCATGACCATGGCTTTAAGCTGAAAAAATCGCCAAAAAACACAAAAATTTCTTTAAAATATGTAATAAAAATGTTTATAAAATAAATATATAATTTTTAATTTTTATTAAAAAATATTACTAAAATATTTTTCTAATGTTTTTAAAAACTTACATTTCCGGGGGTCCACCACAGCACCACGTCAGCAGACGACTCACCCCCTCCAATTAATCACATTGTAAAACCATTCCACTCCCCTACCACCTCACATATGCCCATTCTGTCGACAATACACCGCCCGCTATATTGTTTTTTTTTTTGTTTCTAATTTGTTTACATTTTCAATGCCTAGGCGGCACTGATAACTCCCACCATCTTGTTGTAACTGGGTGACCTTAGCATTCCCCTCACATCTGTAACCTTGACCCCGTGCACATAACTTTGGATAATCTTGAACCCAAAAAAAATTCTTAACTCAATTTTAAAATCCAAAAATTCCAAAAAATATCACAAATTATAAAAATCAATCAAACACTTGTTTTCCGTCAATCTTTCGACCAATCTTGCAATCTTTCCATCAATAAGCAACGCAATCAGCACCACAATCAGCACAGCAATCAGCAAAGCAATCAGCACTGCTTGCACCACAATCAGTACTACATGCACTGGAACCAGCACTGCATGCAGCACCGCATGAACTGCAACCAGCACCGGCGACCAGAATGACAGAGCATGAACATCTTCGAGCTCCGACGCCGGACTCCTTTGGCCCCGAATTCCTTAAATTATACTCAGGCATTGTCACTGAAATATAAATGGAAAAGACTTTGAATTGGCGGATTTTATGCATGCATATATATTATTCCGGCAGTACATATTTGATTTAAATCGGGTATTTTATTCCTCGAAAACGACGTATTATCCAAAAGTTGGAGAGGTTAACATATTTAACTTGATCATCCCCTTTTATAAAATAGCATAAATATCACCATCATAGTTTTTTTATTGTGTACGAATTATTTGGAAATGCGTAGCATTACAACTAAAACAGAATATCTGAAATTCTATAAATTAACTAATTTGTAACTTAAGTTTCACTTCAACAATATACCATGGGTCTGGTTTGTACGAGGTCTGATAGTTTATGAGGCATGACAGACCATCTTAAAATCTTGAAATATCACCATTTTCAAAATTATAGCGTAACTCATCGCAAATAAAGAAAGAAATTTAGTTTTTGCCTTTTGCTGATTGCCAAATTTAGTATGAACAACATGAAACCTTTCTGAGCTGTAATGTACAAGGCCTATTTTCAGTTGGTGCTGTTTCTCAGAATGTGAAATTAAATTGTATTATAATTTAGCTTATTATTTATTTTAAAAATACATTTCTGTAACACTAAAATAGCTTAAAATAATTTTTGTACTTCAATTTGGAGGGTGTAAACTCTCAAAAAGTTAATATATACAGTGTATATATAAACTAACAAATGAATATGTATTTGAAATATTAAAGTTTGGAAACCAGCTCATACAGAGACACAGGGAAAAGTAAGTTTTCTCGAGTCATTTTTTCTCAATGGGTAAAAAGGTAATAAATTGAAATATGTTGTATAATTGCCGTTTAAGGATAATTCAATTATTAAGAGAGAGAATACGTAATATTATTCCCTTTTTTAACCCTCTTTCCTTGGAAAGATAGGCTTCTAGAATCATGCGAAAGTATGTCAAGGATGTATGTGCCCCTTAATAGCCTTTTACCCACCTGACATATTGCATCAAAATTTTGCAAGGATATGTTGTCACGACTATTATAACGCAAACTTTTTTAAAAATTATATACTCTGTGTTTATCAAGCTAATTTAATTTCTCAGTACATGAGTTTATATGTATTAATCTGTAATGTCTCGATCCGCGTGTTTTGCGTTTATGGCAATGTAACATGATTGTAATCACTTACCTTAAATTTTCACTATGTGGTTATTATGCACTTGTAGCTGTCGGCCTACGCACTGTAGTAGCAACGTCTCAAATACAGCATGTCCCGTTTATCTTGACCACCTACAATAACTCCGTACCGAGGCTCCAAATGAAAAAGTGTTTCATACAAAAATTGTAAGGGGGAAATAATACTTCTGGGGAGTCAGCTTTATAGCATTATTTATTAAAAAGATACAAGTAGTAAGATCAGTTGTTTAAAAGGAACCAAGTATCTATTGGTCAAAAGTATAATGGAGCTCGTCAAGACCTACTTAAACATGTAGCATAGTGTACACTTTCATAACATGAACACTAAATACGACACAGAAAGTGGGATCTCCACTGCCCGTTTGTAGTGCTATCCTTATGGGTACCAAGGGGTAAAACATTCGCATTAGATAATAAAAGTGTGACCATTATGAGTGATACACAAGTTCAGTCGTTGGATGAATGACAACACTGATTCCTCCAGTGTTGCCTGCTTAAGAACATTACAAGTATGCACAAAACGTTCCTGCATGTCCCCTGGAGATTTTGGAATATCTCGATAGACAGCACCTTTGAGGTAACTGCAAAGAAAAATGTCCAGGGGGTTAAGGTCGGTAGACCGAGTAGTCCATTTAACTGGTCCTCCACGATCAATCCACATACAAGGATATTTTCGGTCCAGAAAATATGTGTAATCACGGCATTATGCACTGGGCATCCATCGTGCTGGTACCACATTATCATTCTGTTCCTCAGAGGTATCTTCTCCAGAAGACCAGGAAGAATTGTTTGTATGAAGGTGGCACACTTCCTGCTGTTTCGGTTATCATTTTATCGAAATAAGTCCCAATAAAAGTATTGCCAACCATCCCACACCAGACGTTAACTCTGCATTGACGCTGATGGTCCACCTGTCGAAGTCATCGTGGGTTCTAAACAGCCCAATGATGCATGTTCCTCGTATTCACTTGGTCTGAGTTGGAGAAAGATGATTCCTTTACAGAACTCTAAACGTTTCTGGAAATCATTCCCGTTCAATTCTTGGCGTGCGTGTACATGATAGGGATGGAAAGTATGACGCTTACTAAAGCGATGTACACTAGTTTACAAATGCCAATTTCGGCTTCAAGCTGACGTGTGTATTAACTGCTACAGCAGCGAGAACAGCAACCTCAGCAGCTCTATCTGTAGCGAGTTCTACAACGGCTGCGTTGCTGTGGGTTGAAATTGCCCGTTTCACAATGCTTCACAACGAGACGGAAAAACATCCGTCTGGACGGTGGTGTCTTGTCAGGTTATCGCTCTCTGTAGAGTTGCTGCGTCTTACTAGCACTACGCCGACCTTCAATAGAATGAACGACGAGTGAGCAAACCAAGCTGGTGATAATGGTAATAACATAACTCTGTGTCTTTGTGTTTCAGTAAAACTCACTTGAACGTACTAAACTGTTCTGTAAAATAATACGAACTCATTCATCTGCTATCTTACATTCTCCATAGATGAGCATATGTTATACCTTCTCATTGTTGGAGTACATTTCCGTTACGACAACTCTCACCTTGCAGTGTACTGAATTCAACTTCACAAGAATAACTGAATGAGAAGTCGTCACCTCATGTGTATTCCTTTGTTTCCTCTAAGCTCAACCTCTATTTGAAGGGGTACGCAACTCTGAGTACCTGCACTGTTTACATCACCTCTACATCAATGCAGATCGTCAACGTCGTACTGTACTGTACCATGTAGCGCAATCGTGCCACAAGGCATCACATAACGGGTTTTCAAGAACCCTTATGAGTCACAATGTCTGTGGTGGTTTTTATATATCTGTTTATTAGACTGGTAGGCCTACATTGAGATACATTTTTAATTATTGACGAGCTTCATTAAACTATTGACGTATAGATACATGGTTCCATTTAAAAAACTGATGTAAGTACTCATGTCTTAATAATAAATAATGCTATAAGGCTGACTCCCCAGCAGTATTATTTCCCTCTTCCAATTATACCATTTTTGTATGAAACACGTTTTCATTTTGAGCTCCGGTGAGGAGTTATTGTGGGTGGTCAAGATAAATTTAACATGCTGTACATAACCACATATATTAAAAATATTTTCAGACTACCCTTATAACGAAATGTATCATTTTCAATCATTTATGTGCTCGAATACTTTTACATATTGAGTCACAAACAACGGAACTTTTTGGCGTTTCTGCGAGAAACGCAGGCGGTACTGTTATGTCTTTTCAAAGTATGTTCAGTATTGCACTTAATTGCAATAAATGTTAGTACTCCAGTACACAAATTTGGTTGGACCAACGTTCGTCCAACGTTTTTGCTATACTGTTCGGCAAACGTTTGGTTCTACCTTTGGGTCAAATATGGCATATTAAGTTCGCCCAAAGCCATAATGTCATGCGGGCCTACATTGGCCAAACATTACTTTTTTGTTGGTTGCGAACTGAAATACATTGGCATAACATAATGTTATATTTGTGTGCACGTTTTTAAGAGTAATCTGTTTTTTTTTCTTTTAGAAAGGCATTCACGCTGTCATTTAAAAACCAAATATTTACTATCATGTTTCGACGTTAGAAGTGTGTTGACAAAATTCTGCCAAAAATGGTTACAAGTGTCTTAAATAAATTTTACACACTAACAAAAAATAAAAATAAAAATTACATTTTATTATTTCTAACTTTTCTCTTCATACTACGATCTAAAAAATTCCTTTCGAAAACTTGGATTAATAATCGCGCCCTATAAATTAACAGCCTGTTTTGTTATCCACAACACTACAGTTATTATATTTGGAAGACCAAGCAATAAACAAACAACATAGTATTGCAGTTCATTATGCTGAGTGATATGTATTTAAGTCATATTTTACTACTCTGAGGCTGAATTTAAAACCTACTAGTTACAGAAGTATATTATTCAACTAATAACCAAGAGACAACCAACAACTGACAGTTTATATTTAATGAACCTGTGTATTAAAAACCTTAACCATTAAGCAAATAAAATTAATAGATATGTCTTATTTAGAAAACATTAATAATATCCTATGTTGGCATAATGACTGAAATAGAATGCTGTCCCAACGTATCAAAAAGTACATATCACCAACTGTTATTAACACAAATTTGTCTCAACACAAGACGGACAGAATACAGTTCAAAGAAAAATTACATTTGGTAAATCTTCATATGCTGTTAAAATTAATAACGTTTTTTTTTTTTCATTTAAAACGATTATTTTCTATTAATAAATTTATATTGTTTGTACAACGTTGGCCAAACAAAGGTTTCATACTAAATTCGGGTAGTATGATCTCCAACAAATAACCGACGCTTCACGAACGAAATCAATTTTATATAAGAGACAGTCTGTGTGAGTAATACATTGCGTTTAAAAAGTGATAACAAATTATAGTGTTTTGTCATCAGAAATATAGCAATTACTTCGTCAGCGTCATTTTGGTTATATAATATTAGCCCGACAAAAGTTAACATACCAAATGCCTACTGTATGTTTTCAAACAAGTAACCAACACTTCACCATCTAAGTCAATTTTAATTAAAACATTGTTTGTGTGCTAAATCATGGCTTTTAAACAATCATACGCAATTATGTCGTTATTTAATCAGAAATATGGCAATTACGATTGTTTGCATCTCGGTAACACAATGTTGGCCCAACATAAAAATTAGTACTAATTATCAACAGTTGTGTTTCCAACATTGAGACCACATGTAACCAATTGCATATATTTTAAAGAGAAATATCTCGCGTCACGAATAACCTTTATATTATATAAAAAATAAGAAAGTTGCATTTTTCACAATCACAAAAGTCGTTCCATACATTTCCATAAAATGTTGGTTGCCCAATGTAAGCACAAAATAAAAATACCTATCTTTTGCTGACAGTATATTTAACAATTTGTAACGTTCTATCAACCACCCATTTGAAATATAAAAAATACATTTGCGATAGGTATAGACATTTTCTGGTTTAGTGACGACATTGTCTGGAGTATATTAAGAAATTTATTTACATTTTCGTGGTAGAAAATTTTTGTTTGCGTTTTCCGTTGGGCCAACGTTTTATGAATACATGTGCTCCAGACCAACATATAGCCAACCTTACCAACCAATAACCAATGTTGAGCCGGTGTAGGTTGCTTCTGGGGGTAACCAGCATAACATACCTCTCTCAGATAATATAATTATTTATGAACGATCGCCACGCTCAAGACTAATAATCATTCAGTAAAATATTTTTTTTACATAATTAGCAATGCTTCATCAATTTCTAATATGTTATTTGCCCTACTTTCCGGACTAACAATAAAGTTCAAAAACAAAACATGAACCGATCACAGATGGTCACCGTGATCATGCTCAGATCATCACTACACTCAAAATCGGTCAACATTCAGTAAAATATGTTTTCCATCTAATCAATAGCGATAATTTGATTCATTGCATCATTAGCCTACTTTCCGAAGGTAATATAAGTTTATGAGATCACTTTTCTGTTTGTCTCTCTGTGTGTGCACCTCTATAAAAAACTTTTGAATCCGCGAACCGAAGTTTACCAAACACAGTACACATAGTTCTTAATAAGGATATCAAATGCTGTGTACTTATTTACAAAATGGTGGTTATTTTAATATTTAGGTCGCCATTTCATATCTCGGAAATCATTTAATCAGTTTAAACAAAACTCCTTATTTCGACAATAATAAAAATAATAATATTATATGTAGAAAGGGATATTGTTATTAGTCCGCAATTTTGGAAGANCTTATTTCGACAATAATAAAAATAATAATATTATATGTAGAAAGGGATATTGTTATTAGTCCGCAATTTTGGAAGATAACATTGCATTATATATAACGCTTTTATATAATATATCGGAAACTGCTATATAAATTCCTGCCAAAATTTTAACCAAACTATGGAATGCCATGTTAAAATATGCAATTTAAATAGATGAGGCCCTTATTTTCAACATGGCGTCAATTTAAATGTTTAAGGGTCCTTCGACATATAAATGCCACTGTTTCACCAATTTTGACCAAACTTCGTACGCTGAAAGTATTGACGCATTACATACGCTAACACATATATTATTTTGTCGACCATTTCCTTGAATAGCACCACATGAAAAAATTAAGTCTTTGTCATGCTTCGGGAAACAATCAACCAAGTCATACCAAGTTCGACAAACAAGGAATACTGTAATATGCCACGTAATATGAAAAATTTTTATATTTGATTTTTTCAGAGACATATTTTCCAGATGGCGGTCACACAAACATGTTTGAATACTATGGTTTATCTACGACACCATGAAACTTATTTGAACAATTATTTGTATGCTGGCAGGAAACTATTTTCAATAAGGAGAGTATTTGAATACGTTAGGTTAATATTGGTGTATAACCAATTTTGACCAAATTTAGTTGTCTGAAATTATTTACAAGCATTAAATATGCTTGTAAGATAGNATTGGTGTATAACCAATTTTGACCAAATTTAGTTGTCTGAAATTATTTACAAGCATTAAATATGCTTGTAAGATACCATTATATGTAAAATAATGTTTTAGTGTCATATCGCGAGAAAATATTAACCTATTCCTACCAAATTCAACCAGCAAGAAGTACTGCGGTGAGCAGTATAAACGGATGTTTTTAAAGTAGGTTTAACATTTATTATCAAAATGGTGACCATATAAACGCATTAGCTTAGTATGTTATATCTACAAAACAATTAAATCAATTTTAATTTAACTTTGTATGCTGTCTGTACCCATTATTGCCATTAAATGTATCTACACAGGACTTCTTTTGTCTGCCATTCCGTATGATAGTGCCGACATGAAAAAATTAAGATTTGCGTCATGTCTCGGGAAACAGCCAACTGATTCCATCCAAATTAGACAAACTATAAATAGTAAGGCAAGCAATATGAATTTATGTTTTAAGTGGGTCAAAAACTTATTTTCAAAATGGCAACCATAGAAACATTTTTGTTTAATATGCTATACCTACGAAACCATGTAATTTTTTCAAATTAACATTATTTGCTGGCGAACAGGGTTCCAATTCCGGTGGGGTCACTCCTGGATTTTCGCATGTGGGAATCGTGCCGGACGATGCCGCTGGTCGGCAAGTTTTCTCAGAGATCCCCCCGTTTCCCCCGCCCTTGCATTCCGGTGCATGTTCTGGCAGTATTTATACGAGTGTCGTCAAATGAGCTAATACATGCAGTTTTTTGTCCACTGCTTCGAAAGATAACATCAAATGAGAAAAGTGAGCTACTGTGCCATATCCTGGGCACCAATCAACCAATACCCACCAAATGTTGCACGCATGAAGGTAGTGCTATGGTAACCCATGTGAACTTGCAGGTTTTATGTTGGTCAGGAATTTATTTAGTGGCCACAATATTAATAGTTCACATTAACATTTTAGGCCTAATATCTATTAAAATCATGAAAAAGTGATGGACCCCCCTCCCCCCTCGCGGAGCTTCGCAGTCATCATACAGCATAACAAATTCTTTTGATCCTTTGGCAACCAAGTGGTGTAATTGAATTTTAGATGTGTACGATAGATTCGGAGCGCAATGCCAAACTCTATCCCCAGATTTTGTTATCATTAGATTTTCTGTATTGCCCACTATGGTTGCAAATTTAAAGACGTATTCACGTCAAAACAACTCAGCTTAACTTTGTATGCTGACAGTATCCATCGGACGCATTAAAAATGCCTATACAGAGCTTCTTTTGCGCACCATTATGTAAGATAGTGCTATTTGAGTAAATTGGCCGTTTATGCCATTATTCGGGAATCATTCAATTGACTTACCCCAAATTTTGCATTCATTAGTGCTACAAAACTCTATATAAATTAAGATGATATAAGTTGATCCGATATTTTTAAAATGACAATTTAATAACTGAAATTATGAGGACGTATCTATCAAACAATTTAAGTAAATTTAACAAAACCCTTTTGTACTGAGTGTCTACAAGAATAATTATTTATGCCCATACGGAGCTTTTTTTAAGCCTTTCTGTACAAATGCGTCAAGTGAGAAAATAAATCTTTTATGCGACATAAGGGGAAACCAATAAAAAAATTTGCCTGCCACCAAAATCCTCACACAAGTATTGCATTAGACTATATAAACTTACATAATTTACATCGCTTGAACACTTATATTCAAAATGATGGCCCTGTNAACACTTATATTCAAAACGATGGCCCTGTTAATTGTTTAACTTAGAAAACTGTATCTACTAAAACATTACATTAATTACAACCGAAGTTTATGCTCCAAAAACAACTTCTATAAAGCAGCTCGTAAGAGGGTTTCTCAGTTCAAGCCCCGGGTAAGGCACGTATGTATTTGTAATAGTCTCACTAGTGTTGCACATATTTCTGGTTCCATCTGTAATGATATCTCTGTCAAGGAGATGTCAAACATCTTCCACACAAGATTTAAGAACTTGCACCCGTGTAAAGGAAAGTAGACTCATTAGTTATATCGGTCACTTCTTGGTACTTTTTTGCTTACAGTTCATAAAAACAGTCCATGACAAGTATCATTAATGCAAATTACTGACAGAGCTTATGATAATCATGGACTTGCCTCGCATTCCTTATTTGCTTATTCATTATAAAGGCTTTCATTACGGCATTTATTTATATCACATTTAATATATGCAACGCTATCTCTAGGAAAACGTGTTTTATTCTTAAGTACCTCTCTTCGCAATTATTTTTCTCAATATCGCTTTATACAATGGAATATAGATGTCTGATTGTTGCCCCTGTAGTGATGCGATGGTTTCTAACTAAAATAAGGACCTACTCTCATCTTATCGTTCTCGCTCACAACATTGCAAACACTTTAATAAAGGGAGAGATGTTGCAACAATCGGATATCAAAAACCCGGTGAGGGGAGGTTGGTGGCATTAATGAACACAAAATTCAGAAAACGAAAAGTAATTTATTACATATTTTAGTTATTTTAAAAGCTGGTCCTACGATTATATACAGAGTTAAAGTAAAATCGCCATGAAGTATAAATCCTGCTAAATATACGTATGAGAAGCCCTGAAATGCGATTGTCTTCTCAGTGACTACAAAAACAATAAGTTTTGTAATACGATCAATTATTTGTGACAAATCATCAACTATAGTCTATTCGCGGTTTCTTCACACGTTTTTAATCAAACCTCTCAAAAATCACCCCATTTATAAGGTGTTTGGTTGTTTAATAATTATGTTATGTATCACAAGCATTTTTTACTTATTAATAACATAAAGGAACATAAAACTACCATATTATATGTTAATCTGAAATACTATACATATTTTAAGTATAAATTATAATATTTCAAATATAATTAATATGAATTAAAACAGAGAAAAAATGTATGTGTTGGTAATGCCTAGTGAGATATATTTCTTATGCAAAGTATTATTTAAGGGAGTGCGCATGAATGCGGTGCGTAGTCACTTTGGTGTGATTTTTTAAACTTCGTTAAACGTTGTTTGCTTGGAGGGGAGGGGGGAAATAGCCTGAGAGTAGATCTTTAGCATGGCTTCATAAAAATGTGAAGTAAACTTGAATGGACTATAATCCAATGAAATATANTTAATTGTTTAACTTAGAAAACTGTATCTACTAAAACATTACATTAATTACAACCGAAGTTTATGCTCCAAAAACTACTTCTATAAAGCAGCTCGTAAGAGGGTTTCTCAGTTCAAGCCCCGGGTAAGGCACGTATGTATTTGTAATTGTCTCACTAGTGTTGCACATATTTCTGGTTCCATCTCTAATGATATCTCTGTCAAGGAGATGTCAAACATCTTCCATACAAGATTTAAGAACTTGCACCCATGTAAAGGAAAGTAGGCTCATTAGTTATATCGGTAACTTCTTGGTACTTTTTTGCTTACAGTTCATAAAAACAGTCCATGACAAGTATCATTAATGCAAATTACTGACAGAGCTTATGATAATCATGGACTTGCCTCGCATTCCTTATTTGCTTATTCATTATAAAGGCTTTCATTACGGCNTTTGCTTATTCATTATAAAGGCTTTCATTACGGCATTTATTTATATCACATTTAATATATGCAACGCTATCTCTAGGAAAACGTGTTTTATTCTTAAGTACCTCTCTTCGCAATTATTTTTCTCAATATCGCTTTATACAATGGAATATAGATGTCTGATTGTTGCCCCTGTAGTGATGCGATGGTTTCTAACTAAAATAAGGACCTACTCTCATCTTATCGTTCTCGCTCACAACATTGCAAACACTTTAATAAAGGGAGAGATGTTGCAACAATCGGATATCAAAAACCCGGTGAGGGGAGGTTGGTGGCATTAATGAACACAAAATTCAGAAAACGAAAAGTAATTTATTACATATTTTAGTTATTTTAAAAGCTGGTCCTACGATTATATACAGAGTTAAAGTAAAATCGCCATGAAGTATAAATCCTGCTAAATATACGTATGAGAAGCCCTGAAATGCGATTGTCTTCTCAGTGACTACAAAAACAATAAGTTTTGTAATACGATCAATTATTTGTGACAAATCATCAACTACAGTCTATTCGCGGTTTCTTCACACGTTTTTAATCAAACCTTTCAAAAATCACCCCATTTATAAGGTGTTTGGTTGTTTAATAATTATGTTATGTATCACAAGCATTTTTTACTTATTAATAACATAAAGGAACATAAAACTACCATATTATATGTTAATCTGAAATGCTATACATATTTTAAGTATAAATTATAATATTTCAAATATAATTAATATGAATTAAAACAGAGAAAAAATGTATGTGTTGGTAATGCCAAGTGAGATACATTTCTTATGCAAAGTATTATTTAAGGGAGTGCACATGAATGCGGTGCGTAGTCAATTTGGTGTGATTTTTTAAACTTCGTTAAACGTTGTTTGCATGGGGGGAGGGGGGAAATATCCTGAGAGTAGATCTTTAGCATGGCTTCATAAAAATGTGAAGTAAACTTGAATGGACTATAATCCAATGAAATATANCCTGAGAGTAGATCTTTAGCATGGCTTCATAAAAATGTGAAGTAAACTTGAATGGACTATAATCCAATGAAATATACTGCATACATGTTATCCCTATAAGTAAAAAAACAATGAGGATATTAACAGTAAGTAAATATGTATTGCTGTCCTTCGTACTTTCAGGTAACCACATTCTGCCACTGATGCCGTGCAGTATGTCTGTAAAGGTTTCTTGGAGATATTAGTTAAGATAATGCGCAAGCGACCCAACTGGATCACAGGAACAATTAATAAACAATTCCTGAAACAGCACGCACGCGGATAAAGCCACAGTTTCTCGGCATCTCGTCGCAGCACATGAATCATCTGGAGTAAGAGCTCAAACGAAAGTCAGGCAGCGCGCGAACCAGATTAAATTTAGATGAAGATTTGTCGGGCTGACCCTTGGATGTTTACTTGGCCGGTGAGATTGCTAGAGGGGTGAGACTAGGGTTCTGCTGCAAGGGGCAAGGGACTACGTTGAAAGGCAGATCACGCCTTCCAACTAGCGTAAGCTCTGCTCATATTACTGTGGAACAATGGGTTCACCAACACTTCAGCGCTCGGATTTGTATATGTGGTTTGTACGCACGTTTGGCTAAACGTTCAGTTATATAAGCACGGCACAACTCTCGGTTCGGAGACAGATCTCGCTTATCCTATATTCAAGAAGATATGTGACATTGTCCAAATTGCATTGCTGTGTTAGGCTCCAAATTGCAATGCTTTGTTACGATTATCTAATTTTAATCCCATTCCTGTATATAATTTTATAATTTTTAAAATAATAAGTAAGCGGTTTGACATAGCTTTATAAAAATGGCATATAATTAAATACAATATATATAATTCAATATAATTTACCTTTTATATATATTTTCCAGATATTATACCGAACGATAAAACCAATTCTTTCCACATATTTACATATACAATAAAAATTATGTTGGATATGTGTAGGTATATATATATGACCTTCATATCCAACAACACATATTTATGTAGGAACCACTCCACAAAGTTAATCGGTGTGATTACGAGAACACTTCGTGTATAATAAACAGAAAGGGGGCTTAATGGTTAACGTTCTACTATTACAAAAAGAATTTCATCATAAAGCTGTACACTAGAAAACTAATAGAATTCATAAAATAACAATAATTTTTTCTTTAGCGAATAATTATGTTATCCATTAAAAAAAATTGATAGTATAAAATGGTTATTAAATTTAATAAATAAATTGTACCACATATGTTCATTCATCATGTTCGTTCTTGATTTGCCTTCGTTCGTTAAAAAGACGCTTGTACGATAATGCTGTCGTCTGTATATCTGTCAGAATATATGTTTTTTTTTTACCTTATTAACATTTAAATATTTTCATTTACTTACACAAAAATGAAAACACGTTAAATGCCTTGTAAAGGTACCCCCGACTTGTTGTGTATTCATTAATAAACTACGCTTATTTTCGCATTTTCGAACTCATATTTTTAGTTATATGTCGTATCTCAAAAACTATAAAACCATATCAAAAATTGTTATTTTGTTATGCTATCTGTTCCGAAGAATAATATATTTTTAAAGACTCTTAGATTTTCGATTTTGTAAGAAAAAATCCCGTTAAAAAGATTAAACTACAAAACCATTAAAGTTACTGCTTCGATTTTAGTATGAAAAAAGTGCTATGAAAAGGACCTAATAATAATATAATCTTCGAAAAATATTCAGAAGATTCAACATGGATAACGATACTTCTCCTAATTCGATGTTACCTATGAGGTGTGACATATAGCACTCCCCATTAATTTTTGCTAATCCATTTCTGAACGCTACATTAACCTGGTAATTTTATTCAAAATTTTAAACCACAGGTGATGCCTTGCCATCTCTTTTTTTGCTAACCAGACATCTACCCATCCTAGCTTGCTAGATAATTCTTTAAATATCTCAGCTACATGTTTTTGTTTTGCAAATTTCCCACCTCTCATTAAGTTGTTCAAAAGGTCATGTATTGTAGGTACCAGATGGTCACTCTCCATTTTTCCCACACTCTTGCTAATGTTTGCGTCATTCTGTATCTGCATAAGCAATAGTTTTTGTAGTACACACGAACTGAAGCTTAAAACGCACTTGTAAAAACCTAAATATTTTGTCATGCGTATTCATCTAACCATTTTTCCAAACTCCCCGCCTTTTCGTTTACCCTTCGATGATCATGAAATTTGATATGACGTAAAGAAGTGTAGCTAAAATTAACCATCTGTCACTCTTTATAAATACACATATTTATTCCTTTCCTTATATATAGATATACTCAAAACTGTTAATCATTTTAACCTCATATAAACAAACTTCACAAAAGATAACCCATTTTTCCTCCTTTCATAATGACCAAATATTCCTACGTTTTACCAATCATTATAAAATACTCCAAAATAAGGTGAAATGGGATTAATTAAGAAAGTTTGGCTCGAAATGTCTAAATGCTCGGTATATGTGGCATACGAAATTAAAATATTTATATGACCACCAGTTTCTAAAAAAGGAACCTTAGCATACATGGTTAGTGTAGCCTACCAAAACACTATTCGTGTTTCAAATTTGGTGGCAACCTGTATAGTAGTTCCAGTTCTACGATATGAAACTTCGATTAGTACAGGTCGCGCAATGTCACCAAGTGGCAGACAAAAGAGGCAGTGAAGTAGAATTTTANATATGAAACTTCGATTAGTACAGGTCGCGCAATGTCACCAAGTGGCAGACAAAAGAGGCAGTGAAGTAGAATTTTAAATAGTCGCAATAGGTACTATGCGTCTACCAATTTTGGTTTAAATTAGTTAAATACGTTGGTAGACACAGCATTCTAGCCTAAAATTAGATATAGCACCACCCCCTCCCCCCAAATTGTGAAAAACTAATCCATTTTTGTTATTCTTGAATCATGTGTCATTATCGTGGGTTACAATAAAATTATTTGTATGCTAAATTTTATGGGAANATTTTTGTTATTCTTGAATCATGTGTCATTATCGTGGGTTACAATAAAATTATTTGTATGCTAAATTTTATGGGAATCATGAGAGAAGTTTCTGAAATATCATGTAAGGGTTTTATTACGAGCGTAAGACATTTAGAATAAGACGCATTGTTAATTCCGGTACTTAATATGTAAGTTATGTTGACACAGCAGTTTTGGTCGAAATTAGTGAAATGGTCAATGAATATGGCATCCAAACATAAACTACACTACATTTCGTGCGTATAAAAGATCACCGTTTCATTACTACGCCTGTATGAGAGTGAAGCAAGTATATGGCATGTGAAATAACGAGTAATTTGCATATTCTGACATCGTGTAATACTTAGACTCGAAGAGAGAAAATTCCGTACTCTATTTGCATGAGCAGGGGTCCCAGAAAATTAGAAAATACGCATATATAGACACCAGTATGTATAAACGTTTTATGTGACCATACTTGCTTGTACCCATATATAAATTTCACACAATTATTACATATATTGAAAGTGGCTGTCAAATGATCCCGGGACTAACACATAGTCCAAGAAAAGTTTCTATCGCCACTTCCATCAAGTTAGTCTCATGCAACTTTCATATGAGGGGTAACACACTATCATCCTTCATAAGGTTAGCAAACAGGGTTGTAGAAAAAAATGTATATTATTTAGATGTGGTGTGGTGTCTTCTGTTACTAGATTTTTTTCATATTTAAATTTGTACAACATTAAAGAAACTGACAATTATTAATCATACAATTTTGCGATTAAACTGCACCAATATTTTCATCACNTTTGTACAACATTAAAAAACTGACAATTATTAATCATACAATTTTGCGATTAAACTGCACCAATATTTTCATCACAAAACTTCAGGTACATCAAAATGTGTTAGTATAAATACATTTGTCAAATAGTTATATTTAAATAATTACCATTTCCGGCTAACAAGTTGCAAAATATCGCTAGAGAAAACTCCTTCTTGTACGAGCCGTCCAGAAGTACCGGAGTGGTTACAATTTGGTAACTGTGTTTGCAAAAGTATTAGTCCCCACAGACGATTTAACGTTTTGGCTACACCCTACAACAAACAATTAGTTTGTAACCATTTGTGAACCAAAACATAAAAGCTTTATATACTACACATGACAGCTTTGCTAGCAAGATTAAATACTTTTCCTTATCTCTCTAGGAAAATACTTATTAATTTTACTCAGGCCTCCAGAACAGANTGCTAGCAAGATTAAATACTTTTCCTTATCTCTCTAGGAAAATACTTATTAATTTTACTCAGGCCTCCAGAACAGACAATTAAAAATTCTCGTTTTCATCGACAAATATTTTGCATTTTAAAAAGCTACAGGAGACACAAAACTGCCAAAACTTATAAAACATACAATTAAAAACATGCATTATAAAAATTAGTTTGTAGCCATGAAAACGACCCAACTACAAGATAGGAGTACTTAACTTATCATGACTGCTGAACCATCTCAGTCCACCAACACGAAACGGAGATTCTTAAATAGGACCCTCCCCCCTCCTCCTCTAGAATTCTGACCTACACTTCGTCGATTGTAAATCTTGGAAGGGGGAAAGGAAAACCAGCTTGGTAAAACTATCAACTGCCACTAAAATTCCCGTGTATCCAGAATAACTTCGTGGAAGGGGTCTTACAACAAATAAGTATAACCTTTCCCATGGGAAATTCGCCACAGTGGCAGCATATTTACTTTCGCCGTTAACCGTTTTTGGCTTTAGACTGCTGACATGGTCCACAAACCTTTTCCCACCTTTCTAATTCGTCTCTCAACCCGGGCAAGGTAAAAAACTCCAGTATTATGGTAATGGTCTTATCTTTACCCACATGCACTCAAAACATGGAATCATGATAATAACTATAAATCATAGGCCCTAATTCCTTGGACTCTAAGACACGAAAATTCCCTTCCTCGATATTTCATCTAATAAATCTTTATACGTCTCATATCTGGTAGACCCTGATGACGTACCCTTAATAATATCCTGACATTCAACATCCTTGTCTTGATGTACTATAATATCCAGAAATGCCTTTGGAAATGTTTGCAGTAACATTATTTCACCGTGCAAGTCATCAGTAGTGTTTATGACTCCATCCACTATCTCAACAGATGTTACTTGAAACTCAGTCTCACAGTACAAAGACAATTCGCAACACATTTTCCGTGCCCTTTATACGGTGAACATCATACCTGAACATTGAAAGACATTGGAAGCTAACAGCCAACTAAGAGTTTCGTTATCTGTATTCAAATCAAAAGGCGCTTTATTGAGGTAATCCTACGAAACAGGCGAGACATTCCTTATCATAAGCTAAAAACATATTTTTGCTATCCGTCAACAACCTGCTTGCGAATGTCACCAGGGCCCTTTTGACTGAGCACTGCTCCTACAGTCACCGAGCTACCATAAATATGAAGGTGAAATTTTCATTAAAATTCGGCAGTTGGAGTGCAGGAAGACAAGCTAACTTTTCCTTTAACAAATTTAATGTGGATTGTTGTTTTGGGCTCTACACAAACTCTACATTACTACGTTGTAAATAATTTAGGGGTTCAGAAATTTTTGCATAGTAAGGAATGCATTTCGCATAGAACCCCATCACCGCTAAAACAATATGAACTCCCTTTATGTTCCTTGAAACTGGAAAAGCTACTACTGATTGCACCTTATCCAGATCTGTTCTCAGAGATTCCCCAGATATTATAAATACTAGATATCTCACATGGCTGTCGGACCAATAAATCTTATCTGGATTCACAGTGAGTCCAGCCTCATGCAATGCCTCGAGTACCTTCTTCATGTGTACCAAATACTCTTCGAATGTATTACTCTAGAAACACGCATCATCAATATAGGTGAAAACTAAATTGTACAAAAACTTTCCTAACACCTTAAAAAAGATTTGGGTCATTGTTTACAGAACACAGTTTTAGACAATAGGGAGCCGAGTCCACTTATACAGTCCCCAAGGTGTCACAAATGCTAAAGTCTCTCAGGGATTGGAATGGAGTTCATATTAATGAACTGCCGCATTCAGATCAAAAATAGTAAAGTACTTAGCCTGCCAAATTACTTTCTCCACCTTCCTAACTGTTATTACCACAACCGTATTTGTTCTCAATAACCGATTACAACATTCAACACTCATTAAGGAGCCCGGTGCACCTGAATATATTAACCCCGAGACTAGCTCTTCTCCAATTTCCACACGAATATATAACAAACCCGCTTTTGTTTCCCTTTTAAGTAATTAACAATAGGCAAACTCATAGGTTTCTGCGCCAGAGGACAATGGCATTGAATATGTTCCTTGTTCCCACAGGCATAACACACGATATGCCTTTTAGAGCCATTCTTTCTCTCAGTATATTTCTGTACTACTTCCTCAACATATTCAATATTTAAATGGCCTTCCAGTTCTCCTGACAATCTCAAAATTTCGGCTCCCTGGTTCACCCGACATTTTGCTACTGGTTTGAATCATACTTACTCCTGCCCTATGTTCTCTATCCTTTTCCTTCACTCTGTGAAAACACTTATCTGCAGTGTGATTATTTTCCCCACAAATACTGCATTTGGGATTATTGTCAAACCAAAACTTATGATAATCTCGCAATGTTAATTCGACCTTCGTTACCAACTGCAACAATTCCTCTACGGTATATGGTTTCTTTACAAAGGAGAAATACAAACTTTTTTCTGGCAACATATTTAAAAACATTATTTATGTTAAAAATTTCTCAGGGCAGGGAGTTCCTAACACTTCCACGAGCCTCATTGCCTCAGCCACAAATTCCTGCATGACTTGTGCCTAGATTGACACCTTTCTAAAAATATACATCCACATTTTCTGAATGCTAACCTCGGTCCCTACCTGAGATAAATTGCTGCAAAAATCACTTTCCTGTCACATATTTTCAAGTAAATTAATCACTGCAGTGAAACCAGAAAGGAAACTACTCTATTTAGTCGAGTGTCCTTCAAAATAAGCAATTGTTCCAAATGCCCTGAGGGGGCATTTTTCAATAGATTGAAGACAGTAATTGGCTCACCAAATGTCGCACTGTACCACTTACATCCAACCACTATCGCTTTATCAAATCATTTTCCGCTACTTTAAGTTGGCCTACGGTTTCTGCTTCCTCAAAGGCAACACCCGAATCCTTGAGGAGCGCCTGTGACGATGGCTTGGACAGTCTCTGGGTGCACCCGGCGAGAGCCATGATGCTGAACCAAACCTCCACTTCTAAAATTCAACAACCTGACCACAACATCACACAAGGCAGAAGAGTTGCGCAGTTGAAAGGGACAGTCTAATGATCCCGGGACTAACACTTAGTCCCAGAAAAGTTTTTACCGCCACCACCATCAAGCCAGTCTCATGCAACCTTGACATGGGGCAAAACACACAATCATTCTGTATAAGGCAAACAGGATTTTAGAAAAAAAAAAAATATATATATTTCCCTTAGTTGTGGCGTGGTATATTTTATTAATAAATTTTTATCGTTATTTTGTACAACATTAAAAAACTGACAATTATTAATCATACAATTTTGCGATTAAACTGCACCAATATTTTCATCACAAAACTTCAGGTACATCAAAATGTGTTAGTATAAATACATTTGTCAAATAGTTATATTTAAATAATTACCATTTCCGGCTAACAAGTTGCAAAATATCGCTAGAGAAAACTCCTTCTTGTACGAGCCGTCCAGAAGTACCGGAGTGGTTACAATTTGGTAACTGTGTTTGCAAAAGTATTAGTCCCCACAGACGATTTAACGTTTTGGCTACACCCTACAACAAACAATTAGTTTGTAACCATTTGTGAACCAAAACATAAAAGCTTTATATACTACACATGACAGCTTTGCTAGCAAGATTAAATACTTTTCCTTATCTCTCTAGGAAAATACTTATTAATTTTACTCAGGCCTCCAGAACAGGCAATTAAAAATTCTCGTTTTCATCGACAAATATTTTGCATTTTAAAAAGCTACAGGGGACACAAAACTGCCAAAACTTATAAAACATACAATTAAAAACATGCATAATAAAAATTAGTTTGTAGCCATGAAAACGACCCAACTACAAGATAGGCGTACCTAACTTATCATGACTGCTGCACCGTCTCAGTCCACCAACACGAAACGGAGATTCATAAATAGGACCCTACCCCACACACCCCCTCACAGCCTGTTCCACAATTCGTCGATTTTGAATCTTGGCAAAATAGGTTACCGAGTTATGCAGAAGATACCTAAATAATCCAACTTTGGCCAATGACAATTCTGTAAAAACCTGAAGTTACACCCCCACATCTGCAGAATGCAGCTGTTGAGCAGGACATACACCCCACACTCCCCTCGAGGCTCTATGTTTGACATTAGATGATGTGGCCCAATGGCTGCGAAGTTGAGTAGTGATTGCCAATCATGTGTATGTAATGACGTCACTGAAGGAGTTAGAAGCTTGTGGCGGACATAGTGCAGGACCGGGCCACTCTGCATTAATATTCCTGCAGCCATCCATGGCAAACGTCCATGTTGCGACACTGCCGAGAGGCGCCAGATAGCCCTGAAACCTCCGCTGCCAACGTGGTCCTTTCGACGATCAGCACCTCGAAAGAAGGTATATTGACTTTGTTTTGTTCTTCCCTCATTTGCGATGTTGACCGCATCTGGTGTTTTCTTGTGACGTCGAGAAATGTATTTTTAGGCCTGTTATAAGACTAATTTCCGGATAAATATGTGACGACAGTTATGTCATGTATAGAAATAGAAAAGGCTTATAAAATTTTCTCATCATGTTTATGAATAGTCCTGTGTGTGATATTTGTATTTTATATTTACATTGGCCTTAGTACGTATATTCAAAATTATATTTTACTAATTTTTTTATGGTTAACATTTAAATTATACATTTTAAATTTACATTCTTAATATTTGCTATGAAACGTATTTATTAAATTTTTTATTTTAAAACAGTTTAATTTTAAAAGTAAGGTTTTTTTATTTAACATTTTTAAACGTCAATTGTTGTCATTGTATTACATTTTTCTATATTTTTTGTTTTAATAGCATCCCAGTGTGACCATGGCATAAAAGTCAAGGTCACCTCACATCAGTGCCAGTTCACATACATCCAACATGGTCGCCAGCAAAGTTCAATCACCCGCTCCATGCTCCACACTCGCAGCCTATATAGTCAGTACTTTCCGAACCATACTTCTCAAGAGATATATACCATTTAAAAACAATTTTATACTGTTGAGATTCCAACTAGGAAAACAGTAGAAGAACACTCAGAGCTTTTTCATATGACCACAATACATGGCATAAATATATCTACAAATTTAGTGCTTCTAAATATTTCCATTTTATTTCAAATTACACTCATTAATTACAATTTATTTTGAAATTATAAGTTCTTCAACAGGCGAATTAAGTTGTAATATATTTTCTTGAATTAATCATTGTTTGTTACGCAAAAGTTGCACATTATGTTATTTAGTGCTTCCCGAAGGAAAAGAAATATAAGAATAAACATGTTTCATATTATAGCCCAAAGCGGAATAATCAAACTGTGATGCAGTTATGTTTCTTAGAATAAAATGCAAGGTACATATGTAAGTAACATGACGAGCTCCATGTTGGTTGAACACGCCAACTAAACTGCTCCCTAAACTTATAAGCTCTCCCCGAGAGCCTACGATAATGTAGCAGGCTACTAATGTACAGATTGTTATCAAAATAAGAGAAACACCTATGTTCTTGAACACATAAACTTTGTGAGGGGGTAAATCTGATCACTCATGTTCTGCAACAGCCGTTTGCTATTGCAGTAAAGGAAAGTTATGTACAGTACGCTAGGCGGTGTAGTGCATATTCGTGCATGAAATCAGTCAGACTTAGGTGAGGCAAAATGGAATCCCTCTCTGACTCTCAGTGAAGGCGCATTTTTGGAGTTCAGTTAGTTGGAGAGAGTGAATCGAAGACTGACAGTGTGTTAGGTGTATTGAGAGCATCAGTGTCCAAGGTGTTGATGGCATTTACAACTTACCTGACTCGAACATTATTGAGCACCTGTGGTACGTTTTAGAGCATAGAATCTGGTGCAAAAGTCCTCCCCAATCATCGCTGACAAAAATTAGTGCTGCACTGCATGGATATTGGTACAAAATTCCTCTGTAAACAGTTTACGAATATTATGAATCCATCTCGCTACGAATCGCGCTGTACAACAGGCCAACTGTAGTCCAACGTCATATCAATCATGTTCATTCTGGTATTTACATTCTTTGATAGCCATCCGTATGACTCAGCTAACTTAAAATACTATATCCACTAAGAGAGGCAGAAGTAATGTTAAAGGCCGGCTGGCTCCACGATAAGTTTAGCTCTGTGCGACAATACCACATCTGTTAAAACAGAAGGCAATGTACGCAAGTTGGCAACTCGCCCTACAACTAACACTTGATGTGCGCGAACGATAATTTCGCCTTTGTCCTCGTACATATCCAGTTTTCCCCACCAGAAATGCATTTTTTTTAAAACCAGTCGTCCACAATCCACTGAAAACACAGTCACCGTGATTAGCCTAAATGTTCCCCAATTCAAAAAATACCTATCAGTACTCATTTATCGCGCATTTATGAAGCGGTCCTCTTTTTTTCCAATGCCTCCCCTAAAATGTTTACAGCCCTTTGTATTTTTGCATACACTTTTTCATACTTATCGCAATAATATCTCATTACATATTTTCACTTAGCCTTCTCTTATTGACACACCATCGCCTTTCCCATACAACTAAAAAGGTTGTTCAGAAGTAAATGTCCGTATTTATGTTTCACACCACTACAGAGTTATAAAATGACATAAACTTATCTACATAATTCAAAATGGTTTCCTTCTACAGTGACACCTATCTGCCAGCGAGTTATAAGTCTCTGAATACCGTCATTGAAGGAACGAGGCTCCCACTAGGCAAAAGGAAGACCTGGAAAGCACTATTAACACTATGTCTGTTTTTTAATAACATGTTTTTCAGGAAATAACTTGGATGCATCAATATAAGGACGTCTGATGATGTTTATTCTGGGGAAATTGAAGGGTGCGCAGTAAGTGAGCTGGTCACAAAAATTTGTATACAGATAAATTCACCTAAGACGATCACCCCAAATATCTTCGGAACAACAGAATGTATAGAAATTTTGATTTTGAATTCGTAAATGTCACTACGGGGCTCATAATACACCGTATATGTCTGTTTCTAAGTGTAATTAATTACTGAAATTGCGATTTCAACTTCGGTTTTTAAATGGAAATATACTAATTTTGAGATAAAATAGGGTGTTTATAGGAGTATGCATTTGACTGTAACTGTGGCAGGGTAGGTCGCCTCATCCGCTGGGAGATGTTTCCTGCACACATTGAGCGAAAAAAAAACGAATGTATATACGTGGTCCATGCATTGAAAATACGATGTACTTCAAGGTTTAAACTCTTTTGTTGCATTGGTGTGGACTGTGAAACTGGCACGATTGCTCGGTGAATTAATTGTAATGAAATTTTGAACATCAAATTAAACACACGTGTTATTTGTCTGTAACAACAACAACAAACAACCTTTCGAGTTTGCAGTGTCTAGTACAATTACTGAATAGGACTTGGAAAATGCATGGTACCATTACGTTTTTCAAGTCCTATAAAACTGTGGCTAGTAGGTAGTTGCCGAGCAACAATTTTCTAAATAACATCGATAATCACCACTAATGAAGGTTCCAGAATGTTGTAATCAGTCGCTCTTGGAGAAGAGACTGGTTATTTTCGTCTCGCATGTCCGTGTTCAATAACTAGCACGTCCATGTTGTGCCTACTTCACCATGTGCTTAATAATACCACCTTCAACTGCAATGCACATGTACAGTCGTTTGGTGAGAGACGATAAAATTGAGGTAACCGTTGCCCTCGATGGCATAGTACAGTCTTCAAAAATGCAGTGCTTTAGGCCATCTGGAGTCGTTGGGACTTGCTGGTAGTCTTTCTACTTTCTGTACCCCAAAGATAAAAGTCTATAGTAGTCAAGTTAGGCGAATGTACTGGCCATGGTATGATGCCTACACGCCCAATCCACCAATCGGGAAAAAGGTTGTCGAGTGAGTTTGTAGCTACAAGTATGTTGTAGGCAGGACACTCGTCATGTCAGTACCACATACACTGGCGTATTTCCAGAGGAACATCTATAAGGACAGCAAGTAGCACCTCCGAAATAAATAATACATATTTTTTTTCATCTGATTTACCCTCAATGAAATAGGTAGCTATCACAAACACACTGACCAACACACACCACACTTTCACATTCGACAGTCTCTGGTGTTCCACCTCCCTCAGCCAGTGAAGGTTATCAATTGACCAGTAATGCATATTCCGCAAGTTCTTGTTGCCCTGCTTGCTAAACATGGCTTCATCGGTACAAATAACTTCCTAGAGAAATTTTCCATTGTCCCGCATTTTCAAATGAATAGCACGACAAAATAACACCATTCTTGCATAATCACTTTCATCTAGTTACTGAAGAAGTTAAACATTGTACGGATGAAATCAATACCGTTGTAGAATGCGAACAACACTGGCCTGGCTTACTCTCGAGCCACTCGCTTGTTCGGTTGTGCTTACATGTGAATTTATTTTATGTGTATGTTCCAAAAAATAACATTAACCTAACATTATGAAAAAACGATAAGATATAAAATAATTTTTATGGTAGGTAAGTATACGTAAAGTCATGTTTAAAAGTTGAACGGTATTTCGTGCAAATATAAAATAACGAATTTTTTCGTGAGGAGCACTCATTATTCACACCTCTGGACACATGCAAGGTGTTCAGAGTGCGCTCCTAGTGACTATCGATATTAGTTCTACACTCCGCCGACGTTCGGTCTCAGTTCCCCTGATGCTCCTTTATCCTTCCATTCTCTTTGGATACCCCACATTTCCAGGCTTGCACGGTTGACAGCTTATGCCCTATAAACAAGTGATGTTAAGCGGGTGCTCGGCCTTCTTCTGGGCTCTAGGATCTGTCTATTTAAATTTGTTCCTGTTCCTGTTCGGTCTCTCATTGTTCCTGACCGCCTCGACGGTTGGACGTCGTTGACTTGTGTCATCGCCACGTCTGTCAGCTCTGTGGCAATCATCATGTTAACTTAAATTTTCTACGATAGCCGTAGGGCCACTCGCAGTTGGGTTGCACTTTCAGTGTTTTAATATGTTTATTGAGTGGTGTTATGTTTGGCTAGATCACAGTGATTAGGGTTCCACACTTACTTTTTGCATTCTAAATTAAAATTTGTTCGCCCAGTCGGAAAACGGGTTGGTATAATCTTGCATGATAAATGTGTGTGGATCTCAGTAGAGTAAGATGTGTGTATTTGGTATATATTAATATTTTATTAATGTTAATTTTGCTGTGGCTCGTGTTATGCGAGTTGCCAGAAAGTAGCTCCTTTGAATTGGTGATTGGGACCACACCTGCTCGCGCAATTTATTTATCAACGTTTTTGATAACCCACCTGCAAATACTTTTAGAGTTTTGCTTATATTGCCTGCGTTTATTTTAAATTACCCTTTTGATTTTTTCTCTAAATATTTTAACTTGTTTGTATATTTTACACCCGTGAGGCTTTGATGAACTCCGTCCGAATGCCCTCGTAAATTTTCACTATATATGTTAAGGTAATATTTTATTCATTTTGGGCTTTGAATGAGACGTAATATTACGATTTCGGTCTCAGTTTGTACTTGTATCCCAAGCCTGTGAAAACTTTTTGCAATTTATAAGATAAATTGTAATGTATTTTAAATTGAATTGTTTTTCATTCAGTATTATGCTTTATAAAATGGCTCAGATCTCACATGAGTATTTTTTACGCAAGTTGAATTCACTTGAAATTTTTTTCCAATTCGATTTATTTGTTTAAAAGCGTTTTGACTTTGCTCATGACTTGTGTTGAGACCCCACAATTTATACTGTGCAACTCTGCTAATCATTGGTTTTTTTCAGTTTCATGGAAATTGCTGAGAGTGTGGGTTTTCTCTACTCTCTAAAAAAAGAAATATCTTCAAGCGTTCTTAACTGATTCGGAAATTTCCTTCTTACCGGATGCAACAGTTGCAGAGTTACATCGCCTTGCAGTAAATGTCTGGAGGTGTTGCAGCCGGGACACGAAGCCGTGGCGGGGAGGAGGTGGCCTCGGTAAGTGTTACAAACTCCTTTTCTTCGAAGTTGTTGTTCCACTCCATCCAAACTATGCCCAACTCATTCTTAGTTGAGACCCATGCGATATTGATTTTTTTATTGTTCTCGCAAAAATAATAGACTGGCGTTTGTGTGAAGATGTGACTTCGTTGCGAGCCCTGTCTGTAAATTGCGAAGGACATGCATTGCAGCTGAATTTGGAATAAATTAATAGTTCAAACAGTAGTTTCGTTAATTTTCATCACAGGATATTGGCTAATTTTTTTCCCGCATGCATTAAACATACATATGAGCGTGATTTCGTGTACCGCGTCCAGTGAGACGGTGAACCTTTAATTGAATTTATTGAATTGTTAGTTGCCTACCAGTGGGCACTGTGTTTGAATTTACCTGAAATTCGAAATTGTAAGCTTCGTGTTGGAGAATTTAGCCCCACATGTGCTCGAGTTGTGATTCTTGTTGCCCGTAACATGCACGATTATCGAGCTGCTGCGGCTAAATACAGTTCCACCTTTGCCCCACCTCCGCAAAGTGCACCATCGTTGCAAGTTAGTAACATTTATGTAGCAAACGTGCATTTTAACAATCGCCACTGCAGTTATTGTTATAGGGTGGACACATCAGTAGTAGTTGCGTGGAACGTGTACCATTTCAACAACATAAATGTTTCCGTTGCGGACAGAGCGGTCACTTGCGTGCTGGTTGTACTCAATCGGGAAACGAATGACAGCTGGAAATATGTGAGGGATTTCCGGCCGTCGTTCGAGCGCTCCTGCAAACACGCAAAAGTGTATTGTACAGGTCGCGTGTAAAGGCACATTATACCCGGCCTTGTTTGATACCGGCGTGATGCATTGCATCACTAGTTGGTGTTTTGTAAAATTTCTGATAAAAGCAAAGGTGATTTCACTGTCGCTCGTACACCAATGAACACACTTCTCTCTTGAAGCCACCTGATTGGTGCGCGACGAGGAGAGCCACACATCTATAAAAACACCGCGTTTTGCTCTCAACATTCAGTCGTTCGCAGACAACGATAACGACAACACCTACACTACTCTTACAACACACTTAGGGCGCCCTGCCCAGGCTGGTTATGTGGGAACTCGTGACAGGTGGGAAATAGCCCCAACCACCACACGTTTTCCAGGTCAAGGACACACATACCAGTCGAGGTAGGGGTCGAGGGGCTAACTTTAACTTTCGCTTAACAAAGTTAATTTAATTATATTATATTCCAAAAAAAAACCATAAAAACTATAAAACATACAAAAATAAGACATATATATATATAAACACATATATAATATATGTATACTTTTTCTAATTTATTTTTATCTCAATTTAATTTAATTACTCGTAATAACGCACTGACCTGTCAGTTTGTTGCAGGTCGGGAAGAAGAAACGACTTGGGAAAGAGGAGCCCTGTTGGTACTGGGTTCAGAGACTGGTGCTAGGGGCTTCTCCAACTCTAATCTATTTACAAAGGTTTTTACTCCACTGTCACAAAACGAGAAAAATTCATTCGTACCCCGATGGAGACCTGTATAGGACACATCGGGAGACTAGGGATCACCGACACACTACATGCGAATTTAACTAGCACACTTGCAAACAACATTCCAACATGCTATACATACTTCAGCACACAACATTCACTACAGCCGGGAGGCTGGAGGGGAGCTTCACTCCCCCGCCGACAACACGAAAACGTAAATTAATTTAAAATAGGCAACATCAAATACCTCGCCTAAATAAGGGCCCGGTGCCCAAAGCCCCACAGTACACAGACCCTGCCGTCGACCCAATGATTTGAGAAATTGTCAGGGTGCATTTGCTTCACAAACACCTAGTGAGTTATGGGAGTTTCGGCTTCCGGTCTCACATCACTAAATGCCATCCGGTGGCGTATGAGGGTTCGGCGGCGGCGGTCGCTCGTTCGATGTGTATCAGAATAACAATTATGTTTTGCCAACTGCGATGTTCTGACGACCACCTATGTAATTGACTTACATCTTAAAATAGGTCATTTTCCCCGAACGTTTCCCTTCTGAATATTTCCTTTATATAACCATGTGGTTATTTTGGGTTTGGAGTTTCTTGGTTGTACTCGTGCTTCAGTAAATTTGGAGTAGTATAACCTCTGTTTTGTTTTTGCCATTAACATTTAAATCAGTCTGGATCATGGCGAGGGCTTTCAAATGAACAAACTTCAATCTGGTGTGGACGTTCGTTTGGTAGAAAATGTAGAAAATGATGAGGAATGTTTTCACATCTGAAACGAGAGTTTAGTGAAGTCATTACTAGTAAAATTGGAAAATGCAATGTGTTCCCATATAAGCTTTCTTTGGTCGACAATCTGCCGGTACGTGACCCTCATTTTCGTTGCCTGCCTCCCACACTGAGGTCATTTCGTGAAATCGCAGAGAGATTGCTGCAAGCAGGGGTTATTGTTCCCTCTACTTCATATTGTTCCCCTAGCTATTTGTTCAAAAAAAGATAGTGATAAGTACAGGTTAGTTGTAAACCATATGTTAGTAAAAAGGAAAATACATAAGGACCCCTTCCCACATCCGACAGTGGATTTTCCTCTGCAGCATTTAGTATGTGCCAAGGTTTATTCCGTTTCAGATATAAAGAATAGTTTCCGCCAGTGTTTGTTGGATCCCTCCTGCCGAAAATATACTGCTTTCAGCACTCCATGGAATCAGTATGAGTTCACTATAATTCCCATGGGTGGCAATTTTGGAAGTCAAGCCTTGTCATGTGTTTTGTATCATGTCTTTCCTTAATTCAAATATAAGTTTGTATTTAATTACGTTGATGATATTATTTAAAGTGAGGACATGGATTCCATCTGGATCACTTGTGTCAAGTTTTGTAATGTTTTAGAGAGGTAGGGTTGATAATCAATCCTGAGAAACTCAGCTTAGCCTGTAATAAAGTGAAATTTTTAGGATATGTCATCAGTGCACACAAACTCTTATTGGACCTGGATCGTGTAGCCCCAATTGTCAACTTTCCCCATCCTCATACCTTGAAAGCATTACAATAGTTTATGGGCCTTATGGGCTACTATTCCAAATTTATATAACATTATTCAGTGATTGTGGCATCTTTAAACTGTCTCTAAAAGATAGGGGTTTAAATTAGTTGGACTCAGGAGCAACAGGCGTTTAATACTTTGAAACATGTGCACAGTTCACCACCGGATCTTACATTACCTGATTTTGATCTACGTTTTGTGGTTCAGGTCAATGCTTTGTCTGTCGCTTCGGGTGCTGTATTAGGTCAATGGATCGATGGACATATGTCTCCAGTGGCCTTTGCGAGTAGAACTTTGACAGATTCTGAGCGCGCCTTAGGAATTTATGAGAAGGAATCTTTTGTGTGCTTTTTCGGGCTCGAGAAATTCGCCTCATATGTTCAATACGATGAATGCGATCTTTTTACCGACAACCAGGCCTTAAGTTGGGTGCTCAACCACACTCACAAATTGGGTAAGCTGGGTCGGTGGGTATTGCATCTGTCTAGATTCAGGTTTAAGGTGCTTCATGATGGAGGAGTGAACAATCCTGTAGTTGAATCATTATCGCGAATATTCGATTCCAATGGAATGATACAGGATTTTACCGAATGTTTTGTTCAGCTCCGTCACGTGCAGGCCACCCAGACTTGGTGTCAACAGATAATGAATTATTTCTTAGCTGGAATTCGGTGTCCGTTTATGGAAAAGGATGGACTCCTTTATTTTACTGGCAAACCTGGGAATGCAAAAAAGTGGGTTTTTGCCTGAGGTTCAGATATTTCCATGATTCTCTGCCCAGAGGCCATTTGGAGATAAATAAAAACCTTCTTTCTTAAGATTTCAGCACAGTTGGCCTACATTGAAGATGGATGTGTCCCAGTATGTTCGCACTTCCGAAGGTTGTCAAAATTGTAAACGAGCATTACAAACTAATTTTGGGCAAGTCAAGGCTCAGGTTACGAATTGCCTGTGGAATATTGTACACTTAGATATTTTGGGACCGTTGGTTCGATCCAAAAAGGGTGACGTGGGCCACATATTGTTAGTATTCTGCAGGGTCGCTGTCACCCCCTCCCCAATCTTAAACCAGTGTAGAGCCTCCCAGTAGGCACGCGCCGCAGGACATGTGCCGCGAGGCAAGACTGGCTCCAGGAGGGGGGGGGTGGTCAGGCAGTTAACATATGCCAAGGAAATGTCGAAGTAAGCTAGCAATTCGCCCATGAGGGAATTAAGACACATGCCAAGGCTGGCAGAGACTAGAAGATCGCCGACCCAACCTGAAGGTGAGCTACGCTGGAGAAAAGAGCTGACAGTGTTTGGCAGTATTGCTTCCCTCCCCCCTTTTTCCCGAGTAAAACGCATGAGAATATGGACACATGCCGAGGTAATACAGAGGCTTCCCCCTCCCCCCAAGGAGACCTGTGGAAAAACGCTGATGGCGTTGACTCATGGAGGACGCCGGGAGGGGAGTTCAGAGTTCCAGCATGTGGAGGAAGAAGGGAGTTGTTCAGCAGCCTCGCCACGAGACAGAGGTAGACAGTTGCACAACGCCGAGATGCGAAGTGAGTCAGTCGACTGAGTTGTGTAGAGCCGTCAGTCTAGGCTGAGGAGCGGACCCCGGCAGAATCAGTCAGTGAAGTAGAGTCAGTCATATCACCACACCGGGACACGGGGTCAGTGTTGGAAGTCCGTGCTGAGAGGCGGCAGTCGGGTGGTGGCTCGCCAGGAGCACCACATCGGAATGAGGGAGTCAGTCAGTCGAAGTGGTGACCTCAACGAGGGGCGCCATGCCGAGAGGACATAGACGGCGCTGGAAGGTGACAGTCGGGTGGGGGCTGACCAGGAGCACCATGCTGGGATGCGAAGTGGGTTAGTCGTGCGACACCGAGAGTGGGAGTAGAGTGGTGACCTCAATGAGCGGTGCCACACCGAGAGAAGAGTCAGGAGTCGTATCGTGTGTCGGAGAGGAGAGAACCCCGGAACAGCCAGTCGTGGAGAGCCGTCAACGTGACCGAAGGGTCAGCCCGAAGCCGGAAGCCAGCAAGACTTTACCAGACCTCAACCTACCGCCGAAACACCCAGAACTGCATATATAGCTAAGTACGAGCGTCGTCACTAAAGGAACATTTCCCGACGCCTAGTGACTATCACTATTAGTTCCACACTCCGCCGACGTTCGGTTTTGGTTCCCCTGATGCTCCTTTATCCTTCCATTCTCTTTGGATACCCCACATTTCCAGGTTTGCGCGGTTGACAGCTTATGCTCTATCGACTTGTGATGTTAAGTTGGTGCTCGGCCTTCTTCTGGGCTCTTGGATCTGTCTATTGAACTTTACTCCTGTTCCTGTCCTGTCACTCATTGTTCCTGACTGCCCCGACGGTTGGACGTCGTCGACTTGGGTCATTGCCAAGTCTGTGAGCTCTGTGGCAATCATCATGTTAACTTAAATTTTCTACGATGGCTGTAGGGTAACTCGCAGTTAGGTTGCACTTCCAGTGTGTAAATATGTTTATTGAGTGGTATTATGTTTGGCTAGATCACAGTGATTAGGGTGCCACACTTTCTTTTTGCATTCTAAATTGATTTTAGTTTGCCTAGTCGGAAATCGGTTTGGTATAATCTTGCATGATAAATGTGTGTGGATCTCAGTAGAGTAAGATGTGTGAATTTGGTATATGTTAATATTTTATTAATGTTAATTTTGCTGTTGCTCGTGTTGTGCGAGTTGCCAGAAAGTAGCTGCTTTGAATTGGTTGAGTGGGACCTCACCTGCTCGCGCAATTTATTTATCAACGTTTTTGATAACCCTCCTGCAAATACTTTTAGAGTTTTGTTTATATTGCCTGTTATTTTTTTATGAGCCTTTTGATTTTTTATATAAATGTTTCATCTTGTTTGTATATTTTACATCCGTGATGCTTTGATGGACTCCATCTGAGAGCCCCCGTAAACTTCCACTATATAAGTTAAGGTAATATTTTAATTAACTTTGGGCTTTGAATGAAACGTAATATTACGATTTTTATCTCAGCTGTCCTTGTATGCCAAGCCTGTTAACACTCATTGTATTTTTTAAGATAAATTGTAATGTATTTTAAATTAAATTGTTTTTCATCTAGTATTATGCTTTATAAAATACCTCAGATCCCATTTGAATATTAATCACTCAAGTTGAATTCGCTGTAATTTTTTTCGAATTCGATTAAATTGTTTTAAAAGGTTTTTGAATTTGTTTATGACTTGTGTTGAAACCCCACACACACACATCCCTGTTTTGAAATGTTTTATCACTTTGGGTTTGGCATTATAATCCAAGAACAGTAGTCTTTTCTTGGTTATCAAAGACTCGCTTTTTTTTACACAACTGCCAGAACATTTCGTCAAATTCTTCACAACATGTGAAAGTGGTAATTATTTCTCCAGTTGGAAAATTTTATAATAAGCAGAACTCATTTCTGTCCATTAAAATAATAGAAAAACCTTGTGTAGCACGAGGCTTGGTTTAGGAATCTATTTTGCGATTGCATCCGTATTTTAGGGTGTGCGCCGACATGCAATTATTGGTCGACCGATTATTTGATTGCATGAGTGACTATCGCAGGATGTTATAAGACTGCGTTCACATGCAACCATTTAGTCTGTCGACTAAACAGTTTGTTTTTCTCACAAATCAAGTGATTGCACAAACGATTTGTTCAATGCGGGTTTTTATGTGTCCTTGCGCACTTGCAATCAAAAAGTCGCTCGACAGTCCTCGTCGAGTTCAGTGCTTATTTCAAGGATGTTATCTCAACGAGGTAAGAAAAAACTGTACATACTATGTAAATATTTAATGTGTACATGCATTTATTATGTGGTGGCACGCCACCAAATCTACTGGGCATGTGAGTTTTGCACTTGTCACTGCACAGAGTGCTAATGGTATGTGGTGAGAGCACTAATTGACTGTGGCGATGCCGTAGGGGTGTGTGCGTCCCCACAAGCACTGTTAAGCTGGTGTGGGATTTCCTTACACGAGGCACTTCACGACCAAGCTAACAGCTGGCAGTTCCTAGATGCCACTCGACCAGAACAGTCGTGGTTGTGTACTGTTTAAAAGTGCTAAATAAAATCTGTACACACGAGATGCACACTATCTTTTAATTGTCTTCCTCGCTTACCTTCGCACTAGAGTAGCTTGGTAGCTACAGTAGTGACCCCGACATGATAAGTGCAAGCACGATAATGCTGCTTCACTGGAGGTAGCAAACTGTCTTGCCAAATGGCCTGCCACGCCAGATTACAGTGCAGAGACAAACGACGTGCGCCCGCAAGCAGCGCCTCTTCTGCCCGCGTCGCATCGCACAAGGGAATCCGCCCTTGCCATGCGCCATGAGACCACCACATTCCTGCGATCTGTTGCACCAATTCTGTCTTCTGCTTCGTTTGGAACTACTATGAATCACTGCATAAGTGGGTAGATGGAGTTCAGTGATTCTGGGGATCTTCGGTTAATTCGTATCGGGCTCCTGCAAACCATCGCTTCTGATCCCATGGTAGTTTTACTTTAGGTCTTGGAACACAGTAGCAGCCGTGTCCGACCTTCCATTGTCAACTGTCTCCGTATATCGCATCGCTGTCCGGATCCCGCCTTTCTGTGGTTCACACAGGTGGAAAATCAGTTCGCACTTACTGGAATAACATCCGACGAGACAAAGTTTAATTTTGTGGCAGGCAACCTCGACTGTAAATATGCTACTGAAGTGCTTGGAATTCTGATATGTCCTCCTACCCAGGACAACTACATTTAACTGAAAACAGAGCTTATTATAATACTGAGTGCCCTACAGAAAATGAAAACAAGACAGCTGCGAGAACATGAAGAGATCAGCGAATGAAGGCCCTCGTAGTTCCTATGGCACATCCCAAACCTAGCAGTGACAGCTGTCCACGAAGAGCTCCTCAAGTCATTGTGGCTGGGCCACCTTGCAATACCGACACAAGCGATTCTGGCAACCCAAGTTAAGTTCCACCCTTGGTTCTCTCGCTGACCTCGCAAATGCCATTTCCGACACCAGTACGAGGCCGCAAGTGGCAGAAGCCACCTCATTTATGGCTGTGTTTGAAAAAATGTAGATACTTATGACTTCCAAAATTAGTGAAGTGGCTAAAGTAGTACAACAGGAGATCACAGCAGTCGCCGGTTACCAAGTTCGACATGACAGTCAGAGGGACCGTTTTCCATCAGCATCACACCACCAGCATTCCCGCAGCAAGAGTTTACCTGGGGACTGCTTGTACCATCGACGCATCGGTGATGAGGCTCGGAAATATACAATGCCATGTACTTTCTTCATGGAAAACGACCAGGGGACATGTTGATGGAGATCAGCTACCCCGCTCAAACTTCTAGTATCTGCCTTTTCGTCATGGACAAAGGGACTAAAGTACAGTTTATAGTCGACACAGGTGCAGACATTTGTGTTTTTCCATGTGCTTAGTTACCAGGAAGGCGTCCGAAGTCTAACCACTCTCTGTTTGCAGAAAATTACTCAACCATCGGAACATATGGCTTTGTTACATTAATGCTCGACTTCGGACTCAAGCGAGATTTGGTGTGGTATTTTACATTAGCCAATGTGACTAAGCCAATTATTGGAGCACATTTCCTCCACCATTATGATCTCCAGGTGGATATCAGAAACAGGCACCTTGTAGACAGCAACACATCTTTGGCTGCAGAATTCCGCAAGGCAATGTGTGATATCAGCAGTATCAGGACACTTCATCAGTCAGTGTGCTACTCTGATTTGCTAAAAAGATACACTCCCATCACTCGCCCAACTGGTACATTGCAGTCTGCCCAGCATACCCTAGTTCACCACATCAATACCACCACTGGGCATCCCGAGCACATCAGGCCACAACATTTGGCTCAGGATAAGCTGCGAATTGTGAAGAAAGAGTTCAAATCTATTCTCAAGCTTAGGACAGCTCGTCCTTTTGACAGCTCATGGTCATCACCCCTGCACATGGCAACCAAGAAAGGTGAGGAATTGGAACTACTGCATATTCAATAATCGTAAAATTCCAGCCAGATATCTAATTCCACACATCCAGGACTTCTCATACACTCTCCATGGCATGGCTATATTTTCCATTGTTGACCTTGTCAAAGCCTACAGCCAAATTCCTGTTGCCGAGGCAGATATCCACTATACAGCAATCACTACGCCATTCGGACTCTATGAATTTCCGTATGTCTTTTGAACATTGCAATTCCACACAGACATTTCAGAGATTCATAGATCAAGTTCTCAGAGGCCTGGACTTTTGTGTATCCTACCTTGACGACATCCTAGTGGCTTCGCATAACGAAGCAGAACATTAGCGGCATCTGGATGAACTCTTCAAACACCTCAATATGTACTGTCTCCTTATCAAGACTTCTAAGTGTATCTTTGGAGAACCACAAGTGACATTTTTAGGGCACAGCATTTCTGTTGATAGTACCAATCTTCTCCCAGATATAGTAGATACTATTCTGCACTACAGCAGACCAACAATTGCGAAACAGATGGGTAAATTTACTGGCATGCTCTATTTCTACCATCGCACCATACGAAATGCTGCTGTGCCACAGACTCCCTTGTACGAGCTTCTCAAAGTTTATTTGAAGGGATGTGTTATACTGATATGGACACCCACCAGTGAAAAGGTATTTCAAGAATGCAAGACCAGCCTTGCTAATGCTGCTATCCTGGCTATTCCCATCCCGATTGTACTCTTGGCAATGATGACAGATGCCTTGGACTTTGCAATCGTGGCAATGCTCTAGCAGCATGTGTCAGGGGGTTGGCAGTCCTTAGCCTTCTTCTCGAAGAAGCTTAGCCCTGCTCAGCAGAAATATGGGGCTTATGATTGGGAGCTTCTCGCTATCTATACTGGAATTCACCAATTTCACCATATGGTCGAGGGTAGAGGCTTCATTGTTTTTACAGACCACAAGCCCCTCAGTTTTGCATTTTCACAGATCCCAGACAGGTCGTCGCCCCATTGGTCCTGCCATTTTGACTTCATTAGCCAATTCACGACCGATATTTGACACATTGTAGGTTCAGCCAATGTTATCGCCAACACCTTTTCGAGGGTTGATGCTGTCACTACTACATTCGATTACCAGGCTCTTGCTGCTTCACATGCAGTGGAAAAATAATTAAAGCATTCCCTGCGGAAGAATTCTGGCCTACAATAGTCGAATTCGAGGTCTACTGCGATGTATCAACCCCGACTGCACGACCATACATCACTGCACCATTTCACCATACAAAATTCAATGTGGTCCATCGGCTGGCACACCAAGGCATCAAAGCTACAACCAGGTTATTCACTCAACACTTTATAAGGCCATCAGTAAAGTGTGGCTGCCGGCGATGGGCACGTTCCTGCCTTGCATGTCAACATGCTAAAATTTCTCGGCATATCTCATTACCAGTGAGCTCATTCCTGCCACATTCTGCTTGCTTCTGCCATGTCCATGTCAACCTAGTTGATCCCATACTGGTTTCGTAGGGCTTCTGCTACTGCATGGCGATCGTTGACCGCTTCACCAGGTGGCCAGAAGCAGTGTCTATGGAGAACATCGAAGCCTCAACAGTGGCCTGACCATTATACACCACTTGGATAGCTCGCTTTGGCACGCCACTACACATCACAACTGATAAGGGTAGGCAGTTCGAGTCTACATTTTTCAGGGATCATAGCAACCTGACAGGCATGACTCGTTTGAAGACCACAGCATTCCATCCTGCTGCTAATGGCATGGTCGAGCACATGCATCGGCAGCTCAAGGTGGCCATATGTTGCCACATGACAGAGCACTGGGTGGACATTTTGCCAACAATACTCTTGGGAATCAGTGCAGCCTGGAGAGAAGACATGCAAACATATTCTGCTGACATGGTGTATGGGCAACCACTGTGCCTGCCTGGAGAATTCCTGGTAGCTCACCCCAATTCTCAACATATGGATTCCACAGGCATTATCAAAGTGTTACGGCAAACTTCAGTGACCTCCGACCTGTTGGTGGCTCTCGGAATTGTGAACGAAAGCCATTTGTATTTACAGACCAACCATCAATAACATAATTCTTCATCAATCGCGAGCTGCCAAAGGGATGTATTCAGTCTCCTTATGAACGCCCATTCCCAGTGCTGCGTCGGATGTCTAAGACTGCAACCCTCCAAATGAATGGCCGACAGACCAGAGACTCTACCAATTGCCTCAAGCTGGTATACACCACAAATTTAGATCTGCCCGACGATCTTGCCATTCTCATCCCTGCCACATAAGTGGGGAGACCTACACCTCCCCAGGTCGCCGACAGGAAACCTCTGCCTCTTCCCCCCAGCTACAAGGTCTGATCGACCTTCAGGGTGTTATTTTATTATGTGGGTCCATCACTGGCAAGGGGGTGATGTGGTGGCATGCCACCATGTCCTCTTAGCAGATGAGCTTAATCAGTTGGCGCTGCATAGAGTGCTAATGGACTGTGGCGACGACGTGGGTGTGTATGCGTGCGCACAAGCACCGTTAAGCTGGCGAAGGATTTCTTGGTCCGAGGCACTTCACGACCAGGAAAGCAGCTGGTAGTTCTTAGCTGCCACTCTAGCAGAACAGTCGTGCTTGTGTACTGTTCAGAATTACTAAATATAATCTATACACACACAATGTGTACTGTGTTTTCATTGTCTCCCTCGCTTGCCCTTGCACTAGAGTAGCTCGGTAGCTACATATTTTTGAGGGATTGGCATTTCCCGGCTAGCTTGTCGTGTTGATTTTTCGGACTATGAACGAACGCATGTTGAATCTATTGCACATCCTCTTCGGACAAATGCGACCGCCCGGAACTTTTGCCTTTGCAAAGACATCCTGTGTCACGAAACAGACGAAACAAACGTACGATACTCCACCTATCTGGAGGACGACGTCCGTATTTCCGACGGAATTCACGTTGAACAGTCTTAACCGATTCACATTTAGCAAACTGAATAACCCCAGAACGCTTTCTGTTGCTCCGTCGCCATCGTGATGCGGACTAACAAAAAACACACGATCATAGTGCGACGACAGACGCTCCCAGTGTCATCTCTCGGCACATAAAGGAAACATCAGGCCATCCCCTTCACATTGACGTGTCGAATGCGAGCTCACATCCCCCTCACCACCTCAAACCAAGAGTTAGGAACGCCATCCAAACCGCAACACCAGACATGCTGACAAAAGCATGGAACGAGTTTGATTATCGCGTAGATGTCGTTCGGGCCGCTCATAGTGGTCATATTGAACATTAATGAATGTATGGTAAACAAACTTCACGGTTACACTGTTCATTTGATTGGTCAATCAAGGTTGTAGGTTGTTTGGTTTAAATAATATAGACCTTCAAAATTGGGGTATTCTTTTATACTCAGCATATACTTCAACATGCTCTTATTATGTTTTGATTTACAGAATTTGAAGATTACGAAGACTCGACCTGAAAAGTTCTCCAAGGCCGTGCAAGAGAGACCTGCCATTTACAACAAAGAGCTGAAAGAGCATTCAGACAGGAACATATTGACACGACTTTGGACCGATGTGTGCGAGATAGTAGTGTTGTCGTGGATTGATTTGAATCAATCAGAAAAACCTTTGAAAGTTAATAAAAAACTTATTATTAATAATTCATTAAAAGTAATAACATAATTTTTGAAATTAGCTATATTTTGTCATATTGCCATGATACAGACACCTTGAGGAGATATGAAATCATATGCAAAATTATCTCTTGTTGTTATCCCAGCACGAGAACCGCGTTCATTGTTTTGTCTAATACTTAGAAAGGGGGAATCATTCAATTTTTCTTCAAAGTGAATGCCATCTTTTCGGCATACGTGGTTATGAATAATGCAAAAAGTTTTTATAATATCGTCACAAAATACGATATTTACATCTAGTGGTTGGTGTAAAATCCGCCATTTGTTGGCCAAAAGACCGAACGCACATTCCACCATTCTTTTCGCTCTCGTAAGTCTATAATTAGAAATGTTTTCTTCGCATTTGTCAAATTCTGTCGCCCATAAGGTCGAAGATCAGGCTCAAATAAAACAAACGCTTTATCTCTTACAAATACAAATGGCATGACTACAGCATCATCATTTGGCTGCAGCCGATTTGCTGGTACACGTAGTTGGCCATTCACATGTTTTTGTCCACAATTTGAGCGTTGAAAAACATGCGAACCACTAGCGCTACCATATGATCCAACATCAGTCGAAATAAAACAAACTGCATCGGGAACAGCCATAAGTATGACTTAATTATTTTTTTTTGTAATTATAAAACTGAGAATTACTGTGGCTTAACTATTGTATTCTGATATGTTTTCCATTGACTGCCCCTTGACAGTTGGGAAAATCTGTTCCCTGAGCAAATTTACTAGCTATATTTATCCAAGTACTTTCATTTCTTCTTGGAATGCATGTCGAGTTCAAACAAAACCGTAATGTATTACATGTATCGTTGACTATAGTCCTTATTGTTGTAATGCCAATCAGGTATTCATAATGGAGAGAATGGAATCTGTTCCCAGTAGCAAGATATCTGAAAAAGAAGAGGTTAGGGCGTCAGGATTTTACATTTGTAAAATTTGTACATTCCATGTACAGTTTAAGTAAAAGAAATTATCATAAGCTATGAAGATAAGGAGCCTGCTTTGATAGATGTGAACTGGTGTGAAGGTCGAACTTCTAACGTAGTTCAAATGCGCTTTCACTGTTATAAACGCTACGCGTAATTCACGTGTAACCACAATGGAAACATCCTAGTAAAGTGTTTTAATGACGACTTTCAAGTTCAAAAAAATTGTATGGAAAAAATGTTCTGTTATCATCATACAAGCATGCGATACATCCTCATCTTTATTAATAAACCATACAAATATGGGGTCACTGCATAAAATCTAGCGCCATGTGGTACTGCCTGCTTTGATACACGTAAATTGTGTGTGGCGGTGATAACAGTGGGAGCGCAATTTAAATGCTATTGAAGATAGATCATATAGCCAGCTTCCAATCACACATAAATTGTGTGTGGCGGTGATAACAGCGGGAGTGCAATTTAAATACTAGTGAATATAGATAATATAGCCAGCTTCCGGTCACACAAACACACCATAACTAAGGCGGGCCCCTTAATAAATTAATTGTTTAAGTGTTGCATTGCATTGTTTGTTTACTACATGCTTCAGCAATTTTTTGGCGCACGGAAAGAAATCCAACAGCGGTGGCGAAACCTAAGAACGTCTTTCAGAAGGAAGCTAAATAAACGAAGGAAAGGCACACCAGGCCAAGCAGTCCACAAACGTCGGAAGTATGTTTATTTTTTGTTTTTACTATCCAGTATGGAGGATAAGGATACTTTTAGCGAGACAAGCCCCATTCGACTGGAAGGAGAAAATTCTGAAAATGAACATGATCATACAGACGAAGCAACTTGCCATCATCCACAGAGTATTCCGACAGGCAAACCTAAAAAAAGGTACAGTCGTATGAGAAAATATTACTGAGCATTCTGAATGAAAAGAAGACCGAGGATATTGACGAAGACAAATCGTTTTTGTTATATTTGGTGTCATAGTTAAAAAAAATGTCCGATGATAAAAAATTAGAAGCTAAAGTAGAATTTATGTCGGTAATAAGACGAAAAACTCAATCAAAATATGTTCAAACGTTTCCAAATTTCTTTTAAGGAACTCGTCATTTTCATCCCAATTTCCCGCAGAACATCACAAGCATTCCGCATAATCCATCTCAGCCAGTCTTTATCGTCAATCTAACGTCCTAATATTACTAACGCCATTACCTTCCTCTACGCCCACTGCTAACGATAGTACACAAAGCATCAGATCCAACATCTCCGCAGTCCAAATTATTTGATTTATACACGTCGCATGCTAGCTTTTTGTTTTAAGGCTAACGTTCTTCATAAAATCAGTAGTTATCATATCAAGAATTCCACACTTAAATACAAAGTTTAATGAAATGTATATGATAAATACTAACATTCCAACTGATGTTATTACTTTTTGCTTGTTTTATTACCTTAATGTTACTGGCAGTCTTTCTTCTGGAGGGATGGTATTCCTCCAATTCATATATTTGTATGTTATTGAAGGTGCTATCAGATTCAGAAGCTCAGCAAAACTACTGACACTCATTCGGTAATAACTGAAGAATTTTCGAGATAGGTACGTAATTCTTCACAACGTTTGTGGAATTGCCCTATCAACAAACGATGGGTAGTAAGTGGGTGCATCCAATATTGTGTTTCCCTCTTCATTTTTTCTTCTCTGGGAAATCCATGATGAAACTGATTTGAAAGGTGCAGCTACATAGTCGCATGTGTGTGCATATCTCGGTCTGCCGATTATCCAGTTGCATGTGAGCGCAACACGATGATCGGCCGGTCGATTGGTTGCGAAAACCTAAAAATTGTATTTTAGCGGCGCCCACCCTTACCACTGCCAACTTCACTTGCGAATATCGATAAATAACCACTTATGACACGTCAAGATATGATCGAGTAGGGGCTCATTGCAGAATGAAGAAACCGTTTTCGCAAATTCTTCAAATTTTTCTGTTTGTGATGCTCCATCAGTTGCTGTATACAGTTTTCCATTCCCCGTTCCTCTTATTTGTTGTAGATGGTCAGTAATCGTTGACCAGGCAACACTGAACTGTTCGCTGATGGTGATGATTGAATTTGCCTCCACACATGCCTTTAAATAATTTTACCCGAATTCCCTATCTTCCTGATTTTTGAGACTCTGGTCACTAGCACGAAAATTATCAAATTATCAACGCACTTTTTATTTTGAAGCTAGATCTAGACCCCATTCGCTCACCACAATACAACATACGTATTTTTGTAGCCGTATATACCATTTTGAACTTATGAAACAGAAAAAACTGCCGGATATCCTCTAGTCATCCACCTGAAATACCCAGAAAACACCCCCACTCACTGCTACGTGAACTAACAAATACTCTGGCTCCATAATCATACAGTCTTTAATCATTTGAGTGTAGAAGTTAAAAAGTGATCTAACACCGTTGCCTAACAAATTTAGCTCAAAATTTACCAAAAAATATTCTCTTTTTTCTGTATAATTCCCAGGGCCTCTCGGACGATAGTTTTTTATCCTCCTCCCACATTAAAAATTGATTATAAAAGTTTATTTTATATAAAAAAAATATATTATTTCAGATATACAGGTTGATCCAACTAATGTTGACACCTCCAAAATTTCCGCACAGATGCAGATCACGAAATGCGATTTTCACTAAATGAAACAGGGGCGAGTGCTTTGCTGCATTGTGACTATTCGTAACACGTATAGGGACAGATAAATTAAACCACATATGATTTGTTAACTGGAAACACACATTAATATAAATTGCACCTGAAAGTATGTGAAAAGAGGAATTCAGTGATATAGAATTTGCAATGAAAAGTATCAAAGAAACGCAAATAAATAATGTGCAAATATGATTATGTTAGGTAGGCTGGTAGCATGGTTCATTGGACGGTACTCACAGCTGAAAACACAGCAAGCACCGTGACTCTTCCTGGGGGGGACTGCTTCCTCTAGCAGCGCAGCACCAGTCCCCGTAATCTGTTCTGGTAAGTGGTGTGTCAGTGTGTTGCTTTGCATGCGCAATGAAGTTCAGGAATGAGAAAATACTGACGCCCTACTTATTTACGACAAGTATGGCAGAAATTCCAAGGAAACCTTCCAAATGTATAGTGAAAGGCATCCTAATCGGACGCCCATCTAACGGTAAACAGTACTAAGAATTTGCACAGGTCTCTTGTCACGAGGTGATTGGAATTCCACAATATGAGTGCGACGAAAGTCTGATACGGTCGATACGCAGCAACACGATGTGTGGGCACGTGTCGATGAAATTCCCACATGGGTACGCGAGAACTTTCAAGATACCTAGGAATAAGTAAAACAAGTGTGATACGGATACTGTGCCAAAGAAAATTACATCCATATCACCTGGCTCTTCAACAGCAATTACATAAAGGTGAAATCCAGCAGTATAAAAACTTTTTTATGTTTGTTCTAATGCCTGTAAGAGAGGAGAGAGATTTTCTGAAGAATATACTATTTACCGATGAAGCGACCTTCACAAACCATGGGAGCGTAAATTTACGAAATATATACTACTGGGCGACGGAGGATCCGCATTGGGTCTGGAACTGGAGCACCAGTGATGGTGGAATGTGAACATTTGGTGCAGAATCATGGGAAACTACAGCAAAGGGCCATACTTCATTCAAGGGTCACTGACCTACTGTACGTATTTGCTCAGAGAGACGTTACCGGCACTTCTGGAAGATATGCTGCTCAACATACGTCGTAATATGTGGTTTAAGCGTGATGGTTGTCCTGCGAATTTTGCTTTAGTCGCGAGGAAAGTATTTTACAACTTGAAAACGTTTACAAACCAGTGTTAGGGTGTAGTGATTTTGTAAGATGGCCAGCTCGCTCTTCCGACCTCACACTTCTAGACTTTTCCTGTGGGGAACACTGAAAGATGGGGTGTACAACACGGTTCTTATGACGCCAGAAGACCTGCAGGAAAGTGTCGTGTCAGCTTGCAGAGGCATTACGCTGGAAACACTTCAATCCGCTCGTCGCTCGCTACATGTGCGTTTCCAGATGCGCATCCCTGTCGTTAGAAAAAAAACATCGAGCACATCTATGAAAAAACCTAATGTGAAGCGTTACAACCACAACTGTGCACTTTTGTCCTACGTATGCAGATGCGATTGCATTTCTTCTTAGGTTGGGTTGTTTTACGTGTGTTGTGCATCTATACGCACCCGTTACTCAGTATAATTAATCAGCGCCATAGCTATTTGAGGTGGGAGGGTGTAGGGGATAAATTTCCTCTGCCCCGAATATACGAGGTTAATTGTTTCCCCTCCCCAAATCATGAAATAAATTTATTTTTATGTATCTTCTCGCAGTGTATATGCCGGTTTTTTAAATCATCGTTCCGATCGATTTAATCAATTAATTTTATTATGTATTTCGTCATTGTTTTATGCACACTGGTGAAAGTATGTATGATTCCACTTACGGACCATCGATGAGTTTAGGAACGCATCTATATGTAAGCCAAAACTTCTATGTTATAACTTTATGNATTCCACTTACGGACCATCGATGAGTTTAGGAACGCATCTATATGTAAGCCAAAACTTCTATGTTATAACTTTATGTTGATATCTCCAACCGAAACCATTCGTGGCGAAATCAGACCTCTTTGATATCTGTTTCGTTTAGTTGTAGACAGTGTTGTACCTCCAGTGTAGAACATAATCCACTCGCTATCAGATTAACCAGTATTGCTGTTTTTAAGTATTTTCGGTGCTAACTTGTAAAAAATGAAACGAGGACAGTGCACAATATTGAATTTTGTTACAATAAAACCCCCAGACCTGGACCACGTGTATGAACCAGCCATAACCCCTTCAACTACTGATATTGAGGTTACCGTATCTGTATTAAAGGAGCACCTAAACTACGGCCTAATGGGAACGAGGAATCTATGGAATTCCAAGGTACATCTTCCTCTCTTGATTCAACTTTTGATCAATATGATGTTGGTGCTTATATAAATCATAAACTTATCGACTATGAATTTGCAATAAAGCTTGTTACTGAACCATAGATGCCACCTATAGATTTCATTTTTCTTGTCACGTATCCTAAAATAAAATCACGTTTCCGGCATCAATGGCTAAAATACTGTGCCTGGTTTGTGTATTCAACAAAACTGAGTAGGGCCCTTTGTAAATATTGTGATGTGTTTGGTAATGAACAAGCCGGGAAACGTAGTCATCAGAATCTTAGTGCCCTTGTGGGTAGGCTATTAAATAACTGAAAGATACACGTGAAATTATTAGAGAACATGAACAAACTGATTACCACAAAATGAATATGTTGGTAAATGAGAATTTTATATCGCCTTAACTCACAAACAGCAAAAATGTCATTACCTAGATGAACTCTACTCTTAACATGAAAATAAAGGATAATTGCCTATTGTAGAAAACATTTTGCTGTGTGCAAGACATGAAATTCCCTTCCGGGGCACAACTGATTCAGGGCTTATAGATGTAGATGGTACCGAACCAGACTGGAATAATGGAAACTTCAGGGCATTACTAAAAATGTGCGAAAAATGTGGAGATGTGACTCTCAAAAGGCACGTAGAATCTTCACCATTAAATGCACTCTACACAAGTCACACAACTTAGTATGAATTAATATCTGTCTGTGAATCTTTAATTTAAGGAAAAATAATCTTTAAAGGGAATAGGTCAGAGCATTTTTCTATATTGACAGATGAAACGTGCGACATATCGGAGACTGAGCCAACGTCCCATTGTCTACGCTATGTTGAAAAGTCTTTTAATGATAACAATTATAATCTTAGAGAATACTTCTTAGATTTTGTTCCAGTCTATGACTTAACAGGCCTATGCTTAACAACAGTGTTAACAAACAAACTACAACGACATATGAGTGGTTATCTAAGAGGGAAGCAAGCTATCATTAATGAGAAATTTCCTGAAGCTAAATATGTACACTGCAGTGCTCACAGTCTTAACCTGGCCCTGTCTCAATCATGATCTGTTCAACCAGTTAAAAGCTGTATCGGCACAGTGTCATCAGTCATAAATGAGTTCATCACAACGAGTAAATATTCTAAAGGAAAAAGTTAGAGAATATGGTGTCCATGTAATCAGGGGTACCAGCCTTTTGTCCATGTGTGAAAGCAGATGGATTGAAAGACACGATTCGCTAATCAAATTTATGAATCTATACATTTCAATATTGCACACTTTGGACATTTTGAAAGGAAGCCAAAACTTAGAAACGTTAGCTGAAAGTAGTCAACTTTTTTGTGCAATGTAGAAAAGTGAATTCCTGGTCTCACTTGTTGTAGCTAAACAACTGTGTTTATTAACTTTGCTTATAAGTACAACACTTCAAAACGTTCACTGTGGCCTATCACAGGCAACTGAGCACATTGAAAATGCCTGTGACGTCTTGAGGGACATGCGTCAAAATGCGGATGACAACTTTAAAGAACTGTTTTCTGAAATAACGAGCCTAGCGATTTGAGCAAGAATCGAACTTCTTCCCCCTCGCATTACTTCACGATAAAGACACATATCAAACATGGGATAAGCATGTGATACTATTACTCNGAACTTCTTCCCCCTCGCATTACTTCACGATAAAGACACATATCAAACATGGGATAAGCATGTGATACTATTACTCAAAAAAACTATATCCGAAAAAAAAAATATTTTAATTCCTTTATTTGATGATTTACGAGGGCAGCTTAATGAAAGGTTTGTAAATCATAAATCATTAATTTCGGCATTAATCTCAGAATTGCTGAAACAATGCACAGAGAAAAGTTTTGACTCCATAGAATCCATTGCTTAAACTTTTCGCACATTTGATATCGATGAAAATGGACTGAGGTTAGAAATCCAATTATGGCCGTGTAAATGGAAAGTAATACAAACAATTTATCGACCTGGATGTACTCTCACAGCTCTAAATCACTGCAGTGAATAATTTTTCCTCAATGTAAACCTTACTTTGAGAGTTTTAGCTACAATAATCCAATTTCCACAGCAACACCTGAAAGATCGTTTTCAACATTAAGAAGACTAAAGCGCTATTTGCGCAATAGCAATGGAAATGAGATAATGTCTGCCCGAGCATTGCTGTCTGTTCATAGGAACGTCACCATTCACCGGCAACCTGATGAAGTATTAGATAAGTTTGCTCAAGCTTCTCCTCAAAGACTTATCACGTGAATTTGATTCGTGAGTATATTGAGATGCACTTTTATTCGTAAGGTTCTATAAATTCAATTTATGCTAAACTTAGTAATTAAGGATTTATTATCTTACTCACATNAACTTCTTCCCCCTCGCATTACTTCACGATAAAGACACATATCAAACATGGGATAAGCATGTGATACTATTACTCCCTGGCCAGCCGCCACCCCCCCCAACACCCCGTCCGGCCCAAACAAAATCCTGGCTACAGTCCTGCAACTAATAACTAGGAAACATATCTCCTGAATTACTTTGGTATCTGAATAAAATGTACTTATTGATATCAAACTTGCACTCACATTGCCCATTTTCCCACCGCTGTGGTGCTAGCACTGGTCCAATATCGTATTCCGCGCCCCTTGATCCATCGGGGTAAGCGCTACGCTGCAATAGGAAGTGGTCCCACCAGGATGAGTCACGGCGCATGTTGTTTACGTACAGCTTAGTATAGATCCACTCACACATGCTGCCGGCCTGTCTAACTTTATCATATCTGCAAATAATTTCTTTGCGTTTCTTCGATATTTACCACTGCAAATGTTATATCTTTTAATTCCTCTTTGTACGTATTTTCAGATGCTGTTGAAATAACCGTGTTTTTTTCCAATCAATAAACCATATGTTATTCAAATTTATTGCTCTGTACATAAATGTGTTAAGAATAGTCACTATGCGGCAAATTACTCGCACCTGTACGTAATGTCATTTAGCGAAAACACATTTCATGATCTGCAACTTTTGCGGAAACTTTGGGGATGTCCATTTTAGGTGGACCAACCTGTATACACTGCCATAATACAAATTTATAATTTCCCCTCCTGAATAAAATATACAAAAACTATAAAAAATGTATGAAAATTAATACCGAATGTTTTCTACAATATGAGTGCCAAATTACAATCCAAGAAAAGTTATAGTTACAGTTTAATTGCTAATAATTAACTTATCGGGTTAATCAAAAATTTCCTTTAAAGTTCCTACAGGCCTTAAGCTTTTTTACATTTCCCTTAGTTCCCCCATTGATAAAACTTTAGGGTGTTCACCCGTCTCACTGCAGTCCGGAGTGTACATCTCTAAATAGTATATAACAAAGTCGCTTATCCGCGTCTGTCTGTGTATTCGCTTAGTACTTCTAAACTTATTAATGGATTTTGATGCAGTTTTCAACATCAGTTACAGAATTTCTTGAAAAAGGTTCTGATATATAAAAATTTATATTTAATGTAAGGATAGTAGAAAAAACTCAAACCGTTCGCAATCAAGTCGTAAAAACCCGCCTTTAGGGCGCTAACGTGGCTTGCGCTGACTAAACAACAAGAGATATATCAAATAAATTTACTACAGAATTGTAGCTCTCAAAAAGGTTTACAGAAAAGTCCGCGATAGCATATGTTTATCTTTTGAGGATGACCGACAATAACAATTATTGTCTTTAAAAGTATCGCTGTAAAAACGGAATTGTTACCGGGCGAAGCCGGGCCGGTTCGCTAGTACTGTATATAGCGCGAAGCTCTAAACCGACGTTCGCGCCTCAGGTGTGGAAGAACATGCTGTGAAAGCTGGATAGGTTCCTTCCAATGAAATTCATACTCGCAGAGTGTTGATGACGTAGCTGATGACGACGACGACGGCGCCGCGACACACAGGTCACGCGACGGAAAGTATTCAAGGGGGAGGGGAACAGCATGCCCCGCACACGGTCTCCAGCTGACCACGACGCCTAAAGCCACGGTACGCCGAGCAGGAAAGAGCAGGACGCCTCCTCATTCCTTCGCGTAGCCGTCCAGCATGCGTTCTTAGACACGACGTGACAAGAAACCACGTAGAAACTCCGTCGCACAAGTAAATAACTCATAAATCATGCTGTTCCAACATGTTACACACAGCGCTGTGTGAACACGTTCTATTATTCCTGTATATATACTAAAAATTTAATGAGAATCCTTTTTTTTATCTCTGATTATTTTTCTCATTGTTTCATTAAATTTATTCAATAGGACGCAGTGAGAGTTGAATCCGGACAGTATGCAATTCGCACATTTATTTCTGAACAACCTGATATATTAACATTTTTTCAGTCGTATTAATTTTTTTAACTGCAGCCTTAATCATTTACCTTTGTCACTTTCCTTTTTATGTTGGATACATCTGCGTCTTTTACCCGACACCTCCAACCAAGGCATCCACCCTGTTTGTATGCTCCTTTACCTCCCCATAATTTTAAGTTATAGTGATCTTGCTTCTTAAAAATATAGAATGTCATTACAAGTTTGAACACTCCGTCATCCACCCACTTTTGCATAATTTTTTCTATTCCCAAACGATTTAATTGACAGGATTCATACTTGGTAAGTATCCAATCCTACATTCAAGCCTTTGGTCTTCTTACTTGGCATATGCCTCTACCTACTTTAATGCTTTCGTTTCAATAACACTTCTGTGTGACTCCCATTTCAATAAAGACTGTACTACTGCCACTCACCGACAGTGATTTTATGTGTAGCAACTTTTAAATTATTTAAACTAGGATCTTCGTTTCTGGCATGTAACACACTCTCAATAAGGACTTCCATTTCCAAGACCACTTTGTTACATGCCCCTTCCCGAGGTACCTTTAATGACACTCTCACCATTCCCGGATATTTAAAACCCATTTGACACTTACTGCATGTAATGTTCTCTCCTTGACTACTTCCATTTCTATTACATCTCTTTTCTTCCTCATATCCATAACCACCACATTTTTAATGCTCCTGTTAACCAGGTATCATGGTCCTAATTCAAACAGTTCGAAATTTATAGACAAATAACTCGATACCCAAAACTGCGTGTATATATTTATATACACACTTATTAGCCTACATTTGCAGAACCATTCAGCCCATGGATATCAGCTAGCTTGTCAGCTAATATACATTTTAACCACAGCGAGAGATTATAAATATTTATTGAAGCAATATTAAATCCCTGTGAAAAGAGATACATGCGAAATAATTGTCCATTTCAGCATTGTCAAGCCACGAGAAAACGTCCCAACTTAAAAACATATGGCACTTTTCTCGCATTAAAATCGCCACACAAAAAAATTGCTAGCAATTTGGGCACCAAATACTAATATAATAATCCTGCAGGTGGAAGGGGGCTAATAGCTAGGCTAGGTACCCGAGTAGAAATGTGTTATTGAAGCGTCAATGACCATTTCCGCTAAACGTATTTAGAAACAATTTACGGAATTATAGAATTGCTTGTACTGAATGTTGATGATATAGGTCACCATTATAATATCTTTGAAATTGTCTGTATATTATATTCTGTAGGTGTGATGGTAATGCTTATCTATCATTCCAAGTATCGGTTGACGCATGTTACTGCATGACATTCTTTAAATTAAAATGTTTTATTTACTCGCCCCTATATTACAAAGAAAATCAATACCTTGGATATAATTAGCGTATTCGGGTCTTTCAAGATACTACGAATGCTGTATTGAAGATGTTTCACGGCTTTCTCCGTGGTGTCTGAATACCCCTGCACTTAACTGTAGTGATTTCGTAAAACGGGAGGGTGGTGGAGTAACGCTCAGAATTCCGCCTCGACGCGTCGCCGAAGAAAATGCTTCGGGGAGAACAAGGTTTTTGGCAGGCTCGTGATTAACGGCGAGAATTAATTACTACTGACCTCCGGCCCCGACCCTCAACTCACAAACTCCTCCAGCCCCCTCCCACCGCAGCACACACACCAAAACTCCCTACCGACGCCAGCATCCCTTCGTCCTTCTCCTTGCGTTCGCGCGACCGCGTGGGACGTAAAAGCGGCGAAAGCCTTCCGGTTGGACTGTTCTTGCGCAGTGTCAGCTCCACTTTGCATACTATATCGCCCGCGCCTGCTTCAACACACTGAGACCTACCACAACACACAGGCAACAAGCTCTCGAAAAATGCTCTTCTACATTATCCTTCTGCTCCCTACCACCCATCCCAGAAAGTTTCAACCAACCACGGCCGGACGTGCAATTTTTTATGGATATAGAGTACATGAAGAACGGCCTATGTTCTCCATGGTAATGATATGCACCAAATAGAATTACCACCTAGTACACACTCCAACCTCGTTTATAAACACCTCACAAAAATTTTGGAATATACATGCAGAATGTAAAAAATTATGGAATATATATATATATATATATATATATATATATATAAAAAGTAAGCATAGCAAGAACATGTTACAAACGGTTATGATACAAAACGTGAAATACGAAGTGTTTCTGATAAAAAATCATTTTCCTAATATATCACAGACACATAAACACAAAAGAACAAGAAAAGTAACTTAATGGTGTCCCAGACTAGGGAGGGTTTCTTTCTTCCCACTGCATCTTAGTACCGTGTATGGCCTCCATGTGATTTGTACAGGTCCCTTACATACCGTGGCATGCTTGTAATCAAAGTGTCAATGTCATCTTCCGGACGAAGGTCCCATTACATCTGGGCAGCTCTTATGAGATCTAGATCTGTTTATGGAGGTTGTGCACGATTATAAACTGCTATTTTCAGCTTTTCCTAGGCATTTTTAATGCGTTAGTGCACTTTCTTTTGATCACAAATGAACTACATAACACCCACCATCCAAACTGTCTAATCTCACAATATTCCAAAATTTTCATGAGGTGTATATTACAAAAAGTTATCTGTCATCGTATTTCTCTAATACCACGAGCACCAATAGCGCACTAAATGTTTTCTCATTGCAAATACTTTTACCCTGAAGTTATTTTTAAAGGTTTTTTACAGGATTGACAAAAATTATGATAAAAAAATCAAAATAATTGGATTTATTTGATTTAAATCGGATTTGTTTGATTTAAATCAGATTTTTTTATTTATTTACATATTCACATCACGCATCTTTGTTTATGTTCACACCATTTATATCTTTAAAAAATATAAATTAATTTACATCTCGGCAGATGTTACGAGCACGATCGTATTTGACATATGTACAGTACAAGTTAAAAAAATAACAAACAACGAATATAAATAGGTGAATGACTCCTTAGAACATGCAGTGATTCCAGCACGGACTGGTACATAGATTTGTGCACATGTTGTGTGATTTTTTTTATTATTTCAATATCTGGGAAAAGGGGCACTTCAGTATTTATGCTTCTCGTTACATATTTTTGTGCAAGACAAGCAATCCAATGAAATCTGATGGAGTACTGTTTCCACTACCCATTGAATGCTTATCTGGATTAGGGGCTAAATTAATTTCTTCTGGTAAAATAATTAAATATTTTTTTTTTGGTTCTGGAGTTACAGGTGTTTCAATCTCTGCCGTCCTTCGTGCCAAGCCACGCGGACGAGAGCAGGCGTCGCTTTCAGGGTGCGACGAAGGGCTATGTGTGTACTATCTCTGCGGGGCGGTGGCCGGAAATGTCGCCGTCGCGTCGCAGCAATGCGTGGCGTGAGACTGCAAGGCCTCACTGCGCGCGGAGCGACACCGTGACAGCCGCGCGAACACGCACGTGAGTGTATGTACTTGGCCGGCGAATGTCTCGGGGTCAATAAATGATTTCAAAAACTATAATTACAATATGTGACGACACTCTTTGCAATTATTTTTGTATGAAAACTGAGATAAATAATAATCCGTGGTAGCATGCCAATATTTAATTTATTTTATAAATTAGAAATTTTATTAAAGCATTTTTTTTAAATTTAAATATTAGTTACGGTTACGTGCTGTTGGGAAGGAGGGGGAAGAGGCGTCATTGTCTGGTTGTCCCAAATTCACCTGGTATTTTCCTACTGCTACCGCCCCTACATAGTTTATGAGAAAATAAGTAGGGTGGGAGGGGAAGTCAACCAATAAAAATGCCTGGCAAATATCGTTACCTTATATTTCACATAGTTTCTTATAAAATAATTAAGACTGTATGGAGGGGAAGTTGGCCAGTGAAGAAGCTATAGTAACTATATACACTATTTTCCTTGTAGCAAACCGTGCCTCCCCACCACTCGGCTGCGTTATTTAAAGGATCGAGCGTGCTGAAATCTCTCACTACGATATCAGGGTTTCAAGTCTGCACATCCGAGTACCCATCAGCTTCGTCGCCATTTTGCGTTTAGTGAGAGAGTTTGAGGAATCACAGTCGCCTTCAATTTTCTTCGATCTTTTATTCGTGAAGGTATGTTATTGGCAACGAGCTCAATAATTGTTTTTATTGCAAATTGCTATTTTTAATTAGCTAATTGCTCTATCATTTTTTGTCTTGTGTACATGTTAAAATGCAAAGTTATTAACTACATTTATTTTATTTTGTGCAGTGATTGGGAGCCAGTGCGTCAAGTCCCCTCACCTAAGGTTCGGGCTTGACCTGTTAACGAGCAGCGCAGCATTTCAGCTCCGACTACTATTTTGCAATGTGTTGCAAATTCTTCTGAAAGTAAGTACTAGCACCATCAAGATAATTAAAAGTTATGTATTTTTTCACGTATATGTTTTTGTCACCAAATTGCCCATTTATAGGTTACGGTTGGGCACAGTCGCAGGCCCTGTCAACTCCTGGATTTGTCTCTTCAGTCGGCTTGCGGTCAAGTCTGTAAGTCCGTAAGGAAACACCGGCATCTTCACGCTAATACAAGCGGTGACAATTCGGACCACATGAAAAATATTATGTGTATAATTTTTTTAATATATTTTTTTACATTATGTGGTGAACTTGTGTCCAGGTGATGTGACTTCCGTAGTAGGACGTCAGAGAGTCCCCTTTGTGAGTCAAATCGTATGTTTCACGGGAGTCCCTAGCAACGCAGCCAATCGTTGTTAGGAATTATACTGCAGTCTTCTTTCTCTTTTTCAGGTATATAACTCCGTCGTGTGCACACAAACAGTTAATTGCAATAATAATTGACAATAAAATTATAAGTCATGTGATAGTAAAATAAATATTCGTCTTTCATAAATAAATAATCCGTCCATCGCTTTAAATATATAATGCCACTTACTACACCAAGGTATTAGCTTATTGTTTTTTTTTTTTAATTCACATAACTGTTGAGCTGTATTATTTCATAATGTTAATATATTTTGTGAAAGCGAAATTTTGTAATTTCTATTTTACACAAAATTGCTACCTAGTTAAGCGCTTAACGTACACATTAACATTTCACAAAATAATAAGTTAGTGGTGTAAAATGTACTTAAGAATTTTTTTTATACAAGTGTCAGTTTGGAACCTATGGAAAGTGTTTCAGTATACCTATGGCACAAGAAACAACCAATTATTAAAACAGTTGGTATGTCAACAGCAACTGATAGCATTGCCGAAGAAAATGTGGTGTCTGTAATGGAGCTAGTTTCAAGGACTTACACAGCAACGACTATGATTCTACTTATTCTGCAACATGTCAAACGTGAACGAGTATACTCGGGATAATATAATAAGGGGTTAATTGGTGGCAGGGTAGTTTTGTATACTCCGGCTTTGTTTGCAAATATGTATTATTTTCATTATTATTGCTTACAGTAACATTATATTAATTTTCTTTAAATCTAATTAACATATATGTTTGTGAGACATTATTTAATCGCCGTAGTGGTCGCTACGCTTAACCGTGAGTAGATATTTCAACCAACAAATAGTGTTTCTGGAATACTTGGTTCATTTTCATAAATACTGTTCTATGCTCGTGTTTTCATTTTGCCCATGTATATATTTGATGATCTATATGGAGGTATGCACATGCAAATAAATATTTAATATTTTCTTGCAACAAATGGTTTGTTTTACCTCGTAATGAAATAATCATACACTTTTAATTGGTTAAATATATAAAGTAGCATGACATTAATATTTTATATACAAACAATGGTAATTATAAGTATATCAAAGATTATAATTAAGAAACAATAGCATTTAATAAGAAATTGAAGATTGTGATATAATAAAATAAACTACTAAATAACAGCTATTTAAACATACACATATCCTCTTATGTCATATCTGAATTTATCATATGTATATCATATCAGCATTGAAATATTTATACGGCATTTAAAACCTTCTATCTAGCGTCTGCATGCCGAATCAAGTTTCGGCAGTTCGATTCCTCCCTCCTCCAGACGATATTTTGATCTGCAAAATAAAAAACGCAGCACCCTTAGCAACCAACACTAGAAATAATATGGCTACCAAATGATAGCGACACCAGCGCCCCTAGAAGGTAAAAGTTGAATAAAGGAAAAGTGGGGGAAAAATAGCAGCCAGAAAAAAGATGGCAGATCTAAGATGGTGGTGGCCCTCGGCACCCCAGCCACCAGCCCTTGACCTTGGAGCCCCCAAATCCTTCTACTCATTCTATTGAAAGCAGTTTTCCTGTGTAACTTATACTACTATAAAAACTGGATTAGTAGAAGTGTTAGCGATAAAACGTCACTGCGATTTTTAAATGCCACAGTAAATATCGGATCTCTAAGTGCTATGACCAGTGTCCTTACATTAACTGCCATGCTTTCCATTTGAAAACAATTTGCAGCTCTTCTGCTGCTTTGCGCAGTTGTACTTACACTGCAGTAAGGCGTTTGATCCAGCACGCCTCGCACAGTTTCCTGAATTATCCTCTACAGTATTGAAATAAGAACATTTTTTTCGTTTGAAAATGCAGTAAAGAAATTAATGGCTTTAAATGTTATTACAGCTCTTTTCCAGACGATTTGATCAGCGGGGGACTTGTATATCGGCAAATTCGAGACAGACTATAGTATAGACAATTAACTACGTGATCACTGCTCTCTGCATTTTTTGAAAACCACCACAGAGTCCTGAAGACATTCGTGCATCTGCCTGTTGCGATTCCAATACGATCTGTTATGTAGGCCTCATATATTCAAAACCTGTATCATACTAAAAACCATGTCATGTAGCCTTACACCAATTAGTTTTTTCTAACTATTTATCGTTTTCTTGTTAGTGCTCTTCTTTCTAACATTTACATCGTGTGGATAATAACTACCCTCGTTTCTTTGAATCAATAGAAACCACAATCGTCTCTTATGAGGCTGCTATAAACATACCCAATATAAGAGATAGTTGAGAGATGAGAGAGACATCTGTCATCTAACCATACGATTATCGGGGATATAAAGGATAGAATTTTTCAAATACATCCTATGTTACCTAAATTTAAATAAGAAAATTTTAAAATTACTTTCGTGATACAAGTTTTGATCTGTCCTATATTTCAGAGAAACTTCGTGATGTTTTTTCACAAAAGAACTCTTAAGTGAATCGAATTCTTAAACAAGTAAATATTTTTTAACCGATACCCATGCCCTACTTTTGCATACTAATGAGTTTTATTCAGTAAATATATGTTTACAGTATTCAAGTTGTGAATAAGTTATACATTTTTCATTGAGAAGTTACTCCTGCACTACATGATATGAATCATGAAGATTCTTCTTTAAGTAAATTTATAAAATCTTAAATCATCAAGCATAAAATAATACATCATGGTGAGAAAGAGCCGTCCTCAATTGAATAGCGTCTACATCAGTGGAGAGGATGAATGCAAGAAATCTTTTGTATTGCTAGTGTTAAAAATGTTCTAGAAACATACATGCAGACTCACATGTACATGCTTTTTAGGTGACTTACCTGATTATAGAGTCACTATTAAATATTTAAGCTTAGTATTTTTATTCCAAATTCTTAACGTCAGAATGGTGACGTGATAAAATTTAAAAGGGGTTAAGTGAGTGATTCTGTGTTTATAACATATGGGTTTGTGTGCGCGTACATAAATGCACATAGTCATTAGCTTACAAATATTTATTTGCAACTGTGTAATATTTTTACTATATACATTTTAATCTCAGGAAATACTGTGTAAAAAATGTATTTTTCTTGGGCCCTTAAGTGTAGAGTGGTTGGCCCCTCCACTACGCTCTTAAATCTGCCACTGCGCAAGATAAATCTCAAATAAAAACAAAATAGGTGTTTTTATGTAAATTTCGTTCAAATTTTGACGTATACACAAGGCTTTCAGATAAATTTAAAAAAGAAAATTAGGTCTCAGACCTATTAATCAAACAGACTATGAATATCATGTCATATAGTCTCTAATTTATGAAATAAATTTTTTTAAAGCCCATATTTTATTTCTATGAGTTAGTGAACACTTGAGTTTGCTTCTAGGTCGGAGAGAGCAAATTATTTTAATTTATGTTTCATAAAAAATATTACAGAATCATGCAGCATTTAATCAATGCTTAATCTATTCTGATTCAGTGAACGCAATTGTTTACATTACGCACGTATAAGCAAATTTTGGTCTGCATTGATCAATATTATCCCTGTGGGTAAATGATTCGCAAACAGTCTTACTTGTCTAGGTCATAATTTATTCATATTACTGAAGCAGAACATATAGCCTACAGTGACAATAAAACAAATGTTGTATCGACTTAATTACAGCAATACCTGAAACTATAAACTTAAGTCGGTTTGGAAGGGTTAGCAAAACAATTAAAACTTAGACTTAATACTTTTAAAAATATAAAATATGTATGGAGAGTGAATTAAGAGAATTGGACGGCTCTTAGCATCGAGATCTTGAGAGCCGATGAGGGTAAAACTACGTGAGTGTGGAGCAGCGCCGGAATTAATGGGCATGGGAAACGCGAGATCCCCTAGAAAACCGGCCGGTTATTCAAATTCTTATGAGACTAAGAATTGGAAAATTTGTAATATTTTTACTTGGCTAAAAATTTCCTACTTTCATTTGACCGACGCATGAATAAAGTGATTAGGCACATTTGAATGTTATGTTTATTTTACATGTGGTTGAAGAATACACAATATACTTAAAAGTAGATATTAAGCAGGGCTTTCGGAAGTGCTCAGTTTATTGTAAACAGTATGTAAGTATTCCTGCAGTATATTACAGAACACTAGCGACTGACGGCTGCCTGCAAGTCGAGCTGATGTATTTTCACGAATGTGCTTTTTTCTTCACGACTGTACGTAGCTGTTCGTTTCCTGGTCAGTAACCTCAACCGGTGAATTTCAAAACACTCTACTCCAAGCCACTTATTTTTACTTGCACGATTCTTGTTACGTGTTTTAAGGGGGACATTTAGTCGTCATATTGGAATTATATATTTTTTTTCATTACTTTTGTTTGAGAATAATATTGAAAAAGTAACTTCGTTAGGTCAATGAACATTATTTAATTATATTTTAGAGACAGCTATCGTTTTACTTTTTTGTAGGCCTACTACTACCACGTCTGTAGAATTTCTCAGAACACCTTCATTCATTAAAAATTAATTCCGATCTTTTCTAAATGGTAAACAAAAAAATGCACACCCCTGACATGTCAGTTATTCAATCCTCTGAGTGATATATGTACTATGTAAGTCAAATAAGAAACTTCGAAAAAGATTGCAGAAAACAATTTAAAAGCTAGTAACACCACAACGATTTCTTTCCCCTTGCATGGAAAGCCAATGAGAGTGAAGCGAGGTAAGTATCGAGCAGCGCCGGAATGAAAAGGCGGGGGAAACGGGAGATCCCCGAGAAAACCCGCCGACCTTCGGTATCGTCCGGAACGGAAATCTTGGAGCGATCCCAGAAAATTTAATTGTTTATTCAGTTATATTAAAAATTTTCCTCATTAGGAATTTATCAAAATAATATGCTAATTTAAAATCTATATTGATCACATACTTTATTCATTGTAAACTTTTAACATCGAAAAAATGTCAAAATGAGAAAATAATAAAACACTTAAATAAATTTTCATACACTATTTATTTTGTGCACAGTCAATACAGAACGCAAAATACAAGCATAGGTAATCTAACTTTTTCGAAATTGTAACTATTCCATATATTTTTTATCTCTGGTTAACAGAAAAAATGTGTACACATTGCACTATTTTAGTAGACTGTATGCAAGGCTAAGCAGTTCTCGAATAACGGTAAGCATTAGCTTCTTGTGAAAGGCAGCACCAGTCTCAGGATCATAGCAATGTCCGTCGTTTCGACCACTCACACCACTAGTCCCTTGTGGTCATCCACCTCATCATAGCCGCACTGCAAATCTGGCTCCTCCTTTACAGTTGGCTCCACAATTTCCGCCTCGCCAAAGACAGGGCCACTGTCAAAAGTGGCTGTAGTGGTGGTGTATCCAGCATCCACAGCGCTATAAATATAAACTGCTAAACGTCAGCAGCGACGACGAGTGGTTGCAGGTTCGTCTCTAGAACCAGAGGCAGAATCATCCATGATGGACACCATCACGAGTGTCTGGCACCGATGCTATACTCGGCGGACATCTTTCTTGGATCCAAGCTGCTGGGAGTGGACCGATGGTTCGCGCCCCGCCTTGGGCGGCTCCACGACACAGTCTGGTGCGTGGATGATAGTAGGCATCTGGGCCGAAGTGATGATTTGGTCGATGGTGCAGGGCAGCTGCGTCTGCGGCGTCATGTGGAACACGATGCAGGCTGATGGTCCAAACGCCAATGCTGGGCCCCTCCATAGCAGCTCTCGGTGTAGGAGCGCATGTATCCATATTCTGCGATGAAACTGTATTCCATGCTACAGTAATATGGTTTGGTATTTACATAAATGTTCGTAGGACAGAATGTAGTCATGGTGACGATCAAACCTCCAGGCGACGACTAAATGAGCACATCGATTTTTCTCATCATATACACTCTGGGTGCCTATCATGTGTGAAACCATATGAAAAACTACATTTTCTTATCTTTCGGGTGTTTTCCTGTCTAGTCATAGGCAGCAAATTCACGGTCCAAGGACGAAACACATCATTTACGCAGTAGTTGTGCATTACTCCATGCACATGTCCAGTAGGTTGTGACCTGTCACAGACGTGTCTATGCTGATCGTCGTAAAGTTTCGCCAGCTTGCGCAGCAAAGAACAGCCATTCTCGAACTGCACATTGAGATCTCAATTCATTTTTGCACAAGTCGCTAAGCCATTTTTTCTGCTTGGGCCCTGCCACATAAACTGGTCCTTGTGAATATTGCATTAGCAAGTCGTGCAGCACATTTTCCACTTGGTGGTACGGAATCTTGCCTTCATCCCACTCCAGTCTGTGGTAGTACTTGGTCATCCAGTCGTTCATCTTCTTGCTTTTCTCGTCCAACAACTTCCACGAATAAGGGGGTCTGAAACAGCACGTGCGCATTTTGCCATCGTCATCGTACGACACCGCGATCTCCTTGAGCACATAGCTACTCTGGCTCTGGAAGCCTTGGAGATTACAGTACATCATCATATAAACTGAGGTAAGAGGCAGTGATCAACCGGTTTATACAGGATGATTATAAAAGAATACCCTAATTTTGTAGGGCCGAAAACAGTGTATTTGGATACAGCACAATATATGTTCAATTTTGGGGGGAGCACGCTCTTGTTCGGTGGTTTCATGTGGAGGCTCCTGACCCCATATCCGCACGTTGTGCCGGTTCACCTTACCATTTGTATGGAACGTCGCTTCATCGCTAAAAACAAGCTTAGACATGAAGGCATCGTCTACCTCGTTCTGGGCAAGAACGAACGCTCAGAATTCGGGTCTCAGTTCTTTATCCCTTTCGGAAAAAACCTGTAGAAGCTGTAACCTGTATGGTTTGTACAGCAATCTCTTTCGCAGCACTGTCCATACCGTCGATTGAGGGACTTGCATTTCCCGGCTAGCTTGTCGAGTTGATTTTCTCGGACACCGAACGAACACTTGTTGAATCCATTGCACATTCCCTTCGGACACGCGCGGCTGCCTGGAACTTTTTCCTTTGCAAAGGCACCCTGTGTCATGGAACTGACGAAACCAATGTACGATACTCCATCTATCAAAATGTCGATGTCCGTGTTTGTGACGGAATTCACTTTGATCAGTCGTAATCGATTCAGAGTTAGCCAACTGAATAACACAGAACGCCTTCTGTTGCCATCGTGATGTGGACTAACACACAACACACGCTCATAGTGCAACGACAGACACTCCCAGTGATCTCTCGGCACATAAAGGAAACATCATACCGTCTCCTTCACATTAACGTGTCGAATGCGAGCTCTCTTGCCCCTCACCACCGCAAACTGAGAGTTACGAAAGCCATCCAAACCGTAACACCGGACATGCTGACGAGAGCGTGGAACGAGTTTGATTGTCGCGTAGATGTCGTTCAGGCCGCTCGTGGTGGTAACATTGAACATTTCTGAATGTATGGTTAACAAATTTCACGGTTCCATGGTTCAGTTGATTGGTCAATCAAGATTGTAGGTTGTTTGGTTTTGATATTATAGACCTTCAAAGTAGAGGTATTATTTTATACTCAACATGTATATTAAGATTTCACCAAGTTTACCAGCCCCGAAAATCAGTCGTAGCACTCTACTGTGTCAAATAAAAAACCGAACAGTATGCAGCAGTATTCGTAGGAATGTTTTCCTTGGAAATAATTTATAAACAACAATTCACAAAGCCATTTTTAACGCACTCGTTTTGTTTAGGCGTGTCGAAGACGAGCAATGGTGTCGTTTCATGGAATCTTCCAGGGCTAAGAATGGGGTAGAACTGGCGCCAATAGTAGGAGGTTTAAAACTGAGAATACAGATAATATGGCAACTTAATCCATCTTCGTGGAAGGAGGTGTTCACATCCACGTATGGATAACTTTCACTATTCAATTTTTTTTTCTGGTTGTTGCAGTGGTCGAAGGTCGAATTGTCTGCAGAGATGTTGTGTTGCTTTTTCATTTGAAATGTCAGTACGACGTAATGGGTTTTTTCCATGATTGAAGAAATCTTCATGACTCAGTGGTTTCGTGCGGCAGATGAACAAACTGAGCACGAAAACCACACTCCAGCTCCTGAGGGTTATGTCCATGATTTTTTTTCTTTTTTAATGTAGTTTTGTATCTTTATGCATTCGCGGGTGCTCGGAGTCACGTGGGGAATTAACCAGTCCATGTTGGTCAGTGTTATAGTAATGGGCTGCTGGTTTTCTCTGGCTCCCAACACTACATCGAGATGCGAGGTGGCTAGCATTATCGACAGTTCTCTCTTGGCACCTATAATTATCATCCTTTAATCTTTGGCGAAACCAAGTAGCATTAATAGTGGCATGCTCACCTTGAACTTGCCATCTGCGAAGATGGGAAATTTGTAGCCATCTTCCATTCACCACCCCACCATTTTTACCATGTCGAGATTGTTAGGTGTGAGTGAGAGGTATTTTTTATGGTGGTGGTTATTCCCACATCCAGCATTTTGTCAATAGAAACACCGTTCAGTTCGTACATTACTCGCTCAGAAAGTTGGATTATATCGTTGCGAACGAACATGGTGGTGGTGGGGTGGTCCAGTCCTCTTTCGTGAGCATACATCGGATGCGCAGGAATGATTGCGATGGCAGGGTGTAAATATATTGACACTCTACCGGGTAACGAACCTGCCGCACGAGGGAATAGGGGCCTGTCAGATACGGCTGGTAGCAAAACAGTTCAAACTTGTCGTTTCTATGATCAAATTCTGCCTGATGGATTATATTCAATACATTGTCGTCATCCATGCCTGTTCACTTTCAACCCTACGTAGAAACTGCTTATTGGCACTTGATAGCACGCCGGTGTCTCGAGCTCTTCTTGTCCCGGGTCTAGTGCTGTGATCGACTTTATGCATAGTACGCCTAGCGAAACTCAATCCCATCGTTTCAAGACCAAGTGCAAAGTGATTTCTTCATTTCTGAAGTCTATTTGCTTATTGTCCTTATCGATGTTCCTCACGATCACTTCCTGCGCACTCTTCATGATCATGGTTACATAAATTATGCTTTTCGGAACTCCGACCAGTTTAAAACCTGGCGGGGCCATCGGCGCGAACTCGTGCAGCATATTGCTGGTTTTATCATTGATATAGCAGTCGCTCGCTAAATTACAGTTTATGCATATCATATTAACCGGAAATATGTTCACTGGTCGCGAGGATTCGTGCGTTTTTTCAGCTTCGCAGATTTGCGTCTCGAACCCCAGTATTGGCCCGATGGTATCCAGTCCGGTGAAATCGATATCGGCAATGCAAAATATTTCTGCCTTCAGCATGTTTGGGTTACCATGTAGTTCGAAAGTAATGTCCGATGGCACGGATTTCTTGATTGAATTGGCGATGCCCATCAGCTCGCATGCACCGGTGGGAATGCTGATTTCCTTCACATTTCCTGCCACTACATACTAGAATGTCGAATTAATGTTTTCTTCTATGTTGAATACGGAGTTGAAAGTCTGAAAATCCATTAGACCGACGACCCACTCACATTCCAGCTCCAAGGGCAGGTAGAATGTCGCATTCAGATCGGATGTCTTACCACTTAGAATGATGGACACCAACATACTGACTGGGGAATATATGTGCGAAAACCTTTCATATGAAAAGGTTAATGAACAATTATTCTCCTATGATTTTTTATTCCACCGCACCGAAAATCGAAGACACATGTGTCTGCAATTTCATGTGTTCGGCATCTGATCCATATCGTATTTGTAAGTCAGTTTGCAAATTTTCAGGTACTGCTGCAGTTCGAGTGATGGACGCAAATTAACGAAACCGTCGTAGTATACAGATGTTTGCCACGTTTGACATAAGTTACCCAGTGCATACTTGGCCCGGCTGGCATGTCCAGGTTGATTATGGAACATTTGTCTTGTTTTTTTTTGTTTAAGTGGGCAAAGCATCTTGCATGAACACACCGCGAAAATTAGGTATCTTCAATTTGCATGCACTCAGTTCCAAAACCACGTTCGTGAGCAGCCATTTCTATGGAGATTTCATTAGCGCCTCTTTCTATTGCGACATTTTTTTTCCTCTCTCCTCCTCCTCCTCCTTGGTAGGGCTGTTGTATGGAAAGTTCTTGGCCATTTTTTTACCCATTGCAATAAATTCCAGTTTATAGTTTTAGAGACTGTTTTTCTCCTATTGCTTACATTCGTTCGACGCTCATTTCACCGCACTAACGATATTCGTTATGGGCCCCGGCGATACCACCCAGAGCACTGATTGCAGGTATCAAGGCATGAAGGAATCCTCTCATCTTTTTCTTCCCTCTCCTCTCGGAAATTCTCGCTTTCTTCGCCCCCATGCCCATCTTCACCTTGGTTTTCATTGCGTTGGAAACACCCCACACTACTATTTTTTCACCGAGTCCAGTGTCCGGTGTACGATGTAATTCGTCCGCCCTATGTGCGAGTATTTTGTATGTTTTGTACCTGGCTTACATATCCTTGTGCTAAGAGTAGGAAGTATCATGCCACATGCACACCTTGCCCAGCATGTTGATGCCCATATCGCTACATGCCAACCTTTTAACTAGATTGGTTCCTAGCCTGTAGAAGATGTATCCGGGAATGTAAAGCTCGATAGATAGATTGTTGATCAGCAAATCGATGATCATCGAGGAATATGTCGAAACCGCNCCTCTTCCAGATTTGATATTTCTTCTAAGAGTCATCGCACACTACTGCGCCACGAACCTATGTATACCCGACCTTTATACGTTTTCGTTTTGGTATCATGGAGATAATCAAGCAAGCGATTAGTCTTCCCATCCACATCATCGAGGAATATGTCGAAACCGCACATAATGCACGACTTGGCACTCTGTTGCCTAATACCAATGAGAGAATTAAATTGCAGACCGTTGGGTTGCGGTAAGACGTGTGTGCTTCTCAGCCTTTTGGAGGGACCGAATGGTCTTAGGTTCGAGAACGTGTGCCTGTACTCCAAATCGCTTCAGCATTAGAAATACCGGAATCTGGCAGATTTACTGCAGGCTATGGAAGGCCTACACTATTTCCTTTGCAGCGACAATGAAGCCATCGTGCCACCGAGAGAAGCAAGGCCAAACAAGATGTTTATTTTCGACAATGTGGGATGTGAGAAACCAACTTTTATTCAATAGTTCTTTAGCATGGGATGGCATGCGAAAGTGGACTGTGTGTACTTGAGCTAAACTTATTCATGTATGCCAAAACAGTTACTACACGATGAAGTGAATTTTTCTCGCGTTGTTCCGCATGGACTATACGAACTTGCGTCACGCGTACAATGACCACGTTAATTAAAACATGATGTTGGCAGAGTTTAAGGTTATGTGTTCCTTCTGCGAGAATGAGGAGTACAGCATATTGGTGATCGATAAGGATTCGCCGGTGCATAAGGGAAGATACAGGTATGGCTTCGATCAGTTTATGGTAAGACACCGACCATGAGTCACGACTCCATTACAAATTTCGAACATGGTCTAGGCTCAAATGACAATGGAAATAAGGTAATGAAAAATAGCTTCACTCCTGTCCGGAGGAGCCAGTCGCTTCTTGGGCAAAAGATCGAGAGTGTGAAAAATGAAGTGGTGGAATATTTGGTAGCTGTCGACCAGCATGTAGGGGGCGCGGATGCGTGGATAATAGACCTTACCACAGTGTCGATGGGCAGAGATGGAAACAATTTAAGGCTTTTAAAAATGCATTAATGTCCAAACTGGCTGCGAATATCGATATTGTGAGGTATAGCAATAAGGTGCTGGATGTGTTCATCGACTGACTTGAAGGGATCGAAAATTCACTTTCCTCAACTCGAGAGTGAATATGTTTAATACCTGTGTGGTTTAGTGATTATTCCATTATATGAATGATAGAAGACCTAACCGAACTGACGATTGAGCTGCAGCAGGCGATTGAAGCTGTTGCGCAAAATATTAATTCGCGAAAAGTTACAGACTGACCCTCGAGACTCAAAGGGAAGAGGCTTACAAGCCAATAACCAGCCATCTCGACGAACTTTGTCGACAATGCCAGGAGAAATCTCTTTCTTGGCCAGATATCAAACACGAAATCAAGGTGGAAGGGCCAACCCCGATGCATAAACAGAAAAGGAGTCCAGAACTGCTCGAATTGGAAGGGGTCATCACTAGCGATGAAGGTGATCGATTTACTGCATGCAAATAAGTGGAAACGAGTACGAGAGTTCGGATCTGAGGTGGGCACACTGGTCGAGTACATCGCTTCCTACTCCGATCGGAACAGCGACAACACGTATTGCCTGGGACAATGCAACTGAAAATAGTTTCTCGGAAACAAGGAAGATTTTTTTCCGGGAGATGTGAATGAGATTGGCAAGCACAAGGTGAAAATGACACATGGTCTGGGCAAACATTTGTTTCATAGGCATCCCAGACACTACACCGAATCGGATTTGCACAAGTACCGTCACCTGCCACAGTCCAGTCGTGCTTATTAGGCGAACGATTACCTCTCAACACGGTAATTTAAGGACACGACTCATGTGAAATTCTACATTATCGCGGGACTGTTTCCACGATAAGTCGAAGCTATTGGATCGTGTATGCTGCAGAATATCAACGCAAAATGCAAGGTAGTCTACCAGTTTTGGGACGATCCGAACGAACTCGCCGACAGACTATGGCTACTGGTCGCTTCGCAGTCTGCGGGCAACCGGTTGCACACCGACGAGATTATATCCATCATCGAACTTGCCAAAGCTGGCTACGTCATGCGATGACGAAATATGACATTTCTGCGTAATCGCATGAGTCGGTCAGAAGGAATTATTCTCGAAGAAAATACGTCATGAAATTGCTGGATGATACTTTCCAATCCGACATGATCGAAATGCAAGACTTTGTTCGTGCGTATAAAGGCCACTGCTACATTTTGACCGCAAGAGACACATTTTCTAAGTATGCCTGGGCTAGGCTGCTCAAGTTGAAGAATGCACATGATGGCACCGAAGCCATATCGGATGTGTTGAGAGGACACCTACAGAAAAATGTAATAACTGACTATGGTAAAGAATATTTTAATGCTACTTTCCATGCACTGATGAAAAGGTACGGCAAAAACTACTATTCCATGTACTCTGGACTCAAGACTAGCATAGTCGAGCTTTTTCACTGGACTATAAAAGCCAAATTGTGGAGACATTTAATGGAGAATGGAAACTGACATTAGCTTGAGCTGCTGCCGAAACTCTTCAGGAGTATAATTATTCCCTTTATTCTACCGCTCACATGAAGCCCGAAGATTTCAAGGATGACAACCTGCTTCAGGCTATTTATATTGTTCCGACATGGAAGGACCCGCACAAGCCTAAAGCCAAAATCGGCCACCTGGTGCGCATATCCAAACAGCATAGTATTTTCCACAAGGCCTATCGACACAACTGGTCTACGGAAATGTACAATGTGTTTTTTGATGAAGAAGGTGATTAAACTGCATAATGGTAGTGTGTATGTGAGGTGACTCGGACACTTGAAATGAGACGACTCCTGGGTCGACGATAAGGACATTCTGAAATAGAACTTACCAGTGTTTTAAAAATATAAGATATATTCTTATACACAAGTATTGTTTTTAAATAAATATATTTTTACCTTGCTCTGCAATAATTTTACTCTCGCATTTGCCTCTACGTATACACAATATTGGGTTGTAGATAGCCAGCACTGTGTAGTTGCAGACCTGTAAAAAATGCTAACACAACTCTTCCCACATGCATGCTGACTTAGGCTATATGATAACATGTAGTTTGTGAAAACGACCTGGAATAACATACACATTCAAATGTGCAGTTACCTGACACCAAGCAGGTGGAGACATGTGAAAATTCTAACACAGCTGTTCCCACACACATGCTGACCTATGCTATCTGACACCATGTAGATTGTTAAAACGACGTGGAAGCACATATGTGTGCAGACCCCAGTTACCTGACAGTGCGGATGCAGGCCTGTGAAAATGCAAGCAAAGATATTTTTTTTAAACTTTGACAAGGTCAGCTTCCCTGTATGTGCAAGCATGCTCACAAACTCAACTCCAGTAACACAAAAAAATAATTGGCAAATATAAATTTATTCAGAAAGTTTTTTTTTTTCATAATTTATCTCCTTGTTGTATTAGTTTCTTTTCTCTGTTTTAAAAACAAAATGTTTACCAATTTGTTTCACCAGTACAATTAACATTGCCTTTTTTTTCTGAATTGATGGGGTTCATGACAAACAATAATATAATAGGTTAAATTGTTTTAAATTATACACATATTTAATTATTGAAACTGTTTTATTACGTTTCCACATACATGTTAAGTAATAAAAGTTTACATTGACATAAACAAAGTTTTTTTAATGTCGTTTTTTTATGTGTTTATGTTGCGATATATTTTTGCATTATTCATATATAGAGAAGAAAAATAATTTTTAAGTCACAAATATTTTTTTATGAATAATTCCCTGAGGTTTTTGTTTACACACACCATGTGCTTAAAATAGAGTGGGCAACTATACATTTCTTCATACTGTTTCTCTGATAGAAACACTCTTTCTGNAGTTCCAAACCGAAGGATGGATGACCAGCTCCAAAACCGGAAGACAGATGACCTGCACAAGAAAAAGAAATGTCTTTAATGAATAATGTGTATGTAAATAAAACGGAATAATAAAATGTAACAAAACTGTGTTTTATTCTAAGGTACACCTTTTATAACATTTTTAAAAAGAAAAGAAAATACTTTTAAAAAAATACTTAGAAATTAATGTGACTATATGAAAAAAAAAAAAAACTCTTATTGCTGGTCTTTATAAGTCTCAGATAGTCAAAAGAAAAACTTACCTAAACAATTTATTACTACATATTAGAATAATCACGACAAAATATTTATTCACCCCGCACACACACACAATATTACATATTCATAATTTAAACCATTGTGCCAGCATATGTCCCGACGGCCGAGTGATTCCAAGGCACATGCATGCTGACCCAAGGTTCGGCAGTTCGATCCCGTCCTCCTCTAGAAGATATTTTGAGCTCCAAAATAAAAAAAGCAGCACCCCTAGCAGCCAACTCTACAACCAACATGGCGGTCGAGCGAGTGCGACACCAGCTCCACTAGCAGGCGAAAGTTGAACGAAGAACAATTTGGAACAAAATTGTAGGCTAAAAACAAAATGGTGGCCAGAAACAAGAGGGCGGCTGGTAACAAGATGGCAGCTGACAACAAGATGGTGGCTGTAAACAAGATGGTGGTAGTGACATCAACCAAGATGTTGTCCGTAAACAATATGGCCGGTGGAAACAATATGGCAGGTTCAAGATGGCGGCGGATCTTAAGATCCTCAGACCCAGCCCTTGCTCTGGAATATACTATTTCTATCTATGTATCACTTCTTTCATTCGTCTTTCATTTTAAATTAACTTAAATGCCATGATTGTAGTAAATTACTTATGTATTGTTCGTACTGGCAATTATATTACATGTGTAAAGGCTTTTTTTCTTTGTAGGTGGCACGTGCCCCACGTGTCTACCCTTTTGGTGCGCTCCTGGTTGTTTGATAAATTTATATATCAACCGTTTTAAATGCTCTTCTGTCCGTGGTAAATTTCCTTACATTTCTATATCGATATATTACATTAACTGTAACATAGTGTCATGTTAATTTTTAGCGAATTTCTTTCACCACATATAAATTCAAATCATTGTCATCAGTATTAAAAATTGTAAAACATTATTACTTACTTGAGTTTAAACTATATTATTAATATTTACTTAATTTTCTGTGCTATTATTACTTACTTGACCATTATAAATTTGATAAATTTGGTTTGCTTGTACTTTTAATTATATTTTTTAATACACTAATTTTTTTATTTGTTTTCATTGTATAACTTTTTATTTTATATTTGTCAAGTAATGCATTTAACTAATATTATGTTTTACTATTTTATTAACTGACAATTTAATTATTTTTTCTGTCTTTCTCTTTTTGTATGAATATTAGATTTTGAAATTAGCTAGATTTCAAATTAAATTTTCAGAATGTACTATAAACAATTTTCTTGATAACAATGCGTGATTCAATTTCAGTATAACCTATAATTTTACTTAAGTTATCACTATGAATTTCATTATAATGATAATGCAATTAGTACTGTTATAATAATTTAAATTATATACATTAGTATGAGGAGATAATATTATCTGTAGTATAAATTTAAAACCATTGCAACGTTCTTTATTTTATTTATTTTTATTACGGAAAATATTTCATTTTAATAACATTCTGTTTTTAACATTTTAGTATAAAATTATATATAACCGCTGTCTCTTTCTTCCTTAAATATTCGTATTATTTTGCATAATATATTGGTTTTATAGCACTATTTTCCTATTTAAGTTACTACACTTAGTCATTTCATTTCTAATTTACTTGTATTTTGTGTAGCTATGACGGACGCAATTGGCTTCTGTAACTAAGCCTACTATAACAAATTTGCTAAACCTATTAAGTCAAACGAAGTGTATATGTGTGTGTATGAATGTGTATTGTACTACATGACTATTCTTCAATACACCACACATATATAAACTATGCGCATGTTTTGCGGCGAAAAGGAGAAATTTATTTCGTTAACAGTACCAACCATCGGCTTTTTGCCGAAAATACTTTCATATTAACTTTTCATGGGTCATTTCCAGAAATCATGTTTTATGTTCAGGGGTGTACCATTCTTTCAATTTATGCATTTAAAGTTTTGTGCATTTATGTAATATTTACTACATAGCCCACATGCTTGACATTGAATAAATCAAACTCAGTGGCATTAAATTGAATATTTTCATGATATTTTTAATGCTACAAAACCATTTCTCATTAGACGAATTACAACATACATTTTTGCGAGCCTGACAATAAAATCGTGTTTCTTANTGCTACAAAACCATTTCTCATTAGACGAATTACAACATACATTTTTGCGAGCCTGACAATAAAATCGTGTTTCTTAAGATGCATTTTGTTTTGTGTCTCTTTTCCACAAGGCACATTTTATTTAATGCATTGTAAAGTAAATACCTCCTGACGTAAAACGGGAAACAATATAGACTTTCCTTTATAAATAGGTGTTTAGTTTCTCGTATCCTGAGCGGACTAAGACAGAGAAAAATCAGAGTAGCAGTAGTGTTGTAAGGTTTTTATTTTTCTTGGTGGGGACGAAGTTTCTCTGCTCTTCTGCCAACTTGCTCTCTGGAGGAGAGCCATAAGAGAACTCACTAACACGCAGTTACAACTTGGTTTTCTTTTATGTGGGACGGGAAGAAGAGGAAGACTCGCCAAGTTGAAGTCGAAGATATGGTGTCCGCATTTCAACTTTCATAGCCCCTCGTGTCTATAATGCCCCATAAAGAGCTGTCCCTTTACTGCAGCTCAGACCACTTGACCCTTGACACGGTGTTAACAACCTGGCAGTTGCTGCACATGACAGACCCACGCCAGTGATATCATTCTTCCCGACTTTGGGGCCATATTTAAGCAGTTGATTCCCTGCGAGTATAAAATATTGAATTTTCCCTTAGCCATTGAAAGACTAGATGAACTGGAAATAATCATGTAGCAAATAGCACGTAAGAAACACAAAGAAATTAACTTAAAAATAGTATCGTCAATGTTAAAAATGCTCTGCTTTGAATGGTAAAAATGTATTGTTCCGTGCAATTTACGGTTGCAAAACATATAGAAAATTATGTAATGTGACCGCGAAATGCAATTACATTATTGTACCACTGTTTGTATGTTCCGGCCGCACGACCGAAAACGCATATATACGTGCATGTTATGGCAATTCACAACAATACTATAACAGAGAATTTATTTTATGTTGACTTGCATTAATTTAAAATTACTGTAACTTTCGTAATCACGTATTTTTTGAAGCGACAGTAATAAGAGAAACGTATAAAAAAATAAAGTGAAAATTAATTTCTCTACTAGTCTAAAATCTATCTGGCCAATCATGGGAACCTAATTCTGCTACGTCCGGCAAAACAAAATATTTCTAATAACGATCCAAGATATTTCAAATTTCATAACGCCATGCGAATATGAAATCATGTGGAGAGCCCTCATCTGTAAAGTTACTCTAACGTTGTCTTCGTTAATTTTATTTTATTTCAGTTCAGAGTAGTTCATTTGAAAATCTGTTATCTTCAAGCACGCAGGCGCTCATAGCTTTAGTCACTTTCATCTACGGCGTAAATTCCTATCCAAACCAAAGTACTTTAGTAGTTAACAAACAGAAAGTATGAATTCAAATTTCAAACTTTAGCTGATGTTCACCATGTAAATTAATTAAAATATTTTTTATCAATCTTGTGCTCTAAAGTAATTTTTAAGGGTAAAAAATAGTTTGAACACTGTAGATAAATAATAGTTTATTTAGCTACTTTCCTTCGAGTGAGTGAATGAGTGATTCAAGAGGTTTGGGAGGGTCTTAACATCGAGATATTGAGAGCCGATGAGGGTGAAGCGAGGTGAGTATGAAGCAGCGCCGGAATGAAAGGGCGGGGGAAACAGGAGATCGACGAGAAAACTCGTCGACCAGCGGCATCGTCCGGCACGATTCCCAATGCAAAAATCTAGGGGCGACCCCACCGTGATTTTAACGCGGTTCGCTTTGGTGAGAGGCGAGCAGTCTAACCACTACACCACCGAGGCCCTTACTTTCCTTCGAATTAACGAGTGCCCCTGAACAACTGAGAGGCCTTAATAAGTGAAAGCGAACAATATTTATTCATGAATTGGGAATGAATATGCCAAGGCCAGTTTATAGTAACCATTCCAGCGTTCTTCTGGAATCATTTCGGAAAACCCTGGTAAAGAGAAATCAAGATTGTTGGACCGAGAATCGAATCTGAGTACTCACATAGGTGAGTCGAGTCATATTAACCACTGCACTTCCTCGCTCAGGGAAAAATGTGCGTTGTGATATTTAAATTAAATGAGACACAAAACATTACGTCGCTGATAGCATGCTGCGATCGTTGAGGTAGTTATTAAAACCACCTTTTTTTAAATTAATTTAAAATATAATAGAACTTTTATATTCACCCAAACATTTTAAAAAATGTTTCGTTAAATTAAAATATCCATACTTTATTAGTTTGTTTATAATATCATATATTTGGTAAGTAATGAAGGGGATAATATATATTGTTATTGCAATAAACTGTGTAACCAAAGTCGGTGAAAGATTTTTTTTATGCAGATTATTAAGGAGCGTGTTCATACTAAAATAAATATTGTATTGTACAACATTAGCAGAAATCACTAAACAGGCAACGTAGACTTTTTGCACTTTAACTAGAAAATTCCTTAGAAACCTAGTTGTGGTGAAAATATTTTGATGAACTGCAAAACGCGTTCTTGTAAAATCTACAAAAAATATATTTGTAATTTTATATATATACATATGTAGCCTAATAAAATAAAATGACATTTATTTACTTTCTCCCAAGTACTTTTTTTAATTACCAGAAAATTCGGCAAATATTTAGTTAAATTGAGTAACAAGCAGTAATTTCGTTCTTGGTGACAGATATTATGCTTCATATTAAAGGCAGCCCATTGAAATTTTCATTGTCAATTATCGCATAACGTAACTAAATCAAATGATTTGAACAACATTTAAAGTATGAAATATATTCCTAGGTAGTGTATTATGTGTTGTGTTTTGCAATCATTTTTTTAAGGCAGCAAAATAAATTGAAACATATTTTATTGAATCGGAATTTGTTCATTATACTATAACAAAATATAGTAAAAAATAAGTTGATGTGTTTTACAAAATTATGTTTATAAAGGTATTTTTTTTTAATAATTGAAATTAATTGATGTAAACTATTATAGTGAAATTTACCTGTAAATAATGATGCACCAACATTGAATTTGTGGTTTTATTCCAAAATTTTAGATAAGATTTTTTCATTCCAACATTNGTAAATAATGATGCACCAACATTGAATTTGTGGTTTTATTCCAAAATTTTAGATAAGATTTTTTCATTCCAACATAACGTATTTCCAACCTTACCAACAAAACTCCAAGAAATTACATTCAAATCAACTTACTTTTGCTGTTTGTGGAGAATAAACATCGTCATGCATGTTTTTCAAAATGTATTTTAACCGCGTTAGAAATTTAATTAATTTTTGTGGGCCAGTATGAGCACATAGATAATAGGTCTCCTCATGCCTTTCCCATTTCAAAAATTCCTAAATATTTTGCTCGCTGGTAGTGAAATTTATCTCTATTTCTTTATTCGGTGTGTTTTCTCGTTCCTTTGTTACACCAACATATTCTCTTCAAGGTCTTATGGCGAATTTGTGTATTTTTATTTATTACAACGTGAAGACTCAAGATATCTTNGTAAATAATGATGCACCAACATTGAATTTGTGGTTTTATTCCAAAATTTTAGATAAGATTTTTTCATTCCAACATTACGTATTTCCAACCTTACCAACAAAACTCCAAGAAATTACATTCAAATCAACTTACTTTTGCTGTTTGTGGAGAACAAACATCGTCATGCATGTTTTTCAAAATGTATTTTAACCGCGTTAGAAATTTAATTAATTTTTGTGGGCCAGTATGAGCACATAGAGAATAGGTCTCCTCATGCCTTTCCCATTTCAAAAATTCCTAAATATTTTGCTCGCTGGTAGTGAAATTTATCTCTATTTCTTTATTCGGTGTGTTTTCTCGTTCCTTTGTTACAGCAACATATTCTCTTCAAGGTCTTATGGCGAATTTGTGTATTTTTATTTATTACAACGTGAAGACTCAAGATATCTTNCAACATATTCTCTTCAAGGTCTTATGGCGAATTTGTGTATTTTTATTTATTACAACGTGAAGACTCAAGATATCTTTACTTGTCTTACAAGTTGTGAATTAAGGATTTTCTAATCAGCATACTGATAAAACTTTCGTTGTTCATCCTATGTTTTTCACCGAGCTAATTATTTTGGTTGGGATGGAGATTTTGTTATTATTTTCTCTCTGACGACTGATTTTAGCCTCATTTGTCCTAAAAATTGTAATTAAGGAGAGGTACTCTGTGTTCAAGATATGATTTCAGTTAACATAAATATATTCCAACCAATTTATAAGTAAAATCCATCAGTTTTTCTGAGCTCATTTATTTTACTTTACACTGGTGCTAGAGATATTAAAAAATATGTATCAAAATTGTATTTTACACATATCAACCTATGGCAAATATATTATTAAGGTACCTCATGTGTCTTGAACAATATTTTCATAATTCAATTAATTTGTTATTTTCGGTCATTGCTTTCAATTTTAAGTGGGTAAATTTATAGACTAAAATAAAAAAATACAATGAGTATATAGTAATAGTATGGTCGAGGGCAAGGGGTGGGGGCCATCTTGAGTGACATACAGTTCCCATATTGTGCAACCCTTGACCTTGACACTTTTTGACGATTTTGCATCCGCCCTCCGTTTTGATTTCTCCCGCAATCTTGTTAACAGTCGTCAGCTTATTTATNACTTTTTGACGATTTTGCATCCGCCCTCCGTTTTGATTTCTCCCGCAATCTTGTTAACAGTCGTCAGCTTATTTACCAGTCGCCATCGTGTTTTCAGACATCATTTGTTTCCACTACCGTCTTGTTTCCGGTCCCCGTCTTATTTCCCGATTACCCACATTTGTACCACCCCCTTTACCAAGGATGTTGTTTNCACTTTTTGACGATTTTGCATCCGCCCTCCGTTTTGATTTCTCCCGCAATCTTGTTAACAGTCGTCAGCTTATTTATCAGTCGCCATCGTGTTTTCAGACATCATTTGTTTCCACTACCGTCTTGTTTCCGGTCCCCGTCTTATTTCCCGATTACCCACATTTGTACCACCCCCTTTACCAAGGATGTTGTCTGCTATAGTTCTCTCATCGTCCGCTAGAGCGCACCACTGAAGCCTGTAAGGTTGTTTATTTGCTGCTATGGTGTGCCACCATCGTCCGCCAACTTATTTCCTATTGCCGTTCGTTCAACTACCGCCTGCTAGGGGTGCTTGTCTCGCTCTCGTTCGGGCGCTGGTATTTTTTATTTAATTTTCGCAATGCTCAAAATCTTATCTGAAGTTCGGCGGAATCGAACTCCCGGACTTTGGTTTGCCAGCATGGTGGACACCCTAGTCGACTGAGCTATCGAGGTAAGTGTCAGGTCAAGAGTTTTAAAGAAGTATGTATAATAAGCAATGTACTGTATGTGAGAGAAAAATATTTTAAAAAGGTGAGATTTGTTGATATGATTATTCCAGCGTAAGAATGTGTAATAATAATGTTTTTAGTCACTTTTCTTAATAGTTTGTTTTTAAAAATGATTAAAATAGGTAATTAAAAATAAAATATATTTTTAAAAGCAATAATTTATTATTTACTTTATTTATTACACTTTTATTTTATTCAGCAAAGAAATATATTTCAGTGAAGTTTGTTGTGTATGCTGGTCATCCATCCTCCCACACAATAACACCCCTCCCATCATGGCCCAATTTGACCTCTGTCCCCTGCCCATCCTGCTCCCTCCATCACCACCCACTCATTCATCAGGCCTCCGACCCAGCATCAAAACCACCTTCACCTCGTCGACATGCGAAGATTGGCTTCCACTACATGAGGGCTCCACGCAAACCATTATCGCCAACAGCAGCAATTTGTTGACGCCCACCACAACGACTTCAATTGCACAGCCATCACTATTTTTGATGCACGAGGTGATGTACACCAGCTCTATCGTTGGTCTGGTGATGTGTTATCCCAATGCCATTCCTGGATTCCGAAGAGTAGATTGTTGGCTGTACGACCCATGGTATGAGGATGCTGCGAAAATATAGAGGCGTACGATGGTGTGAATCATGCCCGCCTCTCGAATCATGAACGTCAAAGATAAGATAAAAGTTTTTTTTGTGAATAGAATCCGGTGCGATGGTGAAACCTGTACAGTGTACAACATGAGGCCGAACATGACCGTACCACGCAGCACCGATGGATTGTTAGAGCTGAATAACGGTGAAACACTCATCAATAAAAAGGGCATCTAGCATATTGAGTACGAAATACGACGAGAGGGAGAGGAAACAGTGCTTGGCTTCAGTGAAGAACATGATGGCGAGACGCATAGACTACTACCGGACAAAGAAACTGACATGGCTCCGTTCGTCGAGCAGACCACGATTTTTGCAAACTGCCATGCGAGCTAAAGACAAGCTCACCTGTTGAGGACGGGAAAGGACAGTGGATAATAAAAAACAATACAAAGAAACAGTGTTTCGAACAAATAAATATAACATGAATAAATATATAGTTGCCAATTTTATTGGTGTCTGTCTGTGCGCGTAAACAAAAACAGAAGGGAATTTTTCATAAAAAATCTTTGTCTCCTAAAAATTTCTTGCTTATCTATGTACGAATAAGGCAAAAATATGTCGCAACATAAATGCTGGAAAAAGGACATTAAAAAACTTATTTTGTGTGTCAATGTAAACTAATATTACTTAACATGTATGTAAAAACATAGTAAAAGAGTTTCATGAATAAAATATGTGTATAATTATAAAACATTCTCCCCTTTTTACTGTTTGTAGTGTACCCCATTAATTCAGAAAAAAAGGTCATGTAAAGTGTATTGGTAAGAAAACTAAGAAAAGATTATGTTTTTCAAACAGAAAAAAGAAAAGAAAAATAAGGAGATAAATAATGGAAAAAAATTACTTTCTTAATAAAATATTTATACAATTTATGTTACTGGAGTTGAGTTTGCGAGCATGAATGGACAGACCAGGGAGGTAACATTGTCAAATTAAAAAAAATCTGTTCTTGCATTGCAAGAGCAGTGTTAGCATTTTTACATGCCTGTACCTGCACTGTGTCAGGCAAATGGAGTCTGCACACATATGTGCTTCCATGTCGTTTTCACATTCTACACAATTGTCAGATAGTTTAAGTCAGCATGCATGGGAAGAGCCGTGTTAGCATTTTCACAGGCTTGCACCTGCTCGGGGTCAGGTAACAGGAGTAAACTTAAGACAGAAAAGAGGATGAGTCAGCAAGCTTCACGCGCAACCACTGGCCCATCCAGTATGGTGGCGGAGTGGGAGAGGATATTGGAAAGGGGGAAGGATATAAAAGTGAAGGAGAAGGCTCCGCTATTACCGTGGGCTACTGCAGAGTTCACTTCCGGATACCTGGTATGCCAGAGCGAATATAAAGCTGCGAAGAATTGGAGTACTGGGTTGCATTCAATGAGGAAGACCTTTCCTCTGTAAAACCAATGATTTGTGACTTCAATGTCTGCCAAGTTTATTATCTTCGACTAAACAGCCAGTTTCCGACTACACTGGAAAGCTTGGTGAGTGCAGCACGAGTTGAAACTTTGACTGCATTCCGTGGTGCTAGCAGCATAGCATACAAGTTGCGATGGCCAAACAGCAATGAAGTACTATGCTGGAAGGAGTACTGTGAGGGCTATAGTCACACATCCATTCTCAACAAGGGCAAGTTAGTTTGGACATACATGTGCTCACCACATACATGCGAAGTATACCAGTCCTTGAATTCAGTCATCCATTCCCCTCCATGTCATCATCCAGTTGTGTAGCAGTTAGCAAACAGTCTTCTTCTGCCTAGTCTGCAGTCAGCATTAGTCAGCCTGCCCAGCCACCTGCAAACGATGGTGACGAACCGTTTTCTGAAGACTACGAGAAATATGAAGAAACGTTCATGTTGCCTGATCCTACTAGCACCGAGTCGGCAGCATGCATAATGAACAACCCCAGTACTTGCTACGTCTCCATGCGTGAAGGTTTACATTGTGTGCAGTATGGTATTAGATTGAAAAATGAATGTAATGATATTTACAGCACGATATACTTTGAAATGTGTAGTGAGATCATCAATTTCCATTTACATTGCAATGAATTTTAACCATACGAAACCTCCAGGGTAGTATCCAGCTTCGTGTGCGAAGATAGTAATTGCACCGCTCATCTCTGTGCTCCGAAGCTACCACCGTCTTATGCGATGCCCAGGGACCCCAAGGGCATCACGTACAGAGAATCATGTGATGGTAAACAACATTATAGAAGTATTAAGAAAGACGTACTTGGTCGTTTACCGACAATGGATACACTGTGTGCATCAGAATCGTTCTTCGTATATAGGCAAATATTGCTTCGAGAAGCTAAATTTTCCCCCAAAAACATTAATATCAATTCAAGCTGAACTATATTAATAATGCTGATATGTATGTTCCTGCACTATGAACCAATAACCGCAACTTATGTACTCCAGCAGTAATTATGCTAGCAGTGACTCCACCTCCAGTGTCTAATCCACCGGTGACTCCACCAGCAGCAGTGCCAGCCTGTGGGATATTCCATGTTTATCCACACAGAAGAAGTTGCTGTTCCCTTCAGAACATAAATTGACTCTGGTATACCGACTTCAAGTGTACGAAAAGTAGTGAAACAAATATTAACTGATAGTAGTATGATTATCTTCCTTCTGGGGCGGGCATGATTCGTGAGTAGGATTCAGGATTCGTCAGCCATCTTGGATTTTTTTCCATTTTCAATTAAAATTTCCCGTTTTTCTCTTAAAAACACACAAAATTCCTAGAATTTCGCTATAAATTTCCCCTTTTTACCTCAAAAAAGCACCGAGCCTCCCATTTGCAAAACGATGAACCAAAATTCAGTTTTCGAGTCATTGAAGCACTTTGGGGGGCTCGCAGAGGATCAGTGGTCATGGACTCCTCAACCTACCCCTGGTCAAGCTCACCTCATTCCATTCCCTTACAACCAAGAGTAATTATTATATTTAAATAATCAAAATTTAAAAAAATTCTAAAAAATCGAAGAACATATAACATTATACTACCCTACCGTAGCTCATCCCACTACACTCAACTCAACCCTATCCACCTCTAGCTGCTGCCATATATTATAAAATAAGGAGAAATAGAAAAAAAAATTAAAATTTGAGGAACATATAATGTTTACCGCACTCTCATCCCACCACCCTAACGATCATCTGCTAATAACACCTACTCACCTTCCAAACAGAAAAAATCGAGAACAATAAAAATAATTAAAAAAATTATTCTAAAAATTAAGGAAAATATCATGTTAACCTCACACTCATCGCACTATCATCCCCTCACCATCTATCCGCCCTTAACAACCTGGAAAATATTATAAAATCATGAAAAACCTAAAAAATTCCAAAATTCGAGAAACATATAACTTTAACCTCACACTCAACCAGCCACACTAACCAGCCACCCACCCCCTCACCAAAATCCACCCAAACACAAAAATTCGAGAATGATAGCAAAAAAATCGAAAAATTTATTCTAAAAATTTAAGAACATATAGAGTTAACCTCGCACTCATACCATGACCCTCACCTCACCCCCTCACTTGCTCCAACCACATAGCAATTGTTATAACATAAAGAAAAATTGCAAAAAATTAATTTGAAAAATCCAGGAAAATCTTATATTGATGACCCTCCGCCACCATGTTGGTTGCTGACTACCTTGACATTCACCCCAAAAACCTTGAAAACTAAAAACCTAAAAAATTTGTACAAATTTAAAGAAACTAATAAAAGTTTAGGAAAATATAGCATTACTGACTCCAACACCCATTTTGTATGCCAGTTGTCTTGACCATGGCCACAATGATCTTAAGCTCTAAAGTAGAGATAAAAGGTTAAAAAATCGAATAAAATAAAAATAATCGTTGAGCATCCATGTTGAATGTTGATGGCCGTAAACTTGACCCAATTGACCTTCAACTCAAAAAATCAAGACAAATTCTGGAAAAAGCTGTATAAATGTAAAAACTGTGCGAGGAAAAAATTGCATACATATTACAACAAACCAAGTTGGATGTATGTGACACTGAGTGTTAGATTCTCGTAAAGATGGCAGATCATAGCCACTCCCTAGTATGACAATCAGCAGCCGACTGAACCCTTACGTCTTTATTTCATTGGTTACATAGCCGATCAATCTTTCGACCCACAAAGCGAATTATTGACTTTACATAACACACATGCCTCCCACCTCCGCCAATGCCCCAGGCCATCATACATATCGTCGCTCCACTTCCCTCATCATTTACTTACCATTGCTCAGACGCCATCACCATATACACTAGCCACGAACACACCACCTGAATCTGCCCCCCTCCACACGAATACACTTCTTCATAGTTCGTCCGTCCACCTTATAGTCCATTTACTCTACCACTTTTTGTAAGTCTCTCATTCCATCATTAGCATTAACTTTATCGTCATAATTGCCTGACGAATCAATACCCACCGATGCAGCAAGAGTTATTGAAGGCGACACTTGCTGGCTCTCAAAAGACGAATCCTTACATTTCTTCGTGTGGTTCTTCAAAGTATCACCTTGCATAAACTGCAAATACCCATTGTCGTGACGCTTCATCATGCGAGTTCCCTCGTCGTCTCCGAACATTTTATGTAGTGTATTAACAGGAGATAACGAAGTCAACACATGCGGCCTCGAGTCAAGTAAAGACACTTTACATTTTTACATAATAGTGTGTATCATTAATTTATTGCTTCTACCATATTTTCTATTACAGTTGGTATATGGTAGTGATTAGGAGCACGGTCCTTTTAAAAATTGGCTTTTATCATGCCAATGAGCAAGGAAGTTTTTGCTGAAGTTTTTTCGACAATCCCAGCACTGTTTTCCATGTGATTTTCCAGCAGTGGGAGAAGGTACATTCATGGTAAGCTGTACAGTAGACTTCGTACAATCATTGGCTTGCGCCTTCTTCACGAAAGAAACGGAAATCCTTTCCACATTTGTACAGCTTTTATCCAGCCAACTCTTTTTACTTAACATGCATTTCGTTGAAGAACTTTGTTAATTGCAGAAATTGTGTTGGGTTAAATAAAGAATTCAATATTATATCAAATCAACTTACATAANTTCTTCACGAAAGAAACGGAAATCCTTTCCACATTTGTACAGCTTTTATCCAGCCAACTCTTTTTACTTAACATGCGTTGAAGAACTTTGTTAATTGCAGAAATTGTGTAGGGTTAAATAAAGAATTCAATATTATATCAAATCAACTTACATAATATTTATTGTCATGCTGATTATATGTGAGTTTGCGATTTTCGTTGCGTTTTTTACATTAGCCTCTGTCAGTTATGAACATATAGGCCCACTACGAATTTATTATTTAGAATTTTTTTAAGGTTTATCTTTCCATAATTGTTTGCACAGTTCAAAATGCTATGCCTTCGAATTAGTAATGTTGCCCTATTAGAATTTAAATAAAATAATTATGTCGAAAATCAATTAAAATGTAAAAAAATAATCTCAAAATGGCAGCAGATATAAACCGCAAGACCGTGAGAAGTATACATATTCGTTAACTTGTATACTTGCAGTTCGGACAGCACTGATGATGTCATTTCCGGGGACAATTACCCATGAGTATGTTGGTACTTCAGGTGGATTCGGACACGGCTTATGAATTCTTATCATGTTTCTACAGTTAATTCTTTCATGCGAAATATTCTTAATGACCTCTTATCTGGCCATTAATATATCATACAATAAAAGAAAACTTAAAATTTTGGCACCTATATAATGCATTGTTTTCAAAACGATCCGCAAAACCATCTAAAGGAGAGTTTTCATTGTGAAAATCTAAATATAAAAGCTGCAAGGTAATAACGGACATTTTCCAGATTTCTGTGGATGGAATAAGTGCGTACTAAATTCGAAGATTACTGTTTAAACTGCTGTCTTGAATGTATGTAAGTGTTGTCAGTCCCGAGAACACGTGCCCTATATTGCACAGAATTAAAATATAATTCCTATCACACTGTGGATAGAAACATCTCAATGGGCTTGCTCTAAAGGACGTGCATCGGGATAGTCCGACTGACAAGGGAAGGTAGTTAATCGTTTTGCACAAGGATCTGCATGTGAGAAAGACTCATTTATATAAAAAAAAGCAGCTCTTACTTCTCCACGTCAGTTAAGCACGACTGTTCTGAGAACAGAGCNAAAGACTCATTTATATAAAAAAAAGCAGCTCTTACTTCTCCACGTCAGTTAAGCACGACTGTTCTGAGAACAGAGCTTTTAAATATTTAGCTTTTTGCTGTGATTCGGAAAACTTGTCAAGGAAATGTGTTCTGAATATAATACAAATCTCACACTCGTGAAATGTAATTTATTTATAAATTAAAATACTCCTATTTTTAAAACGCTGTTTTTTATTGACATAATTAAAATAAACAATATTGTTCTCTTTGTATAAATGTTGACCTGGTGTAAGACATTTCACTGGTATTGTAAAACGAAATGTTGTTTTAACCTGCGATACATAAATATTTGTTTCCAAACGAACTTTGTAACGCCGTCAATAGCTGAAAATATTTCTTCTACACATATCGAATTATTAAGATATAAGACAGTACTACAGAAAAATATGCAATGCTATTTTTCACGAAAGTTTATTTACATTAAAAAGTATGGAAAATTTTCAAACTCAAATTTATTATAGCCATCATCATATCAGAAGAATTAACACAAAATGCGTTTTTTATTACATCAAATGTACAAGGACATTTGTAAAGTGAAGGCAACTGAACATCGTCAGGTTTCCCTCGCTGATTTCATCTTACATTCGCTTCGAAGTTTGGTTTCCATGTACAGTGAAGAAGTACACCTGCCTAATATCGTGTAACCCCCCACCCCCCCCTCCTCCCAGAGCCAGGAGAAATGCCGCAAGACGACGTGGCATGGACTCGACTAATGTCTGAAGGTATGCATGAGGCAATTCACACCATGAATCCTGGCAGTCCACAAATGCAATCTGCGCCATTTTGAGAAAGGGTTGCACGTTTGTCACGTTTAATGATTCTCGTCAGTCGTCGTTTGTCCCGTTCTTTCACGATCTTCTTCCGGCCGCAGCGATGTCGAAGATGTGATGTTTTACCGGATTCCTGATATTCACGGTACACTCGTGAAATGGTCGTACGCGAACATTCAAATGTTATCGCTACCTTGGCGATGATATGTCCCATCTCTCCTGCACCGACTATAACACCACGTTCAGACTTACTTAAATCTTGATAACCTGCCATTGTAGCAGCAGTAACCGATCTAGCTGCCGACCGCATTGCGTTACTCTGATTGGTTCCATGCCTCTGTTATTTGCATATGCACGCCTATACCAGTTTTTTTGGCTTTTCAGTGTATGTGTCTGGTAAAACCAAAGTTAGAGGGAGTCTTTTCCTATCTAAAGGACATTTATTTCTGTCCAACCTACTCATCCTTATTAACATTATCATAGTGTATAGTCTCTAACTATTTTTCTCACAAAAACATTTTCCATTGAAAAAATTATTAATTTTCAGTACTTTCACAGTTAATGAAACCAGAATTTGTGCACTTTGATAACTGTACACAGTAAAATAGTATGTTCGTTTTAAAAAAATTTATTTGAAAAATTGAAGTAGCCAAAATATATTTGTACAGCACTTAAGTACAAACACCGTTTCTTTACAATGCACTTTTATGAAATATTACAAATTGTTTATATGTTTATAAAGAACCAGTCCATGTTACTTGCTTGTTAAAATTCAATGATAGTTTTAAACACTCCATAGTAAAATATAAACTTTGCTCTTTATATACTTCTAGTGTTACAAATAATAATCTTGGTAACTTGTTTCCGAAGAATATTTAATAAAAATATGGAAACGTGTTACAATGCATCTAATAGTCCAGTTATATAGAGCGAGAAATTTGTAACTCATAGTATTATGCTGTATCACGAAATAATATTAAGCTGACTTAAATGTGCTGTCAGCATAACATTAAAACAAAGACAAAATGCAGGTGTCTATACAACACGATGTTCGAAGATTTGACGATGTCTTTTTATAGCACTTATATTTCTCTTTCCATTATAATACAGGGACAATTAAATATCTTTGAACTACAGATCAGAATATATATATATATATATATATATGCTAATGAGCAATAGAGATAAATATTTTTATTATAGTTAACTAACAAAATTCATAGTGTATTTCTGTAAAATTACAAAAGCAATATTTTTTAAAAATATATTTCAATGTTGCATTGTTTCGAAGCGTATGTTTCACGATTGTATACTAGTTTTATACGATATTATAGAAGACATTTGAAAGATATTTCAAATAAAATAATTTGTACCACATTTCAGCACTTCAGTACTTCAGGTAGAATAAGTTTTGAGTTTAGAATCTTTACGTCATTGCTTTGTTAAAATGTTTAAAACTTAAATTGAGGTTTTTTTAAATATTATTTTATGGTGTTTTCCAGTTCCATTTGTTAAAATGTTGTACACTGGGTAACATTAAGAATATTCATGTACTGGAAAATAGGCAAAACTGTTTCCCCAGATTATTTCTTTACAAAAAAAATCTTTATTGATGATATTTCAATCGCCAGTATTAAAAATAATTTCTACTCCAAAATCAGAATTGATCTTTTATACTGAAAATTATGAGGAAATTATATAACCAGGAAAGCGAGATTAGGCTTCATACACAGTTTATAACCGAAATTGATATCCTTCTTTTACTTAATTTTTAATGTGATGTGACAGTGCTTAGAACTGTAATTAACCATAAGAAATCAAGTTTCCACAAAACATTTACGGCTACATTCGAAAATGATATATTTTTTATTTGTATGGCAATATTGACATTCCAGGGATTACTTCACCTTAAATATTTACTTATCATTATAGGCCGCACTCAAAGTCCAAAAAATTACCAACTATATGACGACCATGAAATGTATTGATAAAAAACAATAAAGTATTCCTGGATCCTTTCTTATGGATGCGAAGAAAATATTTACAGAAGTACACGCATAAGTAACCCAGAAAATGCTACAAAGTTGCTTAGAATGCCTGGATATAAAAGGTATAATGATTGGAACGTCCCACGATTCAGACGTTACACTGACAAACCCCACCCACCACCCCTCCTCATTCATCGATCGAATGCTTAAATCAGCCTCTGTTATTATGCTGCATCATGTGTAAATCTTTTCCCATCTTTGTCCGTGGATATTACGATCTGTTAGCAGTTGCTTGCTACAACATTAAGACTGCTGCCTTTAAAAGTCCGTTCATGGCTACTTCCAACTTTTCTGAAACTCTGCTAATGATCTACTTCATGCAAATAAAATTACATCAAAGGGACAACGAGCCATATTCGAGTGCGTATTTCTAAATAACACACCTATTTGCATTACTAATATATAAAATATACGTATAAGTTCAAATTAACCAAAACATTAATGATAACTTATGACGCATGACGCAACCAAGTACATATGTCAATTTTGTAAAAGTTTGATTCAAAAACCGAGAATATAACTGCATTTCAGACTGTTTGGAAATAAATTCTTATACGTGAGTAGAATATAAATGGCGAGTCTGGCGCAAGAGGCTGGGGGTCCGGAACCGGATCCGACATCATGCTCTGTCATTTCAGTCACCATACCACCATGTTGGATCCAAGTAAACTTGACCTTGACCTTACCCTGTTGACCTTTGACCTTTAGTAACCAAAAAATTCCCAAAAATCACAAACAGAACACTAAAAATCCATACATCTTTTTATAAAAAATGATGAAAAAGTATTTTCTTAATAATTTAAAAAAATAGGTATAAAAAATGTATTTCAAAAGTTAATAAAAAATTATTAAATACTATTCTTTAAGAAATGTATTTTAAAACATTACATTTCCGGAGGTCCCACCACAACCGACCCTCGCAAATTTTTTATTGGTTATTTAATCGGTCAAATACTTGCGTTCGCTAATTAGTTGGCAGGTTTCCCCCTCCTTCCACACAACTAGGCTTCTCTTACCTCGGCTCTGGATGTGATTGTCTCCTACGCTGATCATGTCATCCCGCTTCCCCTCAAACTTACCACATACATGTTTTAACCATGCACGCGGCTCCACGACTTGGGACCGGCTGCGCATCAAACACTTGTAACCCTGGAGAAAATTACATTTCTTTCTAATATTTTTTTTTCATATCAAGATTTTTTTTTACACCAGAGCCACAAGTATATGATACACAGGTGTTTTATAAGTCAGGTTATACATTTTGAAGACACAAAGTCTTGCCAAAACAATAATTTTGCTGCAGCTACCTAAAAATACAAACTGTAATTTCAATTCATAAAACCCTACAGTTCAATGCAGAAAAATCATACAAATTTGGAGAAAATACAAAATATTAAAAAAAATCACAAACGACGAAATGCAGAAATAGTACAAATATGCAATGAACACACATACAAAAATGCACAAATGTGGAGAACACACATACAAAAATGCAGAAAAACAGACCAAAATGCAGAGAACATATATTTCGAATAAATCTCACACAACCAAATGCAGAAGACATTTGCACACAAAAATGTACAAAAAATCATACATGACAGAATGTGGTGGACACCTAAATACTATTATAGCCATAGGCAAGCGTCCATACATCATCCTTTAGCTGTATCTTGTCATCTATACATCGTAGCGTCATTTTGTTTAATAACTCCGAATACAGGACATGCTGTTGCGAGCGAATTACGTGGACATTTACCCTCATGTTCTTATCATTGTTCAAAACATCCATGAAGTCTTCAAATTTTATTTAATTCTTCACCACGCTTTCTCAGAATTTTGACACGAACATATAGAGGCCTAGCTTCGGTGTGCGGAATTCCAATATGTGAGTTTAGTATGGGTGTATGTACACACATGCATACACGCATACACAAAACTCTCTCAATAAACAGGAATTTTCTACTGCTACATACAAACTGTAGCACATTCTATAGGTGATGTTGCAGGATTACATTTTATTTACATAACGTTCTGATGAACCGGTCTACAAATATATAGCATAGATTTTCTCGTTCTCTGAAACCTGAAATATCTGTGTAACTCTGCAGTGTGGAAGAAACACGTAAAGCTTCCTCAATAACGGAGGGAAATGTCTGCAGTTTTCATCGAGTTGTTCAGAGCCCACTGATACCACTGAATGCAAAGAGAAATTTCAACAAGGACGGTTCAGCTCGTATTCCGAGAAACAGAGGCGATAGCAATCTACCTGTGGTAGATACAGTTTGCACAGAAGAATGTAAATTTATGATTTCCGTCTACATTAGCCGTGTTTAGTATCATATTGAAAACAAATTCAATGTCCAATATAAATTAATCCTGTGTTAGTTCTCTGCTATACATTAATAATTTGTCGTTCATCTAAAATCTTAAAAATGTAACAGAATTTAAACCGTGGCTTTTGCCTTATTTTTCATATATTTTAGATTATATCTTATTTTATCGTGCTTCGTGACAAATATGGTAGATCAGTTTCTTCATTCTTCGCATGTGAACTTTATAAGAGCAATGAACTATTTCGAAATACTATATAAGTATTGTCGTAATTGCAGCACTTAACACATGTTAGAAAATAAACCTTAATTTGACGCAATCGTAACAAGCAGACTAAGAATTGTCATTGCACATATTTATAGGTCTTTTCTTATGTATCGGGAATATTACTTTATATGAAATGTAATATTTTTACATGCTTGTGTGGTTGTTGACCGGCATAAAATAGAGTATGATTTTTAGTTTTCCGTGATAAGGAAGCTTTGAAAAATATCACGCCTTCAACATAGAAAAAAGTTACACCTTAACGTTTTCATGTATTATTTTAATTACAAAACCATCAGTCGTAACACCATTCTGTGCTTGATGTGATGGATTTCGCAAAGTTCACTGCATTTACTTAATCTGGGACTAGAGGAAACAAGTTACTAAAAATAATCGTTTAAATTTTTGAGAAATATTTGGTGTTCAACATAAGGATTTAACATTTCACCGACAAAATTTGTGGTATTTTTGTGAAGGTAAAATTAATGGAAAAGTGATACATTTCTTGAGTTTTGTTAACATCCTTGAAAATGAAGGTAAAGAAAGTTATAAGTAATTAAAATAGAACAAAAAATTCTATATTTAGCATCATATGGCGGATAGAGTTTTACGGGATAAAATTTGTATAGTCCCTGTACCCAATGATTGGTGTACAGCTGTCTCCTTGAAGCAAAGAGTGGTTTCGATAGTAAAATTATTTCCAAATTTCTTGTTTTAATGACACGTATCTCTTAATATTACGATTATGTCATCATTCAAATTGCGTTTTGTTTATCATTTTACGTAACGAATAATTCAACAGCGATTTTACATTAATTTCAGAAAAGCATTTATTAACAGCAAGTATAGAGTCTGCATATGGTGCGATTAAAATTTCGTAGGTCGGAAAGTTTGCACTAATATGTAATTTCTATTTTTATACACTGATTGACGTTTTGTAAGCCATAGGTGCGAATTTTAGAACAATAAGTAGACAATCACACGACCCTTCGTTATGTTCACTGAGATCAGTACAGTTATTCCAAACAATGATTTAAATAATTTTCTTTTATTGGAACTGTTGTAAATCGATAACGGCGTGTTCACAAAATTTTAACTTAGAAGTTAAATTATCGTATATTTTCCTGGCGACATAAAATTCCGGGATAAATTTATATCAATCGCCGTTAAAATTCGGGAAACTACGGGACTGTGACAGAGATTTCTTAAAGGAAACTTCGATTTACTAATGCGGACAGTAAACACACATTCTATGTTGCATGTAAACCGATCTTGCCTCTGTTCCAGGAGTTACTGCAATGCTTTCATAAGGTGGCCGGAAAATAAAAGCAGTATGCTGCAGAGAGTTTCGTGACATGATACGTAAAGCCACGCGCTCTTAACAAGAGCGTAAGTTTTGGATAATTCTGAACACAGCTTCCATCCTTGGAAGACAGGCACCGCCTTCCATCTCGAAGTCATATCAAAGGCACTGTATTAATTTGGTTAATGCGAAGTTTTAAAAACCTCACTGGTGACTTAACTCGCGCTTAATGAGGGATCATTAGGCTGGAGACAGAAGAGGGAAGCCCCTATTTGCATAGAAGTGACATTAGCCGCACGGTGCAGCAGCGCGGCGGACGACATGACAACTTAACTCCTCTAGGGAATGGGGAGATAGAAGAGACGGCTGAAAAAAGTGCGCAGCTTGGCGAGAAGGATTCGAAAATATTTATATCTGCAGTGCCAAGTTTGCTAGGCTCCAGCCATGCTACCGCAGGTAGCCGTCTTCCGCAGATATCCTCTACTTATAATAACAATATGTTTACGCTTGAAAAAAATTATTACATTTATGCTATTGAGTCAAAAAATCTCAGCTAATAACATATTGCGTGGTAATAGCGAAAATTGGTTAATTCTCATCATTTGTCGAAAGCGCGTGTTTCTACGTAACTGTATTTTCGAGAACCACATTTGGAAGTATCTTACATATAAAATTTGTTGGCGCGGTCATTAATCTTATAATTTTAATAATTATACAACATGGTGGCTTTGTTAACTAACACATATTCGACACTATTTACGTCACGCTTTGGATAATAGCGTTTTATCGACTGCATACTAAATAAATATTTCATACTTAGCTTCGCCGCATAGTGAACAAAATTTATTGATATAATTCGAAACCTTGTCAGTCCATTGTCTTCATTATTTACCCACTAATTTAAAAAATTTCTACATTTCTAGATTTTCTTCCTAATGTCAAAAATTTAAGCAAAGACTAAGCGAGCAACCAAATCCTTTATAAAATTGTGATTTAACTTGTTTGAAAAATCTCAAAACGTATTTTCTTCTGCAGCGAGATAAAACTTATTTTTGATCGACGTTCGCCTAAAAAATCCCCCCAAAAATTACAAAACATTATAAAAGACATTACTTAACGATTTAGACATCCGCGCTCTTCTCGGAATGATGTGTTTTAATACACGTGGCCCAATATTTTGCATCCAGACCAAAATTACCATATCACATATGACTGGTAACGTTACAAAGTTAGAGCCTACGTCCTATAGCACAGCGGAAGCGCACATGTCTTATAGTGAATTTAGCACTAACTCGAACCTCATGAAACCAGAAATGCGTTGTAATTAAAATTCTGTTTTATATAGAAAACCAAATACACACGATTCTCAGGCACTGAGTTAAAGGAGTTGAATTTCCTAAAGAAGTGTTATTACGTGAAGAATAATTCTGGCTCTCAGTGAGCAAATATTTATTTTTAAAAAAATGTGTTCAGAAAAATTTTCTTGAGGAAAATACTGTGTTATAAACCAAGCGCAACTGTGTGTCTTTAAGACGTAGAAAACGGTCACAAAAATTCATCATTTAAACCAAAATACACCTCCCATTTTCCGTTAAGCTAAATTGTGGTGTAACATACAATGCTACCCATTATAATTGCAACACCAAGAATGATGTGAGCTATTATAAATAGATTTACTGGACATAATTCCCATCCTAAACGGGTGACATAACTCTTGCCACTCGGGTGTGATGTTCAGAACATGGGGAAATCAGTATCGTGTGGCCCCACCACAGGTGGCAGTAATCACTGCTACACGACGCGATATTGAGATAAAGAGAATTAGTATGTCAGATCCACCCATGCTGCTTCAATGCATGGCCAAAATACATCCATTGGTGCCACGGGTGTCTTGTGGCAGAACAGTCATCATCCGACCGTGGACGGCACATTTTTGATGGGCGAGATATCTGGTTAACGTGCACATCAAAGAAGCAGTCTGACATGGTCGTCATCCAGAAATCATCGGACGATGTGTGCCCCATGCGTTCGCGTATTTTCCTATATATACAGAGCTCGACGCTGGGCCTGATGACAGGGGACAACAGGCCCCAACACCTGCGCAATGTAACAGTTTCTGGTCAGCGTACCAGCGATACAGACTCGGCGCGAGCGGGAGTGGAATCCGGTGGCGCTCAGTACCATAACTCCCGGTGCTGAGCCAATACAACAGTGCATAATACAGGACTGAGACAGGTGAATGACACAACGCCGCCAAAAACGGACGCAAACATCGCGGTGCTGCAAACAGAAGCGGGATTCGTCGAAGAAGACGATGGCATGCGATTCGTCCCTCTTGGCCCGGCGTTCCACGCACCGTTGCAGCCACAGGCGCCGGTGATGGGCAGTCAGCGTCTGCGGCAGTAGTGTTCGTCTGGACGAGATGCTTTGCCACGGCAGATGGCGACGAACCGTGCATGCGGACTTAAACTGATGTGCTAAGTAGTAAGAATGAAATAGGTTTTGGGACACCTGGCGTCCTGGCGGGGTCGAGGGGGCGAGCTGCGGTCATCTTGGATGGCGTCATTTCCCCCTTTTTTCCTTCTTCGGTGGCCATTTTGACAGCCAGTAAAGGTAAAAACAACAAATTTGCCAGAAAATTTCCCGAATTTTCAACAATAAATGTTTTCGTTCAATTTCCGTTGATAATTCCAAAATATGGCTAAATGATTCCTTTTTGGGCAAATGAGGAGTCAGGAATGAGGAGTGAGGAGCGAGCTACGTGAGGCTATCGAAAGGGTCTCGTCTCCGTTCGGCTATGCGAGGCTCTCGACAGGGTCTTGGCCCCGATAAGCTACGCGAGGCTCTCAAAAGGATCTGGTCTCCGATTGACTACGCATGGCTTTCATTGCATACTTATATGCATATATTACATCATTTCTGAACCGTTTAAGATACTGTCACCAAATTCATAACATATGCATCATGTCCCAACAACGAAAATTATCGCAGGGTCATTTATTACCTATGCGTACTTATAAGCATAGTTGGCTGTAATTTCGGAACCGTTTAAGATAATGTCGCAAAACTCGAAACAAAGACATTGCCCCCAACAACAAAACTGATGGCAGGGTCATTTTTGCACTATGTGTACTTATAAGCATTGTTGATTATAATTTCCGAATCGTTTAAGATGCAGTCACCAAATTAATAACATACACATCACCCTTGACAAAGAAAATTATCACAGGGTCATTTATGCCTTATGCGTACTTAAAAGCATAGTTGGCCGTAATTTCCGAACCATTTAAAATACAGTCTCCAAATTCGTAACATAGAGATCGCCCCAGACAACGAAAATGTTCGCAGGGTCATTTATGTCCTATGCATACTTATAAGCATAGTTAGCTGTAATTTTCAAGCCGTTTAAAATAAAATCGACAAATTAGTAACATAGACATCGCCCCCCAAAACGAAAATGATCGCACGGTCACTTATGCAATATGCAAACTTATAAGAATAGTTGGTAGTAAATTCTGAACCGTTTTAGATACAGTCGCCAAATTCATAACATATGAATCGCCCCTGACAACGAAAATGATCGCAGGCTCATTTATGCCCAATGCGTACTTATGAGCATAATTTAATGTTATTTCCGAATCGTTTAAGATACAGTCACTAATTTCATAACATACATAACACTCCCAACAACGAAAATTATTGCAAGGTCATTTATGCCGTATGCATACTTACAAGCATAATTTGCCGTAATTTCCGATCCGTTTAAGATTCAGTCACAAAATTCATAACCACCCGCAACAACGAAACTGATCGCACACTCGCTTATGCTCTATAAATACTTATAAGAAAAAGTTGACAGTAAATACCGAACCATTTGAGATACAAATGCCAAATTCATAACATATGCATACAACGAAAATGATCGCAGTCTCATTTATGCCCTATGCTTACTTATAAACATAGTTGATTATTATTTCCTTCCGAATCGTTTAAGATACAGTCACCAAATTCATAACATACGCAACACCTACATCAAGAAAAATTATCGCAGGGTAGTTTATGTCTTATGTGCCCTTATAAGCAAAGTTGACTGTAATTTCCGAACCGCAGGTGTGTAAGGTCTGTAATAACACATACATACACATCGGCCTGCACCCACTCATCAATACACACCACCACCCTTGTCGTATGGTAGCGCAAGTGTCTACCAACTTGGTTCCCAATAGCGACAGCTAGCCTCCCTTAACAAACCAATAACATCCAGACTGGATATATAAATGTGAAAACGTATACATAAATAAAAGTCAGAATGGATAACTTACAACAAACGGCGAACTAAGGTCCATTATATTTATATCAGTGGTGATATCACACCAAGAAGTTTAGTAAAAGCTAGAATACACATCGACATAAGAAAGAACAAATGATCACAAGGACCAACTACAAAATTATAACTACATTATGTCACGTACGATACGCATTACATGACGTGTGAAGATTGTTTGCCTTTGCTTGTCACAAAATAACATGCATTAAAACTATTAGTTTCACAAAAAGACGTCAATGCTATGCACTGATGAATACATAAAAAAATATCAATTATAAAACAAACAGTAATTAGCATTGAACAACATATGTATATTGCGCAAGCATCGTGTGCCGTACATCATGCAAGTTCGAAGAAAAACCTTTTGCGAAGACATTCAGCACGAATGCCATAAGGCAACACTGCTGCACAGTGATGAAAATATGTATAAAAAATGTTTAAGAAAAAATTAGTTACAAGCACTTACTAACCACCACCATTACATATTACACAAACATCCAGTGCTGTATGCTGTGTGTGTTAAACGTCGCTATATTCACTGAAGAGCCAAAAAAAACTGTTATAGGTGTGTGTATGCAAATAACAGGGGTATGGTACCAATCAGAGTAACGCGATGCTGTCGGCAGCTAGATCGGTTACAGCTGCTACAATGGCACGTTATCAAGATTTAATTGCGATTTAACAGGTGTTATAGTCGGCGCACGAGAGATGGGACATAGCATCTCCGAGGTATCGATAACATGCGACACCCCACACGTCGAGAGTTGCTACCGCGTGGCTCCGGGAACACTCTTCTGACGTTAGAGACTTCCATTGGCAACCTAAATCACCATACATGAACATTATTGAGCATATCTGGGATGCCTTTCAACGTGCTGTTCAGAAGAGATCCCCACCGCCTCCCACTCCTATGGATGTGTGGACTGCCCTGCAGGATTCATGGTGTGAATTGCCTCCTGCATACCTTCAGACATTAATCGATTCCATGCCACATCGTCTTGCGGCACGTCTGCGTGCTCGCGGGGCCGTACACGATATTACACGATATTAGGCAACTGTACCAGTTTTTTTGGCTCCTCAGTGTAATACCAGACCGTCCTGACCACTACAACCGAATAGCAAATGACTTCCTTACGAACCGACTGAAACGAAACCCTCACATTTAGTGAACAAGCAATACTCACATCACTAACAGAGGAACACATCGGACCCGACAGATTTCACACGATCAACTAACATTATTAGAATCAGTAGGGTCTTCCCAGACAGCCGACGGCCAGCGTGAACTCCGTGCAGATCTCGACAAGCGAAGGGATGACACATAAAACCAGCCAATAGAGATTTGCGTCAGGCACCAGGATGTCAAACTAGCCGAGTCACACATTCACTTTCCTTCACGAGAGGAATTCAGTTATACAGTACAAACTAACAATTTATCATGTTTTAAATACTATATTTATATATATTTATTTGGAATACTTATCATTTATATATTAGAATAACCATAAGCACATACGAAACCTCACACATTAAAACCATTAGTCGCACAAGGGCGAGACGACACTGCTATTCACAGAGAGAAACAAATTTAAAAAAATTAATTGTATAAGTAAGTAGTTATTTGCATTTACCATAAAATACAAATATGTGAGCAACGTATGCTGTGCGTTATGTTAGGCGAAGAAATTTCTGATGTGACGTGCGAGAACGATAAAATTAACACTGCTATACACAGATGCAAACTAATATATATAAAAAATTAAAAGGAAAATAGTTATAAGCAATTACTAACAACACCAATCACATAATACACATACATGTTCTTTTACATGAGCAATTCTGTTATACAGTGCAAGTTAACCATTTATTTCGTTTGATTGCATCAAGAATAACTATTTAAAATATTGCTTCGAATAAACTGGTTTTGGTAGAGGATATAGCTTCCGTCTACCCTATTCACTTTTAGGTCTGTAAAAGCAATTCGTACCATCACGCATCACTCAGAACTTCATTCGCTCGTGGTCGAGATGACATTGTAAAAACGATAGGACTTTGTTATAGTGGTCAGATAATTGCATTGGCTATCACGACAAACAGAAAGAATAAATAACTTGCAGCACTCAGATACCGACCTCTCATACCTGCCTAAAGAATTCCTTCTCACATATGTACAACACGAAATAAAGTCCGTTTACAAACACCTATCTGTCTATCTGCAGCAGGAAGAAGAAATTCTTAGCTGTCTCCCATGCCTATGATGTTTTCAACGTAGAGTGCTGATGTAAACAGTTCTAAAAAATTAATTATTAATGCAAATAGTTATAACCTTTTAACAACCTATGTATATTGCGCGAGCATCATTGGCTATACATCACGTTAGTCGAAAAAAAGATACTTTTGCTAAGCCGATAAGACCAGGTGCAATAAGATCAACACTACTACACATTAATGCAAACAGAAAAAAAACAAAATGTAAAGGGAAAAATAGTTATTTTGTGGTGTACATATGTGTGAATGAATTCTTTAGGCAGGTATGAGAGGTCGGTATCTGAGTGCTGCAAGTGATTTAATCTTTATGTTTGTCGTGATAGCTATAGAAATTATCTGACCACTATAACAAAGTTCTATCGTTTTCACAATGTCTTCTCGACCACGAGCGAATGAAGCTCTGAGTGATGCGTGATGGTACGAACTGCTTTTAGAGACCTAAAATTGAATAGGGTAGACGGAAGCTATATCCTTTACCAAAACCAGTTTATTCGAAGCAATATTTTAAATAGATATCCTTGATGCAATCAAACGAAATAAATGGTTAACTTGCACTGTATTACAGAATTATTCTTGTAAAAGAACATGTATGTGTAATATGTGATTGGGATTGTTGCTTATAAATATTTTCCTCTTAATTTTATATTTATATCAGTTTGCATTAGTGTATAAAAATGTTGATCTTATCGTTCCCGCACGCCATAGCAGACATTTCTTTGCCTTACATAACGTACAGCGCACGATACTCGCACATATGTATTTTATGGTAAATGCAAGTAACTATTTACTTTTACAATTAAAATTTTTTTATCTATTTGTCTCATTGCCTAGCAGTGTGTCTCTCCCTTGCGCAACGAATGGTTTTAATGTGTGTTGTTTCGTGTGTGCTTATGGTTATTCTTATATATAAATGATAGGTATTCCAATTAAGTATATATAACTATGGTATTTAAAACATGATAAATTGTTAGTTTGCACTGTATAACTGAATTCCTCTCGTGAAGGAAAGTTGAATGTGTGAATCGGCTAGTGTGACATCCTGGAGCCTGATGCAACTCTCTCTCTCTCTTGGCTAGTGTTATGTATCATCCCTTTGCTTGTCGAGACCTGCACGGTGTTTTCTGGCTGGCCTGCGGCTGTCTTGAAAGGCACTACTGATTTTCATCATGTTAGTTGATCGCGCGAAATCGGTTGGGTCCAATGTGTCCCGCTGCTAGTGATATGAGTATTGCTTGTTCACTAAATGCTAGGGTTTTGTTTTGGTCGGTTCGTAAGGAAGTAATTTGCTATTCTGTTGTACTGGTCAGGACAGTCTGGTATTATATAGCGACGTTTAACACACAGCATACAGTACTCGATTCTTGTGTAATATGTAATTGTGCTGGATAGTAAGTGCTTGCAACTATTTTCCCCTTTAATATTGGTTAACTGTATGCAATAGTGTGTAGCAGTGTTGCATTATGACACCTGTGCTGATCGGCTTAGCAAAAGTTTTTTTTTTGACTATGATGATAAACGGAGTACGATACTCGCGCAATATACATAGTTTGTTCGATGCTTATAACTATTTGTTTTATAATTAATATTTATATACTTATGCATCAGCGCGTAGCATTAACATCTCTCTTGCTCGACTAATGGTTTTAATGCATGTTATTTTGTGACAAGCACAGGAAAACCATCGTTATAAGTCGTGTAATGCGTATCGTACTTGACATTATGTAGTAATTTTTTTGTAGTTGGTCCTTGTGATCATTCGTTCTTTCTCATGTCGATGTGTATTCCAGCTTTTACTAAACTTATTGATGTGATATCACCACTTATATAACTATTATGGACTGCAGTTCGCTGTTTTTTGTAAGTTATCCATGCTGACTTTTCAATTACGTATATTTTTTCACATTTATATACCCAGTCTGGATGTTATTGGTCGGTTAAGGAAGACTAACAGTTGCTAAAGGGGACCGAGTTGGTAAGCACGTGTGCTACTATGCGACAAGGGTGGTGGTGTGTATTGATGAGTGGGTGCAGGCTGGCATATATATATATATATATATGTGTGTGTGTGTGCTTTTACAGACCCTACACACCTACGGTTCGGAAATTATAGCCAACTATGTTCATAAGTATACACAAGACATAAAATACCCTGCAATCATTTTCGTTGTCGGGGGCGATGTCTATGCTCCGAATTTGGTGACTGTTTCTTAAATGTTTGGAAATTACAGTCAACTATGCTTATAATTTGATGGGGGCGATGCAAATGTTACGAATTTGGTGACTACCTTAAACTGCAGTATTCACATTGTTTGGGATCCACTCAACGAAGTAGCTTCTGTTCTTGTTCTGGGTGTTCCGCATCTGCTCCTCCACCTCCTTCATGGACATGTGGCCACGCAAGACTGCAGCAACTGTGATGTAATGCCATTGGCATGTATCGCAGGTATGTATCGCAGTTCTTGACATCAAACATCTTCTGGGTAAGCTCTTGCACAGTAAGGGTGCGGTACTGTTGGCGACCTTGAGAAAGAGTATTTAGAAAATAATTGACCCTGCGATCATTTTCGTTGATGAGAGTATTCTGTATGTTACGAATTTGGTGACAGTATCTTTAACCATTCGTAAATTGCAGTCAACTATATTTATATGTATGCATATGGCATATATGACCCCACGATCATTTAAGTTGTCAGGAGTGTTGTGTATGTTATGAATGTGGTGACTGTATCTTAACATTTTCGGAAATTGTGTCAGCTTTACTTATAAGTATGCATAGGGCATAAATGACCCTGCTATAATTTCCGCAGTCGGGTTCGATGTCTATGTTATTAATTTAGCGACTGTATCTTAAACAGTTCTGAAATTATAGCCAACTATGCTTATAAGTTCGCATCTTACGTAAATGATGCTGCAGTCATTTTCGCTGACGGGAGTGATATGCACGTTACGAATTTGGTGACTGTATCTTAAACTTTTCGTATATTATGGCCAACTATGCTTATAAGTACTCTTAGGGCATAAATGGCCATGCGGTCATTTTCTTTGACGGGGGTGGTTCGTATTACAAATTTGGTTACACTATCTTAAATGGTTCAGAAATTATGACTTACTATGCTTATAAGTACACATAGGGCATAAATGACCCTGCTATAATTTCCGCAGTCGGGTTCGATGTCTATGTTATTAATTTAGCGACTGTATCTTAAACGGATCTGAAATTATAGCCAACTATGCTTATAAGTTCGCATCTTACGTAAATGATGCTGCAGTCATTTTCGCTGACGGGAGTGATATGCACGTTACGAATTTGGTGACTGTATCTTAAACTTTTCGTATATTATGGCCAACTATGCTTATAAGTACTCTTAGGGCATAAATGGCCATGCGGTCATTTTCTTTGACGGGGGTGGTTCGTATTACAAATTTGGTTACACTATCTTAAATGGTTCAGAAATTATGACTTACTATGCTTATAAGTACACATAGGGCATAAATGACCCTGCTATAATTTCCGCAGTCGGGTTCGATGTCTATGTTATTAATTTAGCGACTGTATCTTAAACGGATCGGAAATTACGGCCAACTATGCTTATAAGTATGCATAGGGCATACATGACCCTGCGATAATATTTGTTTTCGGGAGTGATTCATATGTTACAAATTCTGTGACTGTATCATAACCAGTTCGGAAATTATGGCCAACAATGCTTATAAGTTCGCACCGGACATAAATGATCCTGTAGTCATTTTCGTTGACGGGAGTGATGTGTATGTTGCGAATTTGGTGACTGGATTTTAAACTGTTCGGAAATTGTTTCCATCTATGCTTATAAGTACGCATAGGGCATACATGACCATGCGATCATTTTCGCTGACGTGGGTGTTGTGTATGTTATGAATTTGGTGACTGTATCTAAAACGGATCGAAAATTACTGCAAACTGTGCTTATAAGTACGCATTGGACATAAATGATCCTGCAGTCATTTTCGTTGCCGGGAGTGATGCGTATGTTACGAATTTGGTGTCAGTATCCTAAACAGTTCGGAAATGATGGCCAACTATGTTTATAAGTATGCAATGAGAGCCTAGCATAGTCAATCGGAGACGAGATCCTTTCGAGAGCCTGGCGTAACCAATCGGGGCCGAAACCTTTTCGAGAGCGTCGCATAATCAATCGGTAAACGAGACCCTTTCGAGAACCTCGCGTAGCCCGCTCCTCACTCCTCACTCCTTGATTGTACAAAAAGGAGTCATTTAGCCACATTGTGGAGTTATCGATGGAAATTGATCAAAAACATTTTTTAGGGAGATTCGGAAATTTTTTAGGTAAATTCGGGAAATTTCTGGCAAATGTGCCGTATTTACCATTACTGACTGCCAAAATGGCCGCCTTAGAAGAGGAAAGGGAAAAAAAATTACGTCATCCTAGATGGCCACGGCTCGTTTCCTTGTCTCCGCCAGGTAGCTGGGTGTCCCAAAACCTATAATTTTTTACTACTGTGCCACAAGCCTGAATTCCTGAGCTAGGGTGTTTGATGTGACTGCATGGTTCGTAATCACCATGCTTACCCGGATGTCTGTCTACGAGCTCGTTGGTGTGACGGGGAGTTGGCTTCCTACACATCACGCAGCCATTCTCTCCTCGATCCACTGATCTTATATACTCTTCACTGTAATTACATTTCTTCCAACGTGAGAACCAATTTCGCAGGTAGTATAAACCACAATCCCGGTAGGCAATGATCCCCAAGGTCAAAGGCGGGCACCTGTTTGTATAGTTGTCGTGTTCCTCGAAGCACCATGTTCACTCCGTCTGTCCACACGACGGGGGAACACAATGACACTTCCTATCAGTGACTCCCCGACCTCCACTTGTATACTGCTTATAAGTTTCGCAATTGGCGTACGTGCTGCGAAACTCAGCTGAACATCTAATCATGTCATTGTCCTACCTTGCTCTACGTATTCCCTTAATGTAAGGTTCTTCAGTTGCGTTCTTCTTGATGTTGCAAATTTGTATGGCCACCAGTGTATCCAAGAATTAAGGACGCGTTAAATTTGTGGTAAATTTTCCAGCAAGACTTATTTTCCTTTTCATATTAATCCATTTGCAACAGGAATTCCAAACTCAAAACTAACATACTTAATCCCTTATTTAAAGAACCGCCCGAAAAATAAATGGGCTCTTGTAAAAATATGTTTTGATTATTGAACACAATTTTAGATATTATAGAATTATTAAATTGTACTCTAGCGCAATTAAAACCTTTTTGATCCCCTCTATTACTTTAACTTAATTTTTCATGTAAATAGGAGGCATATCTTGTTTATAGGATGTCGTTTTTTATGGAAAATAATTTTCAAAGGAAATGTTTTAAGCCACAAATTTCAGTGAAATTAGCAATTATTAGGCTACCCATTTCAGTACGATAAAAACGAAGAAAGCCTATTACTGGACTAAATGCTATTTCAGACGTTTCAAAAATTTTGTTTTCCTTTTCAACATGCTTCTATGTTTACTATTTGATATTTTATTGTTGTCGGGTGATGGAGATATCTTTATACATGAAAATTTCTCTGAGACAATGCTGAATGGTCATAGCATTGTTGTAGAAACAGGAAATGCAAGAATCACGTTTTTTATAACTAATGCCACAAACTGACTTATCTTAAAGACTGAGAAAAATCTCTCGTTACTAGACTGATGTCATGTGACGTATGGAAGAAATGGTGAAAATCATTAACGGAAGTGTTCATATAAATGTTTCCAGACTTTTATCTAACCGCAGGTATGAATTTCTTGAGATATTCTATAGTTCCTTAAACAAATTGTTTACAAGTAAATCGAAATGTGTTGCAGAGTAGCGAATGTGTTATACTCTTGCTTTGTAACTTTTGTAATATTCAACCATTTTTGTCAATATCCAAGACTGTCCCATTAAATAATTATGGATGGCAATTGTTATGGTAATAAATACTAATTGGCATATTTGAATACAAAAAAAATTAATTTTTCAATTACAACTGTAACTCTTATTTTAGTTCTAGGCGTGTATACCAAAATGCTCGTCGACCGACAGGAACGAAAAATTCTAAAATTAAAGTTGGACTTTTGCACAACAATAATAAATATGGAAAAGGGGGAAAAGTGGGGACTTTTTAACCACACTGTTTAACAAAAACTTAACAATATGAATCAGAGGATCCAAGTTTGATGAAAAAAATCATTTCTCGCTGGTTACATGCGGACTGAAGGAAATACAATTTTCTATAGAAAACGGCTGCGTTTCTCTCCAGATGTCACTTCTGGAATAAATTATTAAAAGCTTCAAATTTCTCCACGTTATGCGAAATGAATATCTAATAACTTACATAAGGTAAACCACTCAATACTGCGTGGGAACTTCAATCCTAATTGTGAACACAATACAGCATTGTCAACAAACCTGTATCAACATATATAACTATAGAATTTTATGACGTTGTTGCAAAATTGTGTGGCTTATTTGTAGGTTCTTAAGATCCATTTCTCGGTGCTGATCCAAGTACGGTTCCGAAAACTATTAATGTTGATTATTGTGTTATTTCGCAGTCCAATGAGTACGTAGGCGGTGATTTAAAGTATTTTTATTGTAGCTGGTTGGATACTAGATGGTATTACTAAAGTAATCTGCTTTTTTTTCCGAGAGATAAGCATCAAAGTCTAAAAGAAAATATCGATAACGTCCATGTTTATGCGTCCGTCGTATTTATTTTGATTATGGATATATTTCTTGTGTAGATGCATGATAACATACAGTAATGCAATAATTGTAATTTCAGACATGTATTCAAGTTTTTGTGTAAATACATTTGTGCTCATTCTTTTCACCTGGTTTCAGAATAATTGCTTTCAAATGGTGACTATAAAGCATCTAATAGAGCCTGAATAGAATTCTAATCAGGTGCAAGGGTAACTACAAATTAGAGGTGTAAAATACTTTTACTCTGTCGTATACACGTCTCTACAGATAAAACACACAGTAAACAAAATAATGGCGAATTATGGTATCAAAAATAGCTGAGTAGTCTTGTAGACAATATTTCTTAGGATTGTGTCTACGTTCAAAAGAGTAGTCTGCAGTGCATTGGAAATAAAAAGTTGATATAAGCCTTAGACATTACATTTTTATAAATTGCCTCTAATAAATTTTATTTATTAATGGACCCTCAATAAATTTATAATTTATTTTGGCAATTACAGAAAACAACTTGAGTGGTAAATACTGGTCACAAGGAAAATTAAATTATTTGACTTAAATTATCTGACATTGTAGCACATTTTTACAATATGCAATTTCTGGCACGAAGGTACGAAATACAGCTTAGGTGACCATTATCAGAGCAAACCTACGTAAGGAATCATAATTCTCCTTACTTGTTTATACTCCCAGGACCATATATATATATATATATATAATGTGCCATTTTGTAACTTTATAAAAATAAATTTTAAGGGTGCCTTCGGGGTTAAAGACAACGTCAAAGACATTTAACATAGATTTATTCCAATAGCCGCTGACAGCAACAAATGTAATATTTAAATTGCTAAAGGGGTATGTGAGTTTTGTGTTTGTGTATATATATATATATATATATATATATATATATATATTTATTTATATATATACCGGGGGGGGGACTGAACTCTACCGACAAACTTCGGCAGGTGATTCCTAAAAAAAAAAATATGTTGAAAATATATATACGAACTTAAAGCCTATTACGAATGGGTGTAACCACCCTTGAAAGTGTAGGTAAAGCAGATGTTTTTTTATTCTTGTAAAAAAGCCATAAATGTTTGATTTTATGGATACTGCATTATTAAACGACGAAGTATTGAGCTCAAAAATATGGGCTCCAGTATCAACCCCATCCATGAAACGGGAGGAGTTGGCACCACATTTGTGCAGATAAAAATTTAACTGTACAATTTTGTTCATTGTTTCCTGTGGTGGATTTGTAATATACCGTACATGGTGAACAAAACTTCCGTCTTTTGTTTTTAATCTAAATGCCGCTGTTTTCAAGAAATTAATTCATTACTTTCCAACAATGAATCTTAACGTCTGGCATATAGCAACGCATTTGTTGTTGGTGCATGATGTTGCTGTTTAAATGACACCATGTAATGTTGGAACACGTCGTGTGTCACGTGTTATCCTTACCTACCCCAACGAACTATCGCTGAAATGCAAGTAGGGCCCGTGGTGGCGCAGTGACCAGACTGCTCGACTCCCACCACGGCGAATCGGACTCCATTTCCGGCGGGGTCCACACAAATTTTCGTATCTGGAAAACGTGGCAGATGTTACCATTGGCGAGTGGTTTTTTTTTGGGAACACCCGTTTCATCACCATGTATATTCGCCATTGCTCCATCGCCACACCACGTCACCACCATCGGCTCTGAAGACATCCGCAATTTAAAACCGCCAACATTTCTGTTACGAACACTATCACTGAAATTCAAATGTGTGGTTGCAACAATAACAGCATGATTAAGGGTTTACACTTTTATTTCACTCGTTGTGTACTCGTCTAAAGTCGAACCCAGAACCTCCCGAACGTAAGTATTCATAGTTTTTATTTGTAAAGTAATTTTTATTTTGAATTTTATTACAATTTTTATATAAAATATAAATCATGATTACACAATTTTAGGGAAAGCTATAGACCATATCTAGGTTAACTATTAAATTTTTTATTTTCGCAATTTTCTCAAAATGTTTAAAATTTAAATTTTGTTAGAATTTATTGGTTCATTGCCATTCCGATGTAACGTTCGCTCCTGAAAATATAATTTACTCTATAGCATTATTACATATAAACTTTATAACCCATACAGATTATGTGTATATATATGAATAAATATTACTGAGTATAAATAGATTTGATACGAAAATTAAAAATTACAAAACACATGATAAATGGAGAGTAGTTAAATCTAGTAGTAAGCAGTATAAACTCAATCTTCATAAAACATATTTTATACATCCGACATGCAAAACATAGGTGTAATGATGAAGTATATGTACAGCCAAAAATAACTGGCAATTTTTGTACCTGACATAACTGAAGAGTTTTGAAATTGTGTAAACACATCCACGCAATTAAAAAAGGTTTAACTCTGCAGCGACACGTCTCTGCCAACAATTCACAAGGATCTCAATTCCATATTTGATTAAACTTGGCTTACACGAGAAGACATCAGGTGGGGCAAGATCAGGTGAACATGTTGGCCACACAATGTGGCCGCCTCTAACCACAGATGCCGTGCGCTAAGGTATTGACGATATGCAATGGCAAAATTATGCACTCCATTCTGCTGAAACAACCACATAACATGACGTGCATACAAAGGCACACCTCCTGGTACACGGTAACGACTTCTCCACGAAGTGAAGGTACAAAGCGTCAATGAGACGAGCAGGAAAAAAATGTGGCTCAATGACGCTGTTTCTGACAACTGCAGCCCAAGCATATACAGTGTGGATGATGGGACAACCCACATTTGTTGCCTACCTATGATTGCACACTGCTCTCACCCATTTTGTATATACTGAATCTCGTCAACCTATTTCTTCTTTAATGGGAAATGTTTCATTGGAATCCCAATACAATACGCTGGTGTTTTTTGAGTAAACCACTATGTTAATGTATTATACATCAAAAGACTGTCATTTGATAATTGAAATATTTAGTAACAGAATTTTAGGAAGCGAAAAGTAATTTAAACATTTAACATATCAATAACTACGTTTCAATAAGAGCTTGTTCATAGTGATCTTAAGACATAAATAATTGTTAATGTGTGGGATATGCTGTGATTGATATAATCAATCAATCATTTATGTTGCTTTCTGAACCACGTTTTCAATTATTTTATCTAACTGAAATGCGGTTTTTAATATACAGCAAAGAGAATTAAATGTTTATTATGTAACCTTAACTTTTACAATTTTACAAATACTGTAAATAAGAAAAAGATCAATTCTGCAAAATAGAAGCAAGAAGACATAAAACTGGAGGTCGTGCGTGCGCCTGGCAGCCCCATAGTCCACATTAGATGCAATATCTGGCCAATGGCTGAGATCATGATCATATCATTTTCCGATATCTAATACCATACTTCGGTAAGTGTTGCCCTTGAGTGCCACAAAGATCAGCCTAAAAATTACTTGATACGTGAGGCGACTATCAGGTGCTGCGCCATATGGGACTGATAACCCCAGCGTGCCAAGTGATACAACAATCTGCCGACGGACTCGCTGCGCTGCTTTACTAGCTTACTCTGTTAGCTTTATTTCCTTAGTGTATGAGTTTCTTGGTGTTTAAAGAAAATGAGTAAATAAATATTTGACTTACAAAAACCTGAGACTCTGGAAGAAGTCTATCGTCTTCTTTTGGACGATAATGAGCCAGTTGACATTTTTGATGAAAGTGATGTTTCTGATACCGAAGACATAGTTGGAGTGAGGTCCATAAATTCATATACTGGCCAGGATGTTGATGATACCGACAAGAATGGAAGTGAAGAATTGTATTACAATATGTATTTCATTGGTAAGTAGGCAATATGTGAGAGATTATTATTGTTATTATTTATTTATTCATTTTATTAATATTATAAATTTATTATTTTACTAGTTACATTATAATATTATTATATTATTATTTTAATTTTAGTATCCTTATTTGTTATTAGTTTATTTAAATTATTTTTATTAGTATTATTAATTGTATTACCTAACCAGCAGTGCCAGTGAATCTCTGAATGTTTGTTTCTACTTTTAGGCAAGGATTGCACGAAATGGAGAAAAAGAACAATGGAAAATTACAAAGGCAAAAACTCACAATATTCTGACAAAAAAACCTGGGGCTGTGGGAACTGCTAAGAATGCCAGAACGGAAATAGAGTGATGGGAGATTATTGTTAGTGACGTTGTACTGGAACTTATTATTGACCATACACATAATCACAATCACAGTACGGGGCCACATTGGCTGACCAGGGTGAACCGGGTTCAATCCACGGACGGGTCACTCCGTATTTTCGCAAGTTGGGATCGTGCCGGACGATGCCGCTGGTCGGCAGGTTTTCTCCGCCCTTGCATTTGGGCATTGCGCTCAACTCATTTCACCCCCATCGGCTCTCAAGACCTCGTTGTTAAGAGCTGCCCAAATATCTCTGTTCAATTCAACTCAGTGACAGCGTGAAGAAGAAATTTGGTCGTGACATAGATAGCTGACGGACAGATATAATTGGAATTAAATAATTGTACCTTTCAGGAGTATTTCGTGATGTACATCAGAACATTCATGAATTCTGTACTACAGATGACCTAGACATCAATATGTTTAGAATGGCAATGCCCGAAAAGCGTTTTCGATTTCTGATCAGATGTATTCGTTTTGAAAATGAAATCTCAAAGGAAGAACGACGAAATACAGATAAGTTAGCAGCTGTGGGAGAAATGCTGACAAGTTCTGTGAACAACTGCAAGACACATTATTCTCTCGGTCAAAATGTCACAATTTGACGAACAGTTACCAGCATTTCATGGCTGCTGTGGATTTCGTCAATTCATCATACCATCAAAACCAAGGAAGTACGGAATTAAAATATTTTGCTTGCATGATGCAAAACTGTTCTACACATTCAGTGAGGGTATATATATATATTGTGAAGAGCAGCCAGAGGGGCCCCATCGAAAAAAGTAACAGCAGATGCAAGCATATTAAGACTTACGGAGCCAATTTACAGTACCGGGAGAAACATTACGACATATAACGTGTTTACCTGTTTTACGTTGGTGAGAGAGCTGGAGAAAAGAAGATTATCCTTTGTAGGGACAATGAGAAAAAACGAAAAGAAACTACCAGTAAGTTTCACTTCTCCAAAAGGCCGCCAGCAATATGATAGAATATTTGGTTTCACATAAACTGAAACTCTTGTTTCATATGTTTCGAATAAAGGTACAACAGTTGTTCTTTCAAGTCTACATGTATCATCAAATGAGATATCTGATAGCGTAGAGAAGAAACCTGAGATCATACTACACTAAAATGACGCAAAATCTGGATTTTATGTCGTTGAAAAATTGAGTGCAACGTGCTATGTTTCTAGATCAACAAGGTGACCGATGGTAATTTTTTACTACATTGTCAACATTGCAAGAATAAATTCAAGAGTTATCTTATTGGTGGATGGAAATAAATACTCCAACAGACGCGAATAACTTAAAGCACTGGCCCAAAACTTACTGTTGAAGCAGCTACTTAGGAGAGCACTAATACCATGTCTGGAAAAGGAAATAAAAACATTGCTTGAGAAATACAAACCTGAAGGTCAACCAGATGATGATTTGTAAAAAAATGCCATAACCTAGCAGCAACAAAAGAAAAAAATGCCAACAGTACTATAAGGAGACAAAGAAGGATTGCCGCAGCAAATTTGGGCATGAAAAATGTAAAAAATACGTGTGTTTGAACAAACATACAATAATTGTTTGCGAGATATGTCTGCTCACAGACAGCACAGAAAGTGTCAGTGACCCTGACGAAGAAAATTTTTGTTATTGGGAAACAAAGACAATGTGACTGATATCATCAAGAGTATCTATGAAATATAAACTTGAAAGAAGCTGCTCACTAAGAGAACTAATAACAGAAATAACAAGTAATTTGCTCGAATGGAGTGAAGGCTATATTTGTGTTTTAGCATTGCAGATGCTTTTTTTCTGTATTTTATATATTATATTATGATGATTTACAGCATAATTTCTATTTAAAAAATATTTCTTGCCTTCTTTTGTAAATTTTTAAATTAAGAGTAAACCATTTCAAACTGTTTTACAGCATTGCAGTAACAATTTCTGTTATGGTAATTTCAAGAATAATATCTATCAAAATTAATATTTCTTAGCTTCCTTGGTAAATGTATAATTTAAGAGTAAAGTTCATCTCACGGAAACAAAAATAATGAAAAAATTATTCCAAAGCACCAGCATGGGTCCACCAGACCCAGCGTGACTAATGGCGTTCTGCATAACAGCGTGCCTGATAGAGGGTTAAACAATGTTATTTCATATCATTAGGACCGATTTCATAGTATTGAAATAATTTTCTTTGGCTGAGATTACATCGAAGAGGAAGCCTCGTTTTACGTATACATCTCAAAAGTAAAAACATACACACTTCGTCTGCCAATACGTCAAACATTCTTTAACTGGTAGTCATATTTTTTTAGATACCCTCATTGACATATAAATTAGCAAACTCTGCAAAAAAACCGTTAGTAAACATGAACGTTGGTAATTAAGCACACTGACGAATAGAATGCAAACGATCCAAGTTTGACTGATGGTCAATGTACATGAGTCGAATGAGGACACTGCCATCGCTATCCGCGTGCTGTATATAAACGGTCCTCAGAACAGTGTATGCAATAAGACAAGCATACATTTTTATCACGTTTGAGTAATGAGCGATAGTCATACTGAAAAGACGTACAAAACAGCCACAAAAAACCGATGAAATTTGATTCAAGCCAGATAATAGGGCTGCAATGTTCCGGAAGGAGACCATCCATCGTTTAAATAATTCGGACTGCAAAATCAAATCACGTTGGGAGTAATATGTACTTGATGGTATAGCGGGCCTGCTTTTGACTACCTGAGTAGATCACCAGAAGAGAGGCCCATTTTATTTTATACCGGTACGAACAGAGGCAGAAGCTTTCATGTCCACCATCCATCGATATGTAGCAGCTTTGTTAGTGCATCGTATATCTACAAGAATTATTTCCAGACACCTAGCAGAGTAAAAGTGGTGATTCTGATGACCCAAATGTGTTCTACATTCAACACACCAAAATCTTCACACTCATTTGCATATGTCTCAGAAGAAAGACGTGTGGAATGCGATGGAACGGCCACATATTGTCTTTATGCGACGAACCACGCTTTTCCTTAGTAGAAAGATGACGGTTTGTCGTATAATACCTGCCTCAATTTACAGCGATACAAGTGCACTACTACTGACTTGATTGTTGCTATTGCATATGACATGCACCGTCATCTGATTTTTTGCCCCTTAAAAAAATTTTCTGGGACCAGATGGGATGTGAGGCAGCCGTAATGTAGTGGTTAGATTACTCGCCTCCACCAAGGTGAACCGGGTTTCATTCCCGGCGGATCGCCCTCGGATTTTCACATGTGATAATCGTGAAATATCATGCCGGTGGCAGGCGGGTTTTCTCGGGTATCTCCCGTTTTCCTCTAACTTGCATTCTGGCGTTGCTTCGTACTCACCTCGATGTTAAGAGCTATTCAAATCTCTTCACTTACTCACAGATGGGAAGTTTGCTGCTCACATATTTAAGTGTTCGCGACTTGAAAGATAATTTGTTACACAGAATTTGGAAAATAGACCCCGGTAATATTGGCTCATTTATCCAGGTATGAGGCAGTATTATGAAAAAGTGGTAAAATGTCCCTTACTTTGTGTTGCATGTGGGTAGAACATTGTCCAGATTCAACGACATTGTAATCACTTCCTTAGTTTGTATGTCCCTTCACACCAACTAAATTTCACTTCAATCGAGTGGTTTCTGCGGTTGCGCTAATGTGTGTACTAATAAGTGCACTGTAACTAAGCCCAACGTTGTTATTAAGTCCATTGGTGCATGCTGCACGCCAGATTTTAGGTTCACAATTATAACCCTATTAGCTTAATTTAAAAACTTGTTTTTTCCAGTAACTTTTCTATTAGCAATATTGTGAAGTCAATAAATGTTAGGAATTAAGCTAAATATTAACCTACGAAAGAAGGGGTATACTAATAAATGATATATCTATTTAATATATACGCATTTACTAATGGGTTAGTCATATCTTCAAAAGTTGGACACAGAAATATTTACCTGGAAACTCGTGGTTATACGTTGACTACTATAATATATTATAGCGTTTTATATTTTAAGTGCTTACATGTAACAATATTGAGAACCCAATTTTATTTTCCCATGTCATATTATTGTTTTAAACAATATTTCTTTTCAGTCTGAACATTTAGTAGCTGTATACTGAAATCAATTATTTTCGAGTTATCTCGTTTACCATTAGTCATTAATTCTTAATAAGTTTCTTAAATATTGTCACTTTTCCTAAGCATAAAATCCTGCAGTGAGTGGAATACGTTTTAATATTAAGCGTTCTTCTTATAAGTTATTTGAAAATAACACTCGATGAGATACATTTAAACTTAATATTATGTCTTATTTCATCTGTTCTTAAACATTTTAAATATTTGTTGAAAACAAAAATGTTATGTTTATTTAGCAAGATCGTGTGCAAATTTAATTTTTAAAACTTTTAAATTATCGTCAATAATTTTAGTATATATGTATTCATAAATGGTGTATTTTTAAGATATTCGCGTCTCCTTTGTGTGTGTAGAAGAATAATCCTTTTCTTCAGGACAGCAATGTTGGTAGAATTATGAAGTTATATTTCCTCTTTATATCTATACGTAAACCGTTACAAAATAATTTCTGCTCCACCAGTATATGTCTTCATAGATTTTTATCATTCTCAAGTTTTGTGCTTACCATCTTTGATAGAAGAAAGTACTTCTTTGTTACGTTATACCTGTACCAACATTTTTTTTCCATAAATTTTATAAAAAATTCCGGTTTTTCGGGTGTTCACTTTAGAAACAGTATACGAAATTTGTTTCTTAAAAAAAATAACACTTTACTTAGATACTGTAAAGTATATTTTAAAACCTTATCTCTAAAAATCTGTACATTTCCAAGGATTTGTAGTTGTGTGGTCTAATAATACTAGCAACACTGGTGAACTTACTTTTATTATTTTTGTAAATTTTGACTGTGAATTTTACAACAGAAAATGTTTGAACAATAAATCTTTCACCACTGAAATCCTGTACACAGCATATAAATCTCCAATAAACAATTCCGATCATCAAACTGTTTCTTCAAGTTTCGTTTATGAGCAAAATAATGATAGTCCAGTGTGTTTGCTATGTAAGTTCATATATCATAATGTAATCTATACATTGAATTAAAATCATATTTAATCAAAATTCCTCTTTTGGCTATGATGACCAAGCAAAAACCAAATAACGGAAGAATAAAATAATTTTATCCTATATAATCATTCACAAAAGTGATGGAAATAATCAAACTTTTTTTACTTGCGGAAAGTTAAGAAAAATATGTGCATATCTGGATGTGCTTGATCCATACCAAAAAAAAAAGAAGAGAAACTTAAATAAAATTTAAAATATGAAACAAAATTCCAACAGAGTTTAATGCAGAAAACAAGTCAAGTGTACAGAATAACTGTACAATTGCAAACGGTAAAATGACCTCGGCGTAACAAAAAAAAATTAAATATAGGCGGTATTAATTCAGTTAGACATGGAGGCAAAGCAATTACGTCACAATCAAAATTACTAACGGTTGTGAAGAAGCAGAAATAATAATTTGGTTAACTACACTTTTTAGGAAATATTATCTCTTTGCGTCATCAGGCGATGCAAAAATTATTTTATCACTTGATAAGATATAATGAATTGGAAATATACATACTGTCATATCAGGCATGGAAATATAACTAATTTATATGCAATAATACAATATGTTTTTGAGACTTCGTAGATTTAAATTTTAAATAACTTTTATTTGCTTACCACTTTCTTTTTCGTTATGAAACAACGGACGTATATGCAGAAGCGTCAAAAAACCTAAATTGTACACAATAGTGTCAATTAGCTCTTCGTTACGTTATGGAAATATATATGCCAGTGTAAGGTAACTTTTCTTATAGGACAGTTCACTTTTTATTGGCTAATATTACGATCGTTTGTCTAAAATTTCAAGCCACGCGGCGAGAGAATACGAAAAGAGGCTTGTGCCGCTTGAGACACGTTAACAACACTTAGCAATCGCAGGCCCGCCGCTGCTAATACGGTATTAATTGCGGTGGAAACATCGGAGGGAGCGAAAGAGAAGTAGAAAGAACGTGGGACAGGGTGCGGTAGTAGTGCATCGCTTCTGCATTAGTGTGCGATGGCAATTTACATAATGGTAATGTCGCGCAGCTTGCGACCAAGCTAGGATGTGACTAAGCAGCGCAGTATAGCGCTCTGCCAGCACACGCGCGCTGCGAAACCACCGTCTGCCCGAGAATGTGATGGACGCAGTTTACGGATGTTTATGAGCACTCCTTTCGCTTCGTACTAGATATAAAACCAAACATGATGTTTGAACGAAGTTGGCAAGAACTACAATTATTTTCCATCAATATGTGACCGTTGGGACACAATTTAGGGCCGCAAACAAGCCATCAACGTACGCATACCTGCAATGTAAATTACGCGTATGCAACTCGCATAAGTTTTACCTGCATTTTAACCGTTTATGCTAGAAGGAAGACAGCTGTGGATGAAAGCATAGCCAGTAATTGAAAGCAGATATCGGCGTTGTATGCAGGTGAGCGGATTTGCGTCGCGATACGATTTTAAGGGTTAGCACTTCGTCCTCGTTGGAGCACAGAAGTTCGCCCATGCAATTTTCGCTTCAGCAAGCATTGGCTACTTGTTTCATCTCTCAGCCTGGGGTTGACTTCAGCTGCAGTGATTGGTGAAACTGAATCGCTGATCCAGTGACACGTCAACTACGTCATCACCGAAGGCACATTGTTACCAGCTGGTGCTGACGTGGACAGCCCTAGCGGTACGGGGAAAGGAGCAAACGATACTTCACCTTAGGTTAGCGACATTCGAATGTTTTCATTACTGACATTGGGATTCGTAATTTACTTTTCACAATTTCTTCTGGGAAATTGTAATTATGCTGAACATGTGACAGCCACAGTTTTAGAGAGCTGCAGGTTGGAGTAGGTTAGGAGAGCCATTATTGTCATTTGCTGTAACTTCACAATTTTTTAATTAAGCATTAAAAATTATCCCCTTATGACGTGTTAGGTTGTTTCCTAATAATGTCATGTACCACAAGCGTTTTATACTCACCTTAACATAAAAGCACCTTAACATGGGTTAAATAAAACTTTTAATTATATTTTATTTTTAATTTACAATTTTTCATTTGCAATTAAAACGACCAAAAACAGGGAGANATCAACGTACGCATACCTGCAATGTAAATTACGCGTATGCAACTCGCATAAGTTTTACCTGCATTTTAACCGTTTATGCTAGAAGGAAGACAGCTGTGGATGAAAGCATAGCCAGTAATTGAAAGCAGATATCGGCGTTGTATGCAGGTGAGCGGAGTTGCGTCGCGATACGATTTTAAGGGTTAGCACTTCGTCCTCGTTGGAGCACAGAAGTTCGCCCATGCAATTTTCGCTTCAGCAAGCATTGGCTACTTGTTTCATCTCTCAGCCTGGGGTTGACTTCAGCTGCAGTGATTGGTGAAACTGAATCGCTGATCCAGTGACACGTCAACTACGTCATCACCGAAGGCACATTGTTACCAGCTGGTGCTGACGTGGACAGCCCTAGCGGTACGGGGAAAGGAGCAAACGATACTTCACCTTAGGTTAGCGACATTCGAATGTTTTCATTACTGACATTGGGATTCGTAATTTACTTTTCACAATTTCTTCTGGGAAATTGTAATTATGCTGAACATATGACAGCCACAGTTTTAGAGAGCTGCAGGTTGGAGTAGGTTAGGAGAGCCATTATTGTCATTTGCTGTAACTTCACAATTTTTTAATTAAGCATTAAAAATTATCCCCTTATGACGTGTTAGGTTGTTTCCTAATAATGTCATGTACCACAAGCGTTTTATACTCACGTTAACATAAAACCACCTTAACATGGGTTCAATAAAACTTTTAATTATATTTTATTTTTAATTTACAATTTTTCATTTGCAATTAAAACGACCAAAAACAGGGAGAAAATGAGTTTATTGGTAATGCCATGTAAGGAATTTTTCTCATGCAAAATATTATTAAAGCGTGTGAGAACAAATGTGGTGCGTTCTATCATTTGTGTGATTTTCTACGCTTGATTTGTTTGCATGAGGTACAGGAATAGCATGGAAGGAGAACTTTCGCAGGGTTTTAAAAAGTCGGAGGTAACCATGAATGGGCTATATGTATGTAAGGGACAGTTTTCCGGTCTGGATACGATCGTGTCTTAATTTTTATTTCCGCTCTTCAGGCGAACATGTACCCTAGTAGGTAAAGGATAAATTAAAGTCTTAGGAAAGATTTTAAATTTAGAATAACAATGTAAAGGTTAAAGTAGGGTCACCAGTTAAATCCTCTATTGTCAGTCTGATGAAGAATGACCAAGTTGACAAAATCATCGATGTGGCTTTCAGGCTGTGAACTTCCTGCAAGCCAGCACATAAACTGGATCTTAAAGTCCAGCTTTACCACCGAGAAACCGAGGAACATCATCGTCAAATTGGACGACAGCACATTGTGAGAGTTAGCCATTTGCAGATCAACATTTATCAAGTAGAAAATGTGAAATTATTTTTGAATACCGAAATATATCCGTACGTGGAAAATCACAAAATTTAAAAATATACAGTACATTCTGGTATATCAAAAGTATGCTGAATTCCAAAATACATATTATGGGCACGCCTAGTCCTCGATATTGAGTCCTTGTTACTTCTAAGAACGCGGCCCCANCACGCCTAGTCCTCGATATTGAGTCCTTGTTACTTCTAAGAACGCGGCCCCACTTATGGTGTTCAATGTGAATAAACAGGACGAGCATATCAGTTCAAACATGATTGGCTGCATGATCGAATTCATTACGTACGGAAATATTCCTGCTCAAACATATGCTTACTGCCTGATACTTCACGACCGGCTCGCATTATACAATTGCNTACGTACGGAAATATTCCTGCTCAAACATATGCTTACTGCCTGATACTTCACGACCGGCTCGCATTATACAATTGCTGAGACAAACTCGTGAAGATACTGTCCTGAACACTGCGGGAAACAAATTAATACGATGGCCCATATTATATATATATATATATATAGTTGTCTTTGAGCATAAACGGCTTCAAGATGTACTGTAATCTCCAAGTCTTCCAGAGCCAGAGGTGTAAGTGCTCAAGAATATCGTGGTGTCCTACAACGATGATGGCAAGATGTGTACGTGTTCTTTTCGCCCCACTTATAAGTGGGAACTTTTGGACGAGATGAGAGAGAATATGAACGTCTGGCTGAATAAGTACTGCCAAAGACCAAATTGTGACGAAGGCAAAATTCCGTACTCTCAAGTGGTAAACATGCTTCACCACTTGCTGAAGCATTATGCACGAACTCCGATTTATGTGGCGGGGCCCGAGCACACATCTGACCCATCGTCACGTCTGCGATGGGTCAGAACCGGACTGAACCTGTGCACTAAAGAATGTGCAGCTGCATGATAGGTGCAAGGCGTTCAGTCCCATGAAGCTTGACTGTTGGGCAGTCAAGTGGAGGGGCATGTTTTCCTAGAGACTCTATGGTAGAAATACCGGACTGTCCATGAGAAATTAGGCTCTGAAAGTTGTCTCCTGTGATACCTTGACGGATCTGGTACAGGAGGGGAGGAGGTGCGGAGAGCCGGACATGTTCCGGAAAACATGCTGCATAAATGGTGAACCTGAGACTTGGACTGGGATTCAATGATCTGCAACTACACACGATATCACCCTTATCTACCCGATTCCCCGAGACTTTCGGCCCTTCTTCTTGTGTACACATATAGGCAGAAGAATTTCCCAAACCTTCAGTTGTCTTTCGGACACCAGACGAAGATATACACATTTTACCCTGCTAAGATTTACGCCAGTGTCACGCTTAGTCATTCCACCACCTACTACAGTTACTGGGACATAGGCTGCCTATACAGATACACAAAAAGATGCGATGGTAGCCGCATGCAGCATTGGAGAATCTCTCACTTTCCTATGTTGTTCGAACCGAACCAGCAGCTGGTAGCCTGTTGCGAACCTGGAAAGTGTGCGTTGTCTTTCACATGTGTCTAGCAACATATCTTCCTGCAGGCATCGAAGATATAGTGTCTTATTGTTCACGCACAAATGCTTCCACCGCCGAATGCACAGAGCAGAAATCACAACAACCCGGCGAGACTGGCGAAGCCTTGAGTCAGACTACTAGACATCAGAGAACACGTCGTCAGTGCCATGTATACATCAACAGTTCCACGACCGATGATGATGCACCTTCCGATGGATGGGTTTCGAGCTCCGGAAATGAACCAGCACCCATTCGTCTATGTCGCTGCCGCCCAGCAAGGTGTCTTGCCAGTGTTGTCAATACTAGTCCTACCCCCATTGAACCTGCTGTTGACAAGCCAGATGCCGGTACTACTGTCGTCGAGAGAGATATCGTTATGTTAGAAGTTGTCGAGCCAGCGATCCTAGAGTAATTGTGTTAAACTGCAGTGACAATGCAATGGATGGTGAATCGGAGACAAGTACTGCTATGTTGTGTTGAGTACTTATACTTAATTATTTATTAAATAGATTTCGTGTGAAAACAATTTCTACTAGTCTTTATTTTTATATATAAATAACTATTTTTAACAATATTTTTTTAAAGAACAATATTTGTAGCATTGCTTTGAGTGAGAATAATTTAGTTGATTCAAAGTGAACTGAATTTCGAAGAGAATAACTAAATAGCCTAGCATATATGGGTGAAATACAAAATCAGGTCGAAACCTGCTGGGGTTCTGATATATACTTCAGGATACGAAATATCGGGTTGACCTGCAGGATCTCGGATGTTCTACCCTAATTCTTATCATTAAGTAATTTTCCGCTTTGGTGGGGGTTTGGTAAATAAAAAAAAACAGATGGAAATCTTGTAGGGTCATCAGTTCGTTGGCATTAGTGGAGAAGTGCGGATCATATTGGCTGGTTGCTATGGCTGGAATACTTTCTGGCGACGATAGGCAAGAGTCCGGCAGCACCATCGTCTGAAGTTGGTACAGTGTCATCGACTTCTAGTACTGTATTATCAACGATCGTACTATCAGAAATTTAGGCCATGCCATCTAAATCTTGGCTCATAACATAGATTTCTTCGGGCGTGTCTTCCGCCTCTTCACCCATATCATATACCTCTACAGTTAAGGCACCTGTGTGTTTATCAGATTTTCCGAGGTCTTCGCCAGTGTCATCGGCAAGTAAAGTACATGTGTTGTAAGTGCGGGTTGTCGATTTCAAGGAAGGATAGCTTAAGTGCACATGTAAATGCATGCAACGGGCTTTCTGCATGCAGTATAAATGATATATATTTACATATATTGACCATTCCGACTCTATTAAGTCAGTTTCAGCCGGATTTGTTAAGTAATCGTATCCACAGTGTGTAGAGAAGTGATATATCAAAGTGGAAAAAATGTTTGATGTTACCGGACTGGAATTTCCGACCCCTCTGCACCAAAGGATTGCGTGTTTCCAAACTGACTAATTAATATGGATACTCAACAAGATTTGAGAGAAATTTGTAACAATTCTTAAATTATATAAGCCTATAAGAATATATATATTAATATCCTAAATGACTGAAGCTATCACTTGTATTACTTAGTGTATTTAATGCACATAACTAGCACTTCAGCACACCGATTTTGAGTTGAATCGGATTGATAGTACCAGAGATGTGGCATTAAACACTAAAAGAATAACATCCCAACTCTGAAAATAAGAAGTGTGTTTATAAAAAATTTAGATGGTCTTACATAGTAAGCTTTCCATGCAAAATACTATAGGATTCGTATCAATGTTACTGATAATAAAAATTTATTTGCAGGTGACTCTTTTTGACATTGACCAAAAATAATTTATCAATTTGCCCATTTAGTGTACACCAGAAGAATTGCCAACATGCCAAGACGAGTTCAGATATGTTTAATTGTAAAATTAAAAAAACCAGTTTTAGATTAAATTAGTTACATNCCAACATGCCAAGACGAGTTCAGATATGTTTAATTGTAAAATTAAAAAAACCAGTTTTAGATTAAATTAGTTACATGGTTCGGTAGATATGATATTCAAACCTTAAATATTTATGTGGCCACCAATTTGGAAATGCATGCCAAATAAATGAAAATATTACAGGTTTGGGTAGCCTACCATAGCTTTACTTGTGTGCTAAGTTAGACAGGAATAGGTACAGGTTTTCCCGAAAAATGATATAAGAGCTTCGTTCATTCAGTTAGTTCTATCGTCTAAAATTTTGGATAAAGTGGATATAATGTAGTATATTTAATGCTGGAAACAGTTACAGTCAGAATACCAACTTCGGTTGAGATTGGTGATGTGGTTCGGTAGGTATGGCTTTCTAAAAATATATTTCTATGCCGGCCACCTTGAAAATAAGTGCTTATATTCTTAACAATATGTATTAAGGGGACCTTACCTAGCACTACAAGTAAAGCAAATTTCTTGGAAATCATATTTGTAGTTCCCTGATATATGACGTTATAGCTTTACTTTTCATTAGTTTTATCTTCCAAAATTTCTAACTAATGATAATGTAAGTTTCTGAATTTTACTCTGTAACTGTGTACTGACGAAACACCAATTTTTTTCGAATCGGTTGATTGGTTACTAAAGTATTACATTGCACCCAAACATATAAAATGGTTGTCATTTGGGAAATAAGCATCTGGCATGTTTAACCGGATGATAATCTACAGTGGTTTCTTGTGGTGCAACNATGGTTGTCATTTGGGAAATAAGCATCTGGCATGTTTAACCGGATGATAATCTACAGTGGTTTCTTGTGGTGCAAAACTTATCTGATGAAACATTTGGTTGCATTTTGTGTGGTTCTGGAAAAGTGTGGTGAAGTGCTGTATGTTTTAAAACATGAACTTTGCTAGCATTTTGTAGCAGGAGAAGTTTCAATGTATTAAAATTCCATCTNGTGCTGTATGTTTTAAAACATGAACTTTGCTAGCATTTTGTAGCAGGAGAAGTTTCAATGTATTAAAATTCCATCTATGCTAGAAAAACTACTTTGTAATGTGTGACAGTGAAATGGCTTCAACTTAGTTTAGATTGATGTTTATATTAAACATTTTTAGTATCCTTTAAAACATATACAATTAACATAATCACATTAAATTAAATATGTAGAGAGCTACATTATATCTGTATATAACTAGAACACTGATATCACGTAAACAACAACCATAATTAACAATATTTTGTTGAATACATCAGCTATCATACCAGATACGAGAAATGTCACTTTATTGGAAGCAGTACTAAAATACTGAAGGATAAAGACTTATGTACCTCACAATAAATACAAGTAATGTCTTTACAGAGATAAATTATGTATTTCACCTAACTGAACTATAAATAATTTTTATTCACCAGAATGTAAATTAATGTACATTTTTTTTTTNAATTATGTATTTCACCTAACTGAACTATAAATAATTTTTATTCACCAGAATGTAAATTAATGTACATTTTTTTTTTATTTAAGGGCGTTGAATACGAAACAATTTATTTTTGGTTTGTAGGGCCTACCACATAATGTTTAACTNTTTTTTTTTATTTAAGGGCGTTGAATACGAAACAATTTATTTTTGGTTTGTAGGGCCTACCACATAATGTTTAACTTGTAGATATTATCTGTAACTACTTTTTCCTTAGTTATTTTTTTTAGGTCCCATTATATTTGCCAAAGTAAAAATTTTACTGTTTTTGTAAAACTAAAATTAACCAAACAATTTGCAGAAAATTCAACAAGAGCAGCTGAAAGGTCTTGCCTTAATTTATTTTAAGTAATCTCAGCAAAAGTAATTTTACATACTTCAGCCAATTTAATTTTACAAATCTTCGGCAAAAGTAAGTTTATAAAACTTCAAGGGCAGACACAAATCAGAATTATGAAAGAGTTCCCTTATTTTCAGCATTTTTATTTGAAAAATAAATTTCCATGTGCAATGTTATGGATGTCATGAAGTAGCTATTGGCACCTTCTCTCAGTATGAGTTATCTAATTTATGCACGTTAGTTAGTTTTCATTATTTGTACACTTATAAAAAAATTGTTATTTCGAGATGTATGTATGTGAAGACTGCGCCCAATTCTTTTTTTGCGAGGAAAGTGTAATTACTGATAATGTGTTATTGTTGAACAGTATGTGGTGCAAAAATAAAATAACAAATCCTTTCGTGGCCAACACCCTCAAAGTTAACAGTGAAATCTTCTCTCTCTCTCTCTCTCTCTCTCTCTCACTCTCTCTCTCACTCTCTCTCTCTCTATCTCTCTCTCTCTCTGTACAACTGGTGCAATGGGTAACGGACTGAAAGTAATTGCTGGAAACCAAGATACGCTAGAAAGCAAAATTAAACTCTATCTACTGATTTCAAATACACGAATTGCAGTCTCAAATAACAAAGAATGGAATCTAGTATAATTTTAATATTACGTGCCCAATTTTTTAATTTAAAAAAAATAGAACAAATTATTTTCCGTCGATATAGCTATATTGCAAACCACCTGCCATGTTCTTACGGTGTTATAATAACAAACCCATAACTATGCTCAGCACCCAACAAGATATTAATGGGAAAGAAGCCTATATTGGATCGTTTTAAAATAGCAAAACATTCTATAATTAATGTGCTTTCTCTTGATATACACAGAATACACAGTGCACAACAGTGCACAAGTGTGACAAACGGTCCAAATTGCGAAACCGGTTTCCTAATTTGGACTTCAGGTTTCGTAAATTGGACCAGGTATTATAAAATGGGCCCATTATTAAACACCTGCAGTAAAAAAAATTATGATTTGGTGTTACTTTCATGATAATAAATGTTTACAAGTCAGGAAAGTAGTCATAAAACTTAAAATTATTAATTTCATTTGAGTTAAATTTTGATATTCTTAAGTACAAAAACACACGACAAAGTTTTATTGCTTGAACACAGAGAAATGTCTATAGAAATTCACACAGAAAAAAGTCTTAATGTGTGGTTTAACATTTGCACATTTTTAATTAACCCATGTAACGCAGCCTACTTACTGGATCATGTCCTCCTCGGCAGCTTCTTCGCACATCATGCAATACCAGTCACTATCATTTTCATTCTTGTTATCTCTAGTCTCAACTTCCTTAGATGTCTTCCCAAACGAAAGTCGTTTCTCCCTTCCAAATAGAGATAATTCAAAGATTATTTTCTAAGGACTGTTGGCAAGAAATTCTTCCTTTTGAGCTTGTTGACTAGGCCGGAATTTTGGTGTACATCATTTAATCATTTTCGGCAGAAGCGACGCTTCCTTCAGACTGTCGCGGAATGTACCACTACTGATGTTCAAAGATTTCTAGTCGCCACCAGCCTCAATCTCAGGCAGGATATTGGCTTGCGGTTATGACTTCATCTGAAGGTGTTCCTTGGTTTGTGAGTGGATGTTCGGTTACGTTATTTTCAGTCATGGGAATATCAGTGAAAATACCGACGGCTTCTGATGCCGTGATGGTCTTGAAACACATGTCTGTTTACAGGCCAAACACCTATAGCACGAAAAGCACTTTGGGCAGTTCCAACTGTTTCTGTCGGTCCTCTTTCAAGGGTAGGAATGGACCTCTCACCATACGTAACATTCTGGCGTCAAGGGTTCTGGCTCCAAGGGTGCTGGAATACCTGACGGCAATAGGGAAAAGGAATGAAAGCTTCGACGTGTGGTGGCTGAGCCACAGTCTGAGTAGAACTCTGGATCTTTAAAACACGGATGAATCTGAAAACCAAGATGTCTGAACACCTCTTTCCTGTAGTGATACTGGAGGAAGGGGTGTAATCTCAAGACTACCAAACACCTGAAATAACTCCTGAAATGGATAAGAAAACATATATCGTGACTCAAAATAGTAGGATAAATACTACACCTGATTGACCCGGACGAACAAGAACCAGTACAAGAGAAGGAAACAAAAACAGAGAAGAGAGAATGGTAGTGTTCGTGGGACCTGGTCTTCTTCGTGAGAGAGGGATTCAATAACCTGGGAAGAAATGTCAGCAAAATGTTGAGAGACCAGCGGAGAAGAGCCGTTTGCACACTGAAGAGAGAGAGAGAGAGAGTTGCGGAGACACTGGACCTACATGAAAGAAAGGCAGAGTGAAGAAGGAGAGTTTGACGGAGAAAAAGAAAGAGAGTTGTCCATTCTGCAGAAATTAGTGTGGCGAAGTGAATCCGTCGCGTCATCTCAGAAGGTAGTCACTATTCAGTGGCCGTCGAACAGGAGCACCATCGACGCAGCTGTGCAAACATGGCCTATGGGGGCTAATCCCAAGGAACCCTGGGAGCTGTACGATTAAATAGTTCGTGGCTCCCAACTCTCACGACTCGAGGATCCGGCAACAGTGATGGCAGCTATTGCCCTCTTAGTTAGATCAATGGACGGGGGAGATAAGGCTCTCTTCCCCCGCATGGAATGTGTGGACAGACTTGTCGTCGCCCAGGCAGGCCTGCCCACAGATCCGGAGGCACTCGTCAGCTTGCTGAAGGAGTGCTACTGGAGGAGGGGGGAAAAGTTTAACACGTCCATGATCTATAAGGATGCTGTCTATACATACGGGAGGCTTACATTCGACTGCAATAAGCCCTTCTCTGGGTACACTGTGGCGAGGTATTAGTCCTTCACCTCGGGCAGTATTCCTAAACCAACTAGATTTGACAAACACTTGATTGACACCACTTCCTGGAAAATACTCTTGTGTGTTCCAGGAAACCTGACGACAACCCCAGTTAATGAAACCGGAAAATGAAATGGATAATGGAAGGATGAAATTGCCCCTGGGGTCGGAAGTGTAAGTGTGCATGTGTGTGATGTCGGTAGGAGGGGTCTGACTGGCCAGACTGGGATCCCGACGAGGCCTTGGCATGCGTGTGCTTGGCGCGATGCTGTACATGCCCTTGGAAACTCTCCCTTTCTCTGCCACGAGGACCGTACCTTCTGGAGAAAAGAAAAACTATATCAGGAAAGATTTAGGAAAGAAGACGGAAGTGACTAGTGGGCGGTGGCAGAGAATCGCGACGAGGCCCTCGGCATGTTCGCTCTTGGCGCTATAGCTGTGCAACCCAGGGAAACTCTTCTCGCCAGTCTGGATACAAGTCATGATCTGCTTCCTACCGACATACATGAATGTGACGGTTCGGAAAGTCTGCAGTGTGGAATAGAATTATGCTCCTTGCGTTCGGCGGGTGAGGAGGCGAGGAACAATTCTGGTTTGCCGTTTGTCTCCCAAATCTTAGCCCAGCCCTCACTCGAGCGCACTGAGCCGTGTTTTGTGTTAAGGGTATGCCGCCATGCTTAATTTCTCGTGAAAGAAGGACTCGCGCTGTTCGCGTTAGGCATGTATGCTTAAATTCTTAGGTTTTCAAATTAGATTCTGTTTGGCCCAACATGGAGGATTTAAAAAACGCAAGTTCCTGGTGTTACCCTGCGATACAAAAAGAGCTGATTGAGCTATTTGTTTGTGGGAGTTTCAAGCAAACGTATAAATTCAGTGCTCCTGGTATAACCTTTTAATAGGTATCGGCCCCCAGGAGGGGAGGTTTGGTGAGGAAAGCGCTGGTTCCACCGGGAACTTGTTGCTGCTCGTCCGTATGCCTGGTTCTACAAACCAGCTATCTGAAACATTGAGAGGGTCTGACCAACATGTTGCCGTAACCACGTTTCTTGAGCCTGAGTGAAATATGTCTCGAGTGACTTAAAAATGCCACGTATAATGGTTACAGTCAATGTGTCGTATGCCCTAGCAGTTGTAACAGAATTATCCAATTTTCTCTACAAAACTCAAGAGCTGCAACATTTTTGCTGTTAATTCTGTGAAAATCAAGCAAGAGTTGAACGGGATTGTTGTCATCTGATTTTACACAGCCATGGAAGTGTTTCAACCATAACACAAACAGTTCCGAATTTATGTAACCTGTATCGGATATCTCAATTAGGCTTCCTGGTGGTTCTCTAATGGCTAGTTCCTGAGGTTTTCGTTTCCTCTTCAATATCAAAATTGGCGGATCTTAAAGCCATGCTGCACTTACACAGCACACCATTGTTGTGCTAATTCCTCGCTATCCACTTGCTATTGCAGCTACATGATGCTTTCCTATGCGAACCACGACCTTTTAAAGGTTCTTTTGCACAATGGTGAACCCTTAATCATATATATATATATATAAAACTCGAACTGTGTTGTCATATCCTTACTTCCTTACATGGTGCTCTCTGCACTATTTACGAGAAGTTGGTATAATAATTATTATTCATATCACTTATTAACTCACTTTGTACTATAGATACTGTGTATTGTTAAAGTGTAGTATATGGTGGCATATTTAATTGGTAGATCTTAAACATCTTGGGAATATTATACAACTTACTAGAGATTATACTTAATGGTTATGGATGTATCTTCCTTCAGAAAATAAATTTCTTTCGTGGCGACGTAATATTTGTATGTGTGTGTGTGTATATATATATATATACATATCTACCACGTTAATACACCTAGGAATAAAAGATTGTTTAATATCAGATGACTTATGAAATAAATTATTTATATTATTCAAAGACATAGTTTCTGGGTTTTTTTTAACAGTTCAATTACAATAAGTGAAAGACTTCGCAACTATTTAAGATTGAAATTTTCAAACAAGATAAATTATATTAATGTTTCCATTTGGCAAAGCTTGCTTCATTTTGGCCACCACTCTGTGAGGCAAATACCAAATTTCCCTCATATTCAAACACTAATGTTGGAAGATAATGCATTCCCGCCGATATGAGGAGTAATAACGTGTATCAATGAAATTTAATATGGGAAAATGCTGTTATTATTTATTAGGTGTATGATTGTATTCTTATTAACTGGAACGTAAATATTACACATGTTATATCGCGTCATGTTCCGGAGCGATGTAAATTTATGACATGTATAGATTGAGATTGTGGCCGTCCATTATTCTATAAATATAATTTTACTGTTCACTGCATGACATGTTTAAGATAAAGTACCAATAAAACCGCCAGTCACCTTATAATTAGTAAATAAAAAAATACGTTTTCCTTTGCCTTCCAGTTTATTTATTGTTAATTTAAGGAAAAATACACGTTCATTTTTGGAAATGTGCTGATTACTAAAGAAATATGTTCGTGAAAATTTCAAACAGTTTTCTGTTAACATAAATAATTATTGAAAAGGTAAAAAAATACAAATGCATTCATGATTCTTTATAATCTAGCCTTTTACTTCTTACATGTCAAAATTAAGATTTTAAAGTCTTATATGTGAATAAGAAGCTACTCATTTATAATTTGTAAAAATCACAATGTTACGTAAAATGTCTGACATATAATTTTTTTTTGTTATTTCAAATACTTTATTCGGGGAACATTGCTTATAATATCGACTATTTTCGCATCCTGAAACTCGATATAGATTAAATTTTTTACGGTTCAAACAGTTTCAGTCAAACGTGGATTTTTTGTAACAACATTCTCATTTTTTATGATAGTTTATTATGATAAATATCACTCGACTGTAGATATATCTACAACTGTGTGAAACATCTCATAAATAAAGAATACTTTTGAAGTGGTTAGCCTTTCAAGCAGCCACACGACACTAGGAGGGAACAAGATGAGTTCGCATATTGTGCAAACAGAGGACAAAATAAGTTAACGTGTGTTTGGTTGAACTTAATCCCTCGGTTCTCCCTAAAGACCTAGGGGCAAACGGAATTTACTCAATTCAACTTCCCTTGGACACTCTTTCTCACTTGAATTTTTTGCTTGCCTTGCCAGACTCGTTTTCCCTTGCAGTGCCAATTAATTGTGGGTTTCAAGTCGGTGACGTACGGCGAAACTTTTTCTCAAAACATATACATATAGGTATGTGTAAGTGAGGGAAGGTGCTTTTTTATCGTTTTCTGCGGCGGAGTTGTACGTACGTACAAGGAAAGGTGTTTGAAAAATACACATAAAATTAGGAATTTTTTTCCCACCAGTCTGTATTCCGGTGGAGATGTCTCTAGAGGTAGCTTTCTATATCGGGGGGAAATGCGAACTAACGCAATGGCATAAAAAAGTTGCGGCGACTTTTCTAATTACTGTGCATTGTTTACACAGATACGAGTGTGTCCAGGGAGATGGAGACGAGGCAGGTGGAAAGAAAGTCGCTGGATGGCATTAACTGATAGAAGGATAGTAGCAGCAATTTAAGCTGGAAGAACATTCATTTCGTATTTTATAATAAATTTAATTTTAATTTTGTTAGTACAAGAAAAATACTACATGTTGAGAGCAATAATATAGGCAACTAAATCAAGATAAATTTAATTAAATACGGAGAATATATTTTTAATTGTTATTTTCTATACTTCAAAAGCGCGCAGGATTGTCATAGAATATGTACATAAGTTATGTAAAATTACCTAATAATATAGAGCATATATATTACTTTACAGTCTGGCATCGTGGTGAATAATAAAGGCGGAAACAGAGATTATAGCTATTATTAATAAATAGCTAAAAACACTCAGCAGACACAAAAAATTACTGCCTTATTCAGACATTACCCAATAAAAAATACTTAAATAAGATTAAGAAATTATTAAAATTTTAATGCTATTCTGAAATGTCCCGTGCTTTCATTTTGTGTTATGGTACACATATTGTATTAATTTATCTGTGTTTTGCCTAACTTCCTTTTTAATTACAGTCACTAATGACACTGAAACCCTTTAAAGAGTCTGGAAAATTTCAGCTTTTTCGTAGAAGAAATATGTATGATCATTTTAAAATGTATAGATAAATGCTCTTTTTAAATATTATCCTCTCATAATTGTTAATTTTACTAATACACTTGTTTTAGCGAGTTTCTTAACTATAGCATTAACATTTTAGACAAATAATTTTCCTATTATTAGCTGATCTCAAAGACAGAACAGTTTGATTACTTAAATAAGATTTGGCCCGAATAAATGTATGGAAACAGTTAATTATAATGCTCTTGGAATAAAAATTAATTAATATAAGAAATATTAGCCGATGTTCTAACTCCAAAGGGGAAATTTGGATACAAAAATTAGTGTTGGTTATGAATATTTGATATTGCATATTCTTTCTGATAACTGGGAGTTACAACTCTTTAGAGGAGTTTTTTTTATTTTGTACCTAAAACGTCATGACTTTGGGTTGCGAGAAGAGAGCGGAATCACGCAAGTACTGATTTAAAACTCTATACTTTTTTGCAAACATAACACCTTTCTCTTTCTGGCTGTCATCGCATCATAACGCAAAGAGTCAAATTAGCAAATAGTTGGGAAAATTCAGAGCTTTTTTTTTTTTGCAATAAAGGAATAAAAGAAGGTATTTTGTCCAACTCCGCCCTAACAAGAGGAGCCATATTTTATTGCACGAATAGACCACGCTTCCCTTTCCAGGAAACTAAATTCTAAAACTATTTGTACAGCAAAGGTGTAACCCTTCCCCTGATAAGCCTTCAGGCATAACACTGGGGGACGTTAATAAGCCCCTTCCAATCCAATCCGAAGGTGTATCCACCATTTATAATAGGTACATTTATAACTCTCAGTTATTTTTATGTAATTTTTTTTGTAGCGTTCGTGTTTAGTTTTTATATCTGGCATGTTCTTATACCTCTATAATCAGCACAACTTTGTTTACACAACTTGGTTGATGTATGTTGACAATTTTTGATACCCACGAAAAACAGTATTCTAAACGCTCACAAGTCGATACCACAGAAATAATCATCCCAGCTCAAATAATCAGCGGATGGATTAATTTTTTAAAAGATTAAATACTCTCCTGCATTGTGTTACGCACTCTCTAAATTAGAATCAGTGGAAAACTACTGATTCGCATTGAAATTAAACTACTCGAATCAGTGAAAATGGCTCCACTTAGAATCAGTGGAAAACCACTGATTGTTTCAGTGAAAAAAATTCACTGATTGAATTAGTGACGTGAAACAATTTTACTTATTGAATAAATGACGACCGACTGCAGTAACGAATTAAATATTGTTTTTATTAAATTTAGTTAAATAATTATGTGAAATAAACAGATTGACGATGGTTTAATATTTATATTGGGCAATTTTCCGTAATTTATAAACGTCAAAGAACTTTCGGAGGTGGCCAGGATTGAACTCGCACACCCTTTCCGCTGTAGTATTAGGCCGTTACCTTGCCATCCCTGCTACCAATACAAGTTGAAATAACTTAAGAGGAAAATATATGTCTCATAGTTATTATCGAAATTGTGAAGAATTAAATTGTATGCCCTTACTTTTCGTTTTTGATTCAACTTGTACCGTTAGGATTGTTATAACTAATATTATCTATGAGTGCACTCTCTTCATCATATTTAATGCAGTTTAAACTTTCAAACAGAGAGCTGTGATAATCAACCTACATGAAAACGGAATGAAAGGCTGAATGTTCGTATTACCTCGTAAAATGGTGTTATGAAATACGAAACACATTTAATAATGTATTTTGTATTGGTTTTATTAGTTTATTCGTTGTTATTTCACTTGTTAAATGTTGTTTAACGGCAATTTGTAAACGTTGTTTGATAGCCATATTTACACGCTGTTTAACTTATACATCAGTCAAAAATAAACCACTGTAAAACAGTGAAAAAATGGCTGATGAATCAGTGGAAAAAGTTACTGAATCAATAAGTGAAGGAAATCTGGCATTTTTCACTGATTCATCAGTTAAATTCAATGAAGTGACTGTTGAATCAGTCACTACTGCTGACTGATTGAAACAGTGAAATTCTCACTGATTCAGATTTAGAGTGTAGGATAGACACATGAAAAACTACGCCGGGTGAGGCAGAAATGCTTGTAGTGAATGTCATTTGAACGAAGTTCGTAAACAACTGGAAACATGATGCAACAGCCACACACCAACAATCTGCAAAAGCTCACGGAATCATTGAGCCTGCCTGACACAGTGGAGTTGCGGCAGTTTAACGACATCTGACATCAGTAACCCTGACTAGGTTGCAAAGGAGAGCCGATAGGAATCGAGTATATCGAAGAAGGTGGGAGCGTACACGACGTGTGATTGACAGTGTCAGTGGACAGTCGGCGACGGTCTCCCCAGAATGGTGGCTCGCAAACGCCGATTTGGGGGTGACTTCACTTCACGCTAGGATAAGGTTTATTCTACTCAGGTTAGGAACAAAACGAGATTTATTATGGGAAAGTTTGGCATAGGAAACATTTCCGCTGCAAAACTCGCAGTGTTCCATAAAGTAGCTTTAAATTAAAATTTTAATCTAAGTGAATGATAAAAGAGGAAGATTTTACTTAGTAACGAAGTTATTAGTCTACTTTCCGATGGAAAGAACGGGTTATGAGATCGCTTTCCTTTATGTTTGTCTGTATATATGTATGTCTGTGTGTGTGTCTGAGCGTGAGTGTCTCCCTCTTTTCAGTTATTGAACGTGGCAACGGAATTTTACTCAATTCGGTTCATATACTCCATGTTTCAGAAATGCCTTTACAAACTTTGGGGGCGGGTTCCTGATACAAAAACCAGATTTAAATGTGCATATAAACATATGTCCGAAAATCCTTAGGATCCGTTTCATGGACTGCACTTTCCTCCGACCTCAATCATTTGGAATTTTATCTGTGGGGCCACCTAAAACTATTGGTTTATGCAGCAGGCATTCTAATGCAGAGACACTTCATCAGCGTGTCATGAAAGCCTGCGAAACAGTTCGACACCGTGAGGGAATATTAGAAAAAGTGCGATAGCCCATGATCCGATGCGTGCATGCGTGTGTGGAAGCAAGAGGAGGACATTTTAAACATTTATTATGAGTTTCTGGGGTGATGACAGTTTCACCACTTGATAATAAGCTGACACTGTGTGACAAATGTGTCATTATGTTATTTCATTAATAACACAAAAAATTAGGATATTCGGACATATATATATTTTTTTCTTGTGTTGGTATGAGGAACCCACCCGCAAAGTTTGTATAAATATTTCTGAAACATCTTGTATAGTATTTAGTACGAACATCTGACTTTTAAAGTTTTCTACCATGCCGGGCACTTACTTTCACAATGGCACCCATTTTAAAATTTAGTATGAAATGTCATCTCGGGAAACATCCAACCAATTTAAAACAAATTTGGTATGCAGGCAGAGCATCGTAAAAGCATTAAATTTTGAAATTGATGTTATAAGTCGGCAATTTCAGAAGATAGCACCAAAAAAAATGATATTTTACATTACATCTTGACAACTATTAATCCAATTATCACCCAATTTGGCAAGTGATTAACATTACGATAGGCCAGCAAAACTTTAGTTGCTAAAATTGATTAGGAACTTATTTTCAAAGTGGTGGTCATATAAATATTTTAGGTTTATTTTATATATCTACCACACCACTTAACCTAGTTAAACAAATTTTGTATGCTGAAAGTATTTATGACAAGCATAATATATGCCAACAAATGGTCACTTTTCACAGCTATTTTGTAATATAGCACCACATGATTTAATAATGTTTTTGTCATATATCGGTAAAAAAATAACGGATTCAAACAAAATTTGGCAAACAATAATAACTGTGGCAGTTGATGTAAACGGTGTGTTTTAATGTCAGGCACTTATTTTCAAAATGAATTTCATATAGCCATTTTAGCTTAGAATGCTATATATATCTTCGAAACCATGTAATCAATTCCAACTTTACTTTGTATGCTGGCAGAATTTATTATGACTATCAACTGCGTCTACACAAAGCATCTTTTGTCCGCCCTTTTGTAAGCTAGCGCCATATAAATAAATATTTTTTATGTTATATATAGATAAATAAAAGTCAGACTGATTCCAAATTTTGTAAGCAAGTAGTACTACGGCAGATAATGTAATATGACATGTCTTAAGAATGCCAGAATTATTTATTTTCATAACCATGTAATATATTTCAACTTAACTTTGAATGCTGGCAGTAGATATTACACTGAAGAGCCAAAAAAAACTGGTACACCTGCCTAATATCGTGTAGGGCCCCTGCGAGCACGCAGAAGTGCCGCAAGATGACGTGGCATGGACTCGACTAATGTCTGAAGGTATGCAGGAGGCAATTCACACCATGAATCCTGCAGGGTACTCCACAAATCCATAGAAGTGCGAGGTGGTGGAGATCTCTTCTGAACAGCACGTTGAAAGGCATCCCAGATATGCTCAATAATGTTAATGTTTGGTGATTTAGGTGGTCAATGAAAGTGTCTAAAGTCAGAAGAGTGTTCCTGGAGCCACTCGGTAGCAACTCTCGAGTGTGGGGAGTCGCATTATCCTTCTGGAACTGTCCACTTCCGTCGGAATGCACACTGGACATGAATGGGTGCATGTGATCGGACAGGAGGCTTACGTATCTGTCCCCTGTCAGAGTCGTATCTAGACGTATCAGAGGTCCCATTATATGTCAACTGTACATGTCCCATACCATGACAGAGCCTCCACCAGCTTGAACAGTCCCCTGTTGACATGTAGGATCCATATATTCATGAGAATGTCTCCATACCCGTACACGTACATCCGCCAGATATAATTGGAAACGAGACTCATCAGACCAGGCAACAGTCCAATGGCGGTGTTGGCGGGCCCAGGCGAGGCGTAAAGCTTTGTGTCGTGCAGTCAACGCCGGTACATGGGTGGGCCTTCGGCTCCGAAAGCCCATATGAATAATGATCCATTGAATAGTTCGCACACTGACATTTGTTGATGACCCAGCATTGAAATCTGCGCCAATTTGAGAAATGGTTGCACGTCTGTCACGTTTAATGGTTCTCGTCAGTCGTCGTTTGTCCCATTCGCTCACGATCTTTTCCCGGCCGCAGCGATGTAGAAGATTTGATGTTTTACCGGATTCCCGATATTCATGGTAGACTCGTGAAATGGTCGTACGCGAAAATCCAAATTGTATCGCTACCTCGGAGATGCTATGTCCCATCTCTCGTGCGCCGACTATAACACCACGTCCAAACACACTTAAATCTTGATAACCTGCCATTGTAGCAGCAGTAACCGATCTAGCAACTTTTCCAGACGCTTATTGTCTTATATAGGCGCTGCCGACCGCATCGCGTTACTCTGATTGGTTCCATACCTCTGTTGTTTGCATACGCACGCCTATACCAGTTTTTTTGGCATTCCAGTGCACAACTATGAACTGTATCCAAACAAAGAATAAATTGTCCTCTATTTTGTAAGATAGTGTCACACGAATAAATAGTATTTTGTATGTAATCTCTTGGTAAACAATTAACAGATTCCTATCAAAATTTACAAACAAACAGTAGTCCGTCATATTACGAAAAAAGGTATGTTTTAGTACGTTTGGCACTTATTTTCAACATGGCTGACATATATCCATATTAGCTTAGAATGCTTTATATTCGAGTCAATGTTATCAATTCCATCTTTTATTTTCATGCTGTCAGTAAATATTACAACTATCAACCGTTTCTATACGAAGCATATTTTGTACGCTATTTTGTAAGAGAGCACCATATTATTATAAAAGTCTTATATCTTGGGAAATAATTGGCTGCTTCCTACTAAATTTGGCAAACAAATAGTACTGTGGCAGATGATATAAAATTGCATGTTTTAAATATGTTAGACACAAATTTTCAAAATGGCTATTACATGGGGATCTTAGTATAGTATACTTATCCGTCGGAAGCATGTAATCAATTCCAACCTCATTTTGTATGTTCGCAGTTTATATCATATCTATAAATTGATTCTACACGGAGCATATTTATTCCGTCATTTTGTGAGATATGCCACATGAAAATATAAAGTTTTAATGTAGTATCTCGGGAAACAATTGACATATTCCTACCAAATTTTTGCAAACAATTTGCACTGCGTCAGGTGGTGTAAACCGGTATGTTTTAAGTATGTGTCGCACTTATAGTCAAAATGGTGGCTATTAAAATTTTTTTAGCTCATTATATTTTATTTACGAAACCAAATTTCAACCTAACTACGTGTCCTGGCCGTTTCAATTACAACCATCAAGTTTGTCTATACAGAGCCTCATTTCACTGCCATTTTGTAAGTAAGTCGTCCACAATATAAATTAGGTTTTTATGTCATATATCGGGAAACAATCAACACTGTCTTACCAAATTCGGCGAAGAAGTTTTACTGTGGTAGGGCATATATCTATAAACATATACATTTATATATAAGTGTGACAGACCCTTAGTTTCAGAATGGTTGCTATAAAATATTTTTAACTTAGTGTGCTATATCTACAAATTTAGGTAATTTATTTTAGCTTAACTTTATATACAGGCAGTATACAATCGTCTTATGTGCAAAAACATTACTTTTTTGTCTTCTTTTTGTGGAGATTGTCACATTAAAAATATGAATAATATATGCCTTATATTAGGGATTAATCAACCAACTTTCACCAAATACTACTCACAAGTGGTGCTTTGGTAAGACATTTTAACTTGCATGTTTTAAGTGTCTCAGTAACTTATTTTCAAAATTACGGCCCTGTTAATATTTAAGTTTTGTATCGACTGATTAAATTCGAATTCGATGTTCGAATCCGACCTCCGTAATGCAATTGATTGCACACTAGCTTATGGTACGAGGTTTTCTGGGATCGAGTCCTGGGTAAGGCACGTATGAATTTGAAATTGCCTCACTAATAGTGCATATGTTTCTGGTTTTATCTCTAATGATATTGCTTTCAACGAGACACCGTCCCACCAACCAACTCAGCTTTTAAGAAACTATTTGAAATTAATTGCACCCATGTTGAGTAAAGTAGGCTCATTAGATAAATCAGTAAATTCTGGTTTTTCAATGTACCTTATATTCGAAAATGCTGTTTCGACACTTATGGTTGAGTACCTATGTACTCGTGTAAATTGATAAAATAAAGGCTAGAAACACGTCTTTGCTTAACGAAATAAGCCGATATTGTATAATTTAAATTCAATATGACTGCATTAAAAAATTACTACTTGTTTCAGGGGCTGAAACAATGTCTTAACATCAGAGAAGCAAGCATAGTTCCGCCAAAATGTTTATTCGGTAGTGAATCTGGATATTTAAGATTATGTTTTAAAGAAGTGGGACAAGTTTATTATTTTTTGTTTTAACTTGTTATTTAATGTTTTCGGAAAGGTCGGTACACTCGTAAAATTACGGTTTTTGGACAGTTATTTCATTATAAAATAAGTGATGGATTCGAGGCAGTCGCTAGTTTAACATGTCTACAACTACTTGTGACCAAATATTAGTAGAATATAAATGGCAAGTCGAGCGCAAAGGATACAGGAGAAGGAGCCAGGCGCCGGCTCGTCGCCATGTTGTGACATCACCCGACCACCATGTTAGATTCATGGGACCTTGACCTCAACCTTTGACATTGAAGTTGACCCTGTGCCAGTCACCTTGAATAACCTTGAACCCAAAACATCCTAAAAAAATCCCAAAAAATTATAAAAAAATTAAAAATTCAAACAAATTAAAAAAATCCACCAATTTATAAAAATTTATTTAAAAAAATTATAAAAATTATTAGAAATTAATATTTAAAATTGTAATTTTAAAAAACGAACATTTCCGGATGTCATTCCCCCAACATTGCCATTTTTATTGTTTATTTAATCGGGCAATTACTCGCGTCCATTAATAAGTCGGCAGGACTTCACCCCCTTCCATACAACTAGGTCTCTCTTACCTCGTCTCCGGATGTGATTGTCTCATATGCTGATCATGTCGTTCCGCTTCCCCTCAAACTTACCGCATTCATGTTTTAGCCATGCACGCGGGTTCACGACTTGACAGTGCTGCGCATCAAACACTTGTATCCTTGGAGAAAATTATTATTACTTTTTTTTGTTACATCAAAAAAAAACCTTTTTTTTTTACACCAGAGCCATAAATATATGATACACTGGTGTTTAAGAAGGCAGGTTATAATTTTTGAAGACACGAATTCTTGCCAGAAAATTAATTTTGCTATAGCCACCAAAAAACACGAGATAAAATTTCAATTCAGAAAACCCTACAGTTCAACGCATAAAAAATCATACAAATGTAATGAACATGTGTACAAAATTACAGGAAAGACATACAAGTGCAAAGAACATATAAACAAAAATAGACAAATATTTAAAAATCACCCAAACGACGAAATGCAGAAATAGCACAAAAATGCATTGAACATATATACAAAAATGCACGAATGTGGAGAAAACGTTTACAAAAATTCGGAAAAGGCCAGATGCATAAGATATCTATGTACAAGAAATAGCACACAACAAAATGCAGAAGACATCTAAATACAAAATGTACAAGAAATCGTACATGACAAAATTCAGAGGAAAATTAAAAATTATAGCTATAGAGAAGCATGGGTACACCATCTTCACATATGAGTCGCTTGTCATCTGTCCATCATAGCGCCATCTTGTTGATGCACTCCGAATACAGGACATGCTGGTGCGAGCGAATTATGTGGAACTTCACCCTCATGCTTGTATAATTGTTCAAAACATCTATGAAGTCTTCAAATGTTATTTTATTCTTCACCACACATTTCTGAATTCCCATGGCCCATTTTGTGACTTTTTCCCCGAATTTGTTTGTATACTTTTTCGAGCCATGAATTCGGCAATCGTAAACCCATCGCAATCGTCCCTGAACTTACCCATTATCTTCTTGTTAGTGGGTGAAAAGCACTTGGTTCGTGGGATAGCGGTTGGTGTCAAACTTTGCAAATAAATTTGCGTTCGAAACCATGTCCTCGTAGAAGTCCTGTGTTCTTATCTCAAACAGGAACGTGCCCGTGTCTGTATACAGGAGCTTGATGTATTTTCTGTATCGGGCCTTCATCACGTCATAGTGGAACCTGTACATCAGCGTTTTGGACATGGCGAGCACCGCAAACATTGCGTATAAGGGCTTGTCGAAAAGTATGGCTTCGTGCTGCAATCGAATCAGGGAAAGCTTTTGTTTGTAAACTGTCCTGTCCAGAAATTTCGGTTTTCCCACCAATTTTTTTCGTCGTTTCTCATTACACACCAATTCCATATTTTACCATTTTCTTTGGTTCTCCATCAATTTGCCGAAAGTTGCATTGTTTGCTTATTAAAAACATTATTTCTCTAAATCATTCGTGTCCACCTGTCGCTTTGCAGTATTTAAATATATTTAAGGCTTTAGCTATGCAGTCTGTTAGAACTAGAGCATGGGATTAATCTTGAAAAACTTCAATCCATGTCCCATAGCATGCTTGAGACTTCGGTAATGGACGATGTAGTAGCTCTTATCTTTCGGTGTTGTCGTTAGCTTTGGCTCTTTAGAGACCGGCGTGCACTGGTTGACGGGAAAAACTGGTAAATCACAGTGTTCCTCGTGCAGGGCCGCAGGATACTTGACCTCCACCTCCAGGATGTAACCGGTCACCCCATCGTCTGGTTGGAACATGATGTCAATGTTCACATCGGTCCATTTAAAAGTTATATACTTGTAATCGTAGCGACATGGCCCATCCGTACAGGCTGCTTGCATAGAAGTACTATAAGAAGGTGGAAGTCTTGCTGGGGTCATGTGTTTCTTGCGCATAGATGTTGTTCACCACCACATGTTGTTTGACGCACTGGCCCACGCCACCACAGATCCCTACCTCGAAAAACATGTGCATTTCATAGTCCATTAGAAGCTCTAGCTCGACCCTGTCAATCGTAATATGGCATCGAAACCAAACCCTGGCGCACTGACAGAATGTGCACAATCGAGCTTGTATGTTGACATACACAAATCTCTGAGATTTTCGAAGACATCTGCCAGGAGAAGAACGTCCGCCTTCGAGTACAACTCTGAATATTCCTTAAGACAGCTACAGCCAAACTATTGCCATACCTTCTGGGCGTGGACATATTATTCATCTCTGATCCCACAGTCCATCAGTCTGTTGTATAAAGCCTATTTCGGAGGCAGCTGCTGCTCGTACAGCTTCTCCCAGCTATCGATGTAATCGTAGGGGAACACACCTTTTCGTGTGACAAGAGACAGTTGGCTTCGACTGAAGATCTTGGATGTGATATTGAATTGATTTCGAGGCAGGTACTCAGCCAAGGATGCCAGACTTCTAGGCATGAACCAGAACGTATCTACAAACTGGATGGAAAACGGTCCCCCTGCTGCTTTGAAAATGTGATAATTTTTTCGCTCGTGTGTGGAATGATGAAAATATTTTCTCCATCATACCCCAGCTGCCTGACGATAAAATTCTCATCGTAACTCAGGTTGTGGAAAAAAAAGACAAGTTTCTTCGGGCTATGATGCAGCAAATTTCAGCTTGTGCAAGCGGACACGATGTACTGCCCAGTGAAGTGGTCGTGGTCCCGCACATTATAGTTTGCCATGCTTGAATGGGGCAGCACAGTAGCAGCAGCTCGTCACTCTGGCATGGCTGGTCTTTTTTTCAGGGGTGAGTGGTTCCATCGGCTTCGATGTTGCGTAAATATATTTTACTTTGTTGCTGATATCTACAACTGCCTTAATTATTTTTTTCTCCGCATCTTCTCCCGTGTATATAATGGGTCCTGGCTCAGCATAAATGTTAGTGTCACTGGAATGAAGTCGTTGTCCACATGAATGCAAATGCAGAAGCTGTATGCCTCGTGCTTCTGGTAAGCGTACATGTATGCAGCACAGAGGTCTGGTTCACAAGTGTGGATCGGTTTCAGATTTGCAAAATATGTGTAAACAACGATGGGCAATTTATTAATTTGGTGATAGTTCTTAAAATTTAAAACGGGCAGTCATCTGTTTTTACCTAGCTGTGGCATTTCAGCACGCAGTAAAGCATTTTCTTTGCATTTTTGGGTTCTACCAGGCTCTGCTGACCTGTCAGTATGGAATTTCGTGGTGAATCATGATAATAGGTGAATCACCGCTTGCATATTTGGATCTTGTGGCCGTAGGCCGTCAGCTGCGATCACACCAAACGCTCAAAATGTTTTACACAGCAATAGTTGGTGTTCCCATCTTCGGTAGTGAGAAGTAGTAGGTCAATGTCCTGGTTTTTTTCTTCTTAAGTAACACGTACAGGATAGATATTCTGGTTTTGCCTACGCCACATACACTGAAGAGCCAAAAAAACTGGTACACCTGCCTAATATCGTGTAGGGCCCCCGAGCACGCAGAAGTGCCGCAAGACTACGTGGCATGGACTCGACTAATGTCTGAAGGTATGAAGGAGGCAATTCACACCATGAATCCTGCAGGGCAGTCCACAAATCCAATCTGCGCTAATTTGAGAAAGGGTTACATGTGTGTCACGTTTAATGATTCTCGTCAGTCGTCGTTTGTCCCGTTCGTTTGCGATCTTTTTCCTGCCGCAGCGATGTCGTAGATGTGATGTTTTACCGGATTCCCGATATTAACGGTACACCCGTGAAATGGTCGTACGCGAACATCCAAATGTTATCGCTACCTCGGAGATGCTATGTCCCATCTCTCGTGCGCCGTCTATAACACCACGTTCAAACTCACTTAAATCTTGATAACCTGACATTGTAGCAGCAATAACCGATATAGCTGCCGACCGCATCGCGTTACTCTGATTGGTTCCATTCCTCTGTTATTTTCATACGCACGCCTATACCAGTTTTCTTGGCTCTTCAGCGTATATTGATGAAAACTCCGGAGTCATTTTTCTCAAAAATGTTTATATGCCAGAGCGGGGTCGGGAATTCGAGGCCGCAAATGTCAAATTCTGATTCGAGGGCGCTGTAGCGGTGGTCGACTCGCTGCGAATCTGTAGGTACTTTCCATGTAACGTGCCAGGACGGCCCATTTCAAACACATGTAGTCATTTGTGTTTTCCGGGTTGTATTATAGCCTCCTTCCGCTTGATGGATTCAGGCAGCTGGATGTAGGACGATACACGAAGAGGGTCCAGCTTGTTAACATGCAGCTGCAGCTTGTTGACTGATTGTAATTTCCACCAAGAGCCTCTCGAAACATATGTTTCCTCCACTTTACATATGTTTTCCAGGCTGTTTCGTACCGCCTTCTCAATATTTCTAACCTCGAATATCACCACATTTTTAGTTTTGAAGGCTTTCTTATCAGTGCCTTCGTCGAACGGCTCTGGTTTTGTATAATCGCATTCCAACCAAATGTTGAATTTTAGGGACCCGTGCTCCTCGATTTCATCTATGAGTTGTTTAGCGATATTTTTCTCTATTGATGCTAAATAATTACAAATATATTCCGCCAACCCGCTGTTGTTTTGAGTGATATATTTTTTCAAATTGCATTGGAAAGCTGTTTCGGCTTCCACGAACCCATTGGCATTAACCATTTCAGAATATGCGACGATTCTTGGTCGCAAAATTTGGGCAGGTGTCTGAACCGGGGCTACATGCTGTTGGTGAGCTATACTGAGTAGTTGGCGTTTGGCAGGAGGTGGAGCCGGTCCATTGCATTAAGCCATGCGCTCCCTCAAATTGTGTGTCCTCGTAAAATCCTTGCCGCATTCTTTACAAGTATATGAGCGCCGGTCTGAATTGAAGTGACAGCTCGTTTCGTGCCGTCGTGCATTGCATAAAATGAAATAATGAATTTTCATGTAGCTTAGACAACTCTGATAATGTCGGATCTTTTGTATTATGCACCTTAACTACAGATACAACATTCCAAAAGTCCACTACCGGCTTTAGCAGTTATACCTTAAAAACTAAAGCCATATAAAAATGAAAATAATATAACTCTTTTCTACACTCAAACTTTAACACATCATGAATCAAATTCTTTATCAACAACAACTTTAACTGTATAAATATTACAATACACCTTCCTAGAATAATACCTAGAAACTCGGTGTTGCCTTCGAAGCATTATGTGATGTGTCTTCTATAATGACACGGAGCAAAGTGAATTAAGATATGCTTGCGCTAAACTTAAATAAGAAAAAACATATTAAAAGACCATCAATGTATTAATGATAATACGCTTGCGCTGAAACTATCAACAAACAAAAGATTATACACTTTTAATAAGGCATACATCAACAGAAAAGTTAATAAAGAAAAACATCTAAGTCTATAAACTTCAAAAATTTAACATCTGGTAGGAATGCCCACATGTTGGCGGGTGGCGTCTGTAATATTAGGACATCGCACTTTAAGGTTATGTCGCCCACCTCGAATCTAAAAAAAATTCATAACTATTGAAATAATGGACCTATTTACAAAATTAAGACACCATTATGTTACAAATTCATGGCAGAATACATATATAACTAATATATTACTTAAATCACAAATTAATGTTACATCAAAGGTTACCTATATGAGCCTCGAATGCAGTGAATGTAAAATTCTAAAATAGATAGTACATCAACATTGTCTGTCTTTGTCTCAGCCTTTACCATGCTGCATGCCTGATCTCGCCTGAACAGCTGCGAAGGGGTTTGTGGATACTATCCTTCCAGTTGATGGTGATACCACACCGCTCACAGATCTGCAGTGCATCCACAGACGAGTCTGGATGCCCTGTCGTTAGGTAAAGGAGGCACACGACTGTCTCCCATCACGTATTATCGTGACACCTGCAAGTATACGGTATGCTTTAGAATGTGTTTTTTTATTTTCGGAAATAAAAAATATAATTGTTTTTTTTATGGTTATAGGGAAAATAATTTAACTTAGACGAATGGTTGGAGCCTTTTGAACATGTTTGTGTTGAGGTGATAATTGTAGAGTTTTCAAATTCATTATTAAATTATGAGAGGAGACCGGTGTTACCATAAAATCATAGTACACCAGCTGTATTTTTACCTGGAGGAAAGCGTGCTAAGACCAGAGTTCAGCACGGACGTCACGGTAAGAACAACTAAGATAGTAGCGAGCGGGTATGAAGGGAAACGTCGAGAGTAGTGGGAGAAGCAGGCTGCCAACACTGCAGTCCGCTGCGACGTCAGACAGGCTTGCCAACTGCCGCTTCGCCATGTCACCTCAGCTCTCGCTCTCTCCCTCTCTCTATTGTTTCATTCTTACATGAGACAGCCATTCGTGAACTCGGTACATTCGCCAAAGTTTGCTCAATTTTATTTATTCTGACCGTAAACATTCTCGTTCCCATGATGACCAATGACAATTTTTTTCTGGGATATGTGAGAACTGAGTTTTCTCAGTGTGTTCCCTATTTCTTTTAGATTATTTTAAATTTTCCTTTGGTATATATTAGAAGTCTCAAGGGTTTTCACTGCGTTTCCAGCATCTGAATCTAGAAAACACTTTACAGTTACAACCCCTGCGGATATGATGATAATAGGCTGGAGAAGTTAACTATAGGGAACGAGCCTGCAGGGGTACTAGCAACTGTACGGCTCGGAATTTTTATGCGATGTTAACTTATTTTATGAAGGACAATTGCTTAACTGTTGGCTAATTCATGCTGGGGGGTCGAGCGTAAATTATTTTATTCTGCCGTGTTCATATTCAACAAGCAGCTTATTAACAATACTTACAGGAAAATTCAGAAGGACGAAGCAGACGACAAAACACCAAGATAAGAGTATCTCGACTGGGCATAATCAAAGAAGAACGTGGCTAGGGTGGCTTGATGCTGTGGATACGCCAGGAGATTACCTGCCAACATTCATATACATTTTATCAATAAATGCGTGTTGTAACTAAAAATGTAATATATTTTTACGAATTATGTTATGGAGGAACAGTAATGTTGAAAAAACTGTATATTAGAAGGCAAATTGAACTATTTGTGAAAATCTGCTGGATATACCCGCCAGGAATCGAACCTGGCTCGGGGGGGGACGAAGCAGTGGTTTGATCTGGCCCCCTTTTAGATGCGATGATATGTGATGGAAGGCGAGCACCGCGATCTATGTGAGTTATATTTACTCAAAGTATGGTAAAACATTTATATCTCTAATATATTACATGTTTTGTAGATGGGAAAAAGGAGTTTCTATAGCTGAGTGAGCGTGCCTAGATGACCTGTTCCCTGCTGAGAATCCGACCCGGCTCATCGAGCTTGCCAAAGAAGATCAACACTAGAAATCTCGGGCAGCACCGCTACTACGGAACAAATGATTTTTAAAATAGAAAGTTTACGAATTTTTTTAAGATATCTTAATATTTCAATATATTTATATTGGAATTTTAAATTAATTTATATTTAGATTAAAAATAAATTAATCGCCTTATGGTTTTATTAAAAAAATATATATATTAGTAGTACAACATTCTGTATAGCTCGCCAAAGAAAAGAGATGAGAGGAACGGGCTGGAGTGTCTCAACTGCAATCACAACAGAACGTGCGAGATGCAGTTCAACGCTAAATGACAAGGATAAAACCTACAAACATAAACACATCTTCTAATCGACAAATGTTAAAAATAATACAAAATTTACATATGAGATTGTGGGTAAGTCCTGACATGCAAGATTTATTTTATATTTGCCTACGAAAAAAAATATTGGGTGACATGTAACTCCTCGTCTCACCATTATCGATTCGCCGATTACCAATTAATTTTTTATACATTAACGCACAAAAATAACCTTAAAATTCTTGTCATGCCAAAAAAAACTCGACACTACAATGCAATTTTTTTACCAACGTGATTAAAAGTATTGTACAAAAAAAAGTACGACGCAATTAGAAAAATCTTCGCATAGCCCATATATACCTGGTCAACTGGACGCCAACAGCTTTGGCGCTCGTCCTTGCAACGTGTGCACAATCCATTATAACGTACGGTAACAGCTGATGGTACACTCGCTTCTTACTAGGTCAGTCGCAGGAATTTAAATTGATAAACGCATTTAGCAATATAGGATGTTGTTTTTTTTTTATATATAAATTTATCGGCGATACAAGTTTATACCAAACACACACACGGTTTTTCCTATGCTCGTTAAAAGCGTATGTTGGGTTTCCTAAACAAAGTTGGCAGCAGAAGCGAAATAGTTTTTACTTATCAATAGACTGGAGAAGCTAGTCTGGAAGCAAGATGGCTGTAGAGGAAAAGCACTCGGAATCGCACGAAGCAAATTCCCAAGACAGAATGGAAGGAAGCAGGCGTGTTTCTAGCTTATATCAGATTTTGGGAACTATTTTCCTTGTATCACTCCACGGATGGTCTCTGTCCCTTCTCCGTAGATTCCCTCTGTCTTGTACTAAATTTACGTCGATTTGAAGGGAAAAATTGCAGTATTTTCATGATATTTCAACAAGATTATTTCAACGAGGTTATCTAATTATAAGAATTAATTTATTTTGGCATTATTTATTTCGAATTTTTTTTTAAAATTCGAAACATTTTACGAAAATGTCCTAAAATTTTTACCTCCCTTACCATTAAAGCCCACTCTGTGGCGGGTTCGACGACATCTGCGAGGAGAACGCTCATTGGTCAGAAAGCAGTAAAATTCAAAGTTCAATTTCTGCGACAGCGAATAGGGAAACGATGCAGGAAATTGCCATTGGTTATTGGTATACGCGACGAATAGGGAAACGTTGTAGGCAATTTCCATTGGCTGAGATGCAGTTCCGAACAAAGTTCAGATGAATGGCAATCCAGGTGGGGGCCGCCCCTAGTAATGCTCGTGGCTGTGTACAAAGTTCAAGCCGCTTAACGACCAGTTGCGAAGCGTGGTGGGTGCCCGCCATGGTGCTAGGCACTTTTAGTGCAAAGTGCAAATACAGTAATTACACAAAGTTTCTGTTCTGTACAGTTTACCCAGGAAGCGATGGAATGTACTGAGGAACCTGGCTATATATATATATATATATATATATATATATATTTTTAGAGCGAGATTAATAAATAAAGTATCCAACATTCTTGTTTAGAGGTAGGACTATATAATTTTATTTTAAAATATGGGGAACGTATTTCAAATTGTGACACACACCACAATGAGCACCACACTCACCACATACACCACCACAACCAGCACCACACACACCACAATCAGCACCACACACACCACAATCAGCACCACACACACCACAATCAGCACCACACACAAAATCAGCACCACATGAACCACAATCAGAACCACATGAACCACAATCAGCACCACATGAACCACAATCAGCACCGCATGAACCACAATTTGGAGTCATTTATGGATCAGTATGGGTTATCAGAGGTCATTATGGGTGTTTAAATGGTAATTTATGTGTCATGTGGGTTATTATAGGTCATTGGGGTTCATTTAGTGGACGTAATGGGGGTTTATTGGTCATTTATGGTTTAACAGGGGTCATTTGTGGACCATTTATGGGTGATTATGCATAATCAGGGGTAATTTATGGGTCATTTATGGGGTCATTAAGAGTCATTTAGCGGTAATTATGGGTGTTTTATGGGTAATTTATTTATCTTTATGGATCATTTATGGGTCAGTATGGGTGTTTTATGTGTTATTTATGGGTCATTAAGGGTTGTTTAGAGGTCATTAGGGGTTATTTAGGGGTAATTTAGGATTCAGTCTTATGAGGGTATGGTCTGCCAGTAGTCAGTTGTCTTCTTTAAGTGTGTCCATGAGTTCAAACTGAGTGAAGATAACACGGGGACCAAATATATTTCATATTAAAAAAATGTATTCACAGGTAGGGCAACGATGATAAGTTAGCGACTAGCGAGTCGGACCAAGTTTTTCAACTCGTCTGGGATTGTCTTTCCTGGGCTAAACATAATGTACATTGTTTATGTATTAAAGAGTTTTTTTTTCATGGATTGTTACAAAATTGACTTTAGTGTGGGGGGTTAAATTTTTTTTATGTATGCTGGGCTTTATATTTCAAGTGCGAAATATTCCAAGTCTTGTTAGCCAGCATGAAGTCACTGCTCTAGTTGGGATGTTCGCTCTTTCCCAGGCTCCAGGCGGCCGCGCGACGGTTTGTGTTGCAGGAAGAGCAAAGTACAACTCATGGCTGCCAACTTTCGAATACTGCACATTGGTACCAACATACACCTGCAGTCGCCATTGATGCTGGCATTGGAACGATGCGTCTTACATATACGAGGCCTCGTCTCCTAAAAAATATTTTTTCCATCACTGGTGGCTACAGATTTCGTTTATCGCGGACGCCCCGTGACCTGATGTAATAAAATATTTAAACTTACTAGTGCGCCCTAGTGAGAAATACTACACATAATTGGTGAGTAGATGTGCATGGGGAGGAAGGGGACGGGAAGGGGGTGGAGGCCTGCCAACTAATTAGCGAACTCCAGTAATTGACTGATTAAATAACCAATAAGAAAATTGGTGAGTGTGGTCCGGAAATTTACGTTTATTAAATAAATTGTTTAATAACAATTTCTAATAATTTTAAAAAATATATATAATTTTTTTATGAATTTAATGAATTTCTAAAAATTTTATTAATTTTTTATAATTTTTTAATATTTCTGAAATTTTTTTGTGTTCAAGGTAATTCAATGTCACGTGAACAGGGTCAAGGTCACCGGGGTCCAACATGGCGGCCGGTGCCGTTCGCTTACACCTGAATCCTTTGCGCTCCACTCGCCATTTATATTCTACTTATATTAAGGTTTGGTTTTAATCGGGCTTCGTCGTTTAAGTAATAATTTTGTGGTGCAGTGTTTTGTATCTAAGATGTACACTGCTATAAAACAATACCGTTGCACGTTGCATCTTGGCTCTTAACCAGCAGGGTCACAAGCTTTACCTTAATTGGGGCCAACTCAGTCATATAAAAAAAATTTACACAAGCTAGCATTTGTGTTTTTATATAAAATAAATCAATATTATAGAAAAACCATTCCTGCAATAACACACAAAATATTAACCTATACTTGATCTAATGTTGTTTTTTTAAAGACGGTCACCGTTATAAGTGCTTTTAAATCATTATCCTGAATAACAATATCTCAGTTAAAGCCCTATATTCTTTAATCCTCAACTAATGATCCTCCTATCAAAAAGCTAAAATAATTCTATTTGTGTCTAACTCTTGCTTCCGGAATACCTGCCACGCCAGACGCCTATCTTCAAGTTAATATAATTCGCCGCACAATGTCATAACACCATTATGTCCGTAGACACGCATTTGAGGTGGAACGAGGTGGGGTAGCTCGTCGGGAAACCAGCGTCATGACGACCCGTGGACGTCTCACCGCTTGGCCCGAAGTCAGGAGGAGGAAAAGACGCCGTCCTTCCATGATCACTGACTTAAAAAACTTTGGCATTAGACGTTTTTTCCACTAGGACACTGGGCAATGTGCTGATTCTTTGATTACGTATTCCGGGCGTCCACCTCTCGCGACCTTAACATTGTGGCGTGGTTGCCCAATATTTCTCCGCGGCCTTTCTTCCTCCTGCGTCTTGTAGCGCCCGTCGGCAATGACTGAGGCGACAATTCTTATGTTAGAGAAACCCCCAAAGGCCTTTCATAACAACGTGTATTTTCAAATCGGAGGCATTTAACCATCTGGGGGCAGCTAAATTATTTATAAATGAAATTTGACGAAACTCATTAAAATCCCATGCAATTATATTTGGTATCTAAGCAGTACGGGGCATTTTTGTTTCCGTTTGTGAATATCGTCATAAAGCCTAGCAATTGCGCTTCGGGCTTGGTTTGGCTATAACATGGATGATAACGGTATTTTAAATAATTATGACAGCCTCTGGGATGTAAAATTTATTTTCTTCATCATTTAGTTAAAACGTTTCTTGTAAATTTTGACTAGATATAAATATGTCAGTTTATGTAGCCACGACTGTGGTATCTACGGGACTTGCTCAAAGTTTTGGTGTCGTTGGAAAAGTAGAGACGTAAGAAAGTGTGTTTGGCGAGTACTGTAACTTCTTATTAATTTTTCCAGATCTCATATATATTGTAGCGTGTTGTTATACATTAATATCACGCAATATATTTCACACCCGAGTCGTAGCGTCGTATCGAGCCGTGAGGATGCTGGCATTACTTTCAAAGTATTGGTAGTATTCCACATTCAGGCCAGCACCGCTCTCATATTTATAATGTCGTGACTTCTTTCTCGTTCATGCGTGATGTTTTAATTTTATATGCTGGAAGTGTGTGCGAAATATTTGAGTAATTCAAATATACATAGGGAAACGATCAGTCGTCTCTTTATAAGCCATGAAATGTGTATCGAAATACCTCTACATTTCAAGTACACCAAATATGTAATCACTAATACAATACTTCTAAAAATATATTTGTGTTGTAATCACGTGTCACATTAAGCACTCAAATGTCAATATCAATTTGCATTTGGACATATGTCTAGTTTTCTGTAACACAAAATACCTTCAAACCTAAGAAATTATAAAATATTATGTGAAGTAGCAAGGTTTCCTGATAAAAAGCTTTTATTATTGGTACTTCCTTTCGTCTTTTTTTTGCAACAAACTTTGTCTAAACAGAACAACAAAAAAAGCAGATGACGATCAAACAGCAGCCAGTCATAAACTAAAACGTCACTGCATGGTTGTCAGATTTATCTTAATCAGCACTTAGCTAACCAAAACATTCTTTATCTGGAAATGTGTTTCGTGAAACAGTACGAGACTAACAAATGATTAAAACTTCTGTTTAAATTTATCATATGGTCAGATAACCAATACTTTAAGAAGACATTGTGAAACCGGTCCTAAGACCTTCAGTTTACACACAAACTCTGGTGTTTAACACAAATTGTATTAACAGTAAATTTGTGGTGTAGTAAAGTTCTTTGTGATATTATACGGACTCATTATTTACCCCTTGGTTCCTCTCAACTTAAGTGTTGCATATACACCTAATATGTGAGTATAACAGTTGTTAACTACTGAAATCACAAGTTTGTTCTTTGTTTTATATTGCAGAGGAAAATCTTAAGTGCACCGAGATCACGCCTTCTAAAAGGTTCGAAAACATGAATGAGAGGAGGCCGGCACTAATTGTTTCGGTCAGCTTGGTGAATGGGTGAGTTGAAAATTGGCATAAGTATGTAGCAGTGGCGAAATTACGACGATTAAATAATAGGGAACATTCTACGATAGCGAAGCAGCGGTGGTGTAGTGACCAGACTACTCGGCTTCCACCTAGGCGAACCGAGTTAGATTCCCGACGGGGCTGCTCCCGGGTTTTCGTATATGGGAATCGTGCTGAACGATGCCGCTGGTCAGCGGGTTTTCTCGATGATCTCCCGTTTCCCACGCCCTTTCATTCCGGCGTTGCTCCATACTCAACTCACTTCATCCTCATTGGCTCTCAAGAACTCTATGTTAATAGCAAACCGAATCTCTCCACTCCATTCTCAAAAAAAGCCCACACTATGCAGCATTGTCCATCACAATCCTCAAATAAGAAAGACGGCCGAAAATTCTACTCGCTGAGAAAACAATCACAAATGTTAAATTNAAAAAAAAGCCCACACTATGCAGCCGTTGTCCATCACAATCCTCAAATAAGAAAGACGGCCGAAAATTCTACTCGCTGAGAAAACAATCACAAATGTTAAATTCCAGGACAACCTCCGTAAAAGTCGATTTCAGTAAAATGAAGCGTGGCACGACTGACAAATAAGATTTTTCAGAGGATCTTAGGCGTGAATTGGAAATAGTGTACCATAAAATTCTCCTAAGAGGGTAACTTAAAAATAAGCGTGTATGCGAAAATAAGTTTTGTGATTTTTTTTCCTATTAGTATATCATAATCCTTAACGTTTCAAAGTGAGAGAATAATTCACAAAATTCTCATTTCGTTGTTTTCCAAAAACTGAGTAATTCCCGAAATCAAATCGATAAAATAAACTCTCAATGATGTGTTAACAATTAAAAACATATTTTATTGCACAGCTTCAAAAAGAGGCTATCAGCATAGCAGCAGGTGAGAAAACTGTCGTTCACTGTGAGGCTTGGATAAATCTGAACAACATAACTGCTAGGGGCTGATGTAGTGCCATGCAAATGATGGCCAGGAGCACTTTATCGTCTACTGCCGTGAGTTTGGTCCTACATATGATAGTCGAATCATTAAAAACTAAACTGAAAAAATTGCAGAAAAATAACGTTAAGATTCACAAAAAAAAAATTGCCAACAACTTTTTTTATAATCCACTTACACTTTCTTGCTCTGTTCCTGGTATTTTGCACAAAAATAATAATTTTATACTAATAAATCCAAAACGATGCCCTAAAAAATTTAGATGGCAAAAATTTAAGAACATAAAATTTCCTATTGTATATCACAAACTCACCAAAATCCACTATAATATCTATTTTTTGGGATATCCCAGAAAAAACTTTCAAAAATTCAATAAATCAGAAACGGCACAACCTAGTTTAAAAAACCTTCAAAGCAAAAACTTAAGGATACAGAATTTCCCATAACATCTCCGAAATTTACCATACGCATTAATGATTTCTCAGTGTCCCAGATAAACAAAGAAATATGACAAATCAAAAATTGTACATACTAGCGGGAAAGAAGTCTGGACAAAAATTTATGTATACGACTTTCCATACTATCTCCATACTTCACAAAAATCCAGCAAAAATATAGTATTGATTTTTCGGAATTCGTCTCAGAAAATTTATATGTAAATGTTGCAAAATTGCATGTCAATACTTCGGGGAAACATTCCTCACAACTGGAGGAAGAAAAAACATATGAACTTAGATCCGTAAACGCTTCGTTTCTTTACTACAGCTCGTAATACAAAACGTATAGTGTATGGCACGCGGGCTGAATCATGTTACTGTGGAATGCCATCGCAGCTGTAATTGGCAGCCCCATGCTAGGTCGACCAATACCTTGACACCCAAGTAGACGATGTACAAATCCTTCCTAACCGTATTGTGGAGGGCTGTGAAACAAACAGGAGTTCTCCAGGGATACATCAACGCATCCGGGAGTCCATGCAACGGCAAGTTAATGCATGTGTTCGTGCTGATGGAAAGCATTTTTAATATTTCCTTTAGTCTGTAATGTGCCGACGATGAGCTTTCACAAATGTGTAACTACTTCTGTGCAGTTCCTAATGTTCTATAGTGTGGTGTCGTGGTGTGCGGTGTCGTGAACCATGTAAACGAGCGTTGAAATGGCACTCCACAATAACATGATCCCTCCCGCGAGCCATACACTGTTCGTTATGTATTACGAGCTGTAGCAAGAAAAGAAGCGTTTACGGACCTATGTTCATGTAATGTTTTTTCTTCCTCCAGCTGTGAGGAATGTTTCCACAAAGTTTTGACATGAAATTTTGTAACAACCTGTATATGTATGTACTGTATATGTATGTGTTTATGTATAGATATAAAGTATATATGTCTGCAGTCGGTTCACGACTGGAAGAAACTTTTGAAAAGCAACCTTTGTAAAAACACCCTAGCCATTAGCGACATGCATATAACATTACAAACAGCGGCGAGCGCGGATACAGTTATGCCGTTAGGTTGCCAGCACAAAGAGCGGAAATAGTTCCAAAGTTTTAACTTTATTGTTAATTTATCGCTTACAAATGGGTGTCGAAAAGAATGGTACTTTATTATGAAAATTATTAATGACGTTATGCTAACGTTTTTAGATTGCAATGTTTCTTGCATAGTCACATGATCACGCTCAAGGGGAAAGTAACGCGGCCATTTGTTTACTAACCTTTGTAGTCCTTGTGTTGTTAACACAAGTGCCAGAGAATTTGTGCGATTATCTAATTTAACCTACAATAATTCATTTATTTGACTTGTTTTACTAATATCCGCTCTTTATTATTTGGTTTTTAATAACGTGTGATTTTAATTTTTGCTCACTTTCAGTTCTAATCTCTTTTGTTTTTATGTGTTTCGTGCACATGTCTTTCCTTTGCCACTCTATTCTAACGTTGCAGTATTTGCACATAAGAATTGTTTTCACATTGTCGAAGACGTAGAATCCTTCACTCGCAAACTCTGTCGTCCTGTCGAAAACCGTCACAACCATTTTTAAATAATGTTTTACAATTGCGCGAAACATCCGACTCAACCACCACGCCATTTTAACGTCTGTAGCAATTTCGATCACTACTGTTGATCTTGCGTTCGATGTACGGGAGTTTATCGAAAGTCACTAACAATCGATTGTAAATACTCGCATTTTGGGTTTATAGAATGAAATGTTTTTCGCTGTCATCGCATATTCTTTTGTGTGAAATTCTCAAGATTAAAAACATTACGTTTGTGGAATATCCATTAATAATATAAACATGACTTTTATAATGGGTACGTGCATGTACGAACACATATACACACACAGCGGAATGTAAACATTGCCATGTGACTGCCACATGGCAATGTTTGTTTACCTTTGGCAGAAGGATACGAAATGGGCTTGAAAGTAAATATTTAGCAGGGCTTCAAGAAAGTTTCTTCCAGTCGTGAACCGACTATATATAGATATATGTATAAGCGGAAGGGAAGAGTGAGTAATATTATATGTTCCACGTTTTTTTCAATTAATTTTTTCGATTTTAGCGATTATTCTTACATTTTTATCCCTGGATGGGGGATGGTGAGCGGCGGGGTTGTTGGTTAGGGTGGTGGGGTGAACGAAAGGGAACGGTAAGGTAACATATATCCTCGATTCTTAGAATCACTTTTTTTTGTTATTTTTCTTTATTATTGTATGATTTTTTTATTATTGGGGGAGGGGGGTTGTTAGGGTTGTGGGCTGAGTGTGAGGTTAGCCCTATATGTTCCTCGATATTTATAATTTTAGTCTTTCTAGATTTTAATTGCTAAAGGTGTGGGTTGTGGAGTGGTGAGGTGAGTGCGAAGAGGTGTGTGGTGAGGCGGAGAACTGGTGGTAGGGGTTATGGACGTGACAGGTGGTGGATGACGGTCGGGGGAGGAGGCCATGTCCGCTGATTCCACCATATCCGCTGGTCCTGGCTTGGAGTCTCGAATCCTCCTTTACATCTGTGAGGGTTAAAGTGACTCGTTCTGCTAAGAGCCTCTAATCCTCTTGCTCGTCTAAGGACTTTTCGGCTATTGCTTCAAGGAGCTCAGAATACACTTTCCACATTTTTGGAAATTTGTTGTGAAAAGGTGATTTTTTTTGTAAGTTAATTAATTTCGGTAGTAATTTTTGGGGTTAAACAGTGCATTTTGTCATTAACATGGCCGTCCTAGGCCACCGGCCGAGGCCCACCACCTTCACTTGTGACGTCATGATACGCGAATCCTGAATCCTGATGCACGATACCTGCGCCCGACCGGTTACTTATATATACTATCGATGAATGATTTCAGTCCAAAAGAAAAACAGTTATCGTTATGATTAAACTTAATAAATGAACTTTTTTTTTAAGAATGACAAAGGCTCTTTGTGTGACTATGCTCGTACGTTTTTCCTGAACTGTGCTATGTGCCGCCCATCTATAACCTCTACGGTAATCAGAATATACATGCAGACCTTCAGATGCATTAAGCTCGTCTCTTCTATCAAATGATGCATATCCTAATTAAACCACTTTTTGTTATCTAGGCTATTTATTTAGATTTTATATGTTCGTTACCGTGGCCGTCTGAAAGGAAGAAAAAACCACGGTAGTATTTGCATTCGCCTCACTCTCACTAAGGGGCACCATTGACTTCATGAAGAGGTGCTATTTTTAATCTACCACATATGAGTCGCATAGTTGCAAAACCAGATACATCACTTTATTTGCAGAATTGAGTTATTGCTGGATGTCCTAAGCCCATATCGGCCTGTTTCACCCTCTGAGTAAAGAAAGTTTCACAACCAGCTACTTAACGTTTATATAAGCGTGTGAAGTAAGGTATAAGTTCAAAATCAGCTATGTATCTTTTCACGTGCAAAACTAGATACATCCATCACCTCGCCATGCGCGGTTTGCTACTGTGCATCTTTATATTCCCGGCTGTAGCAGTTGTTCTATGCAGTGGAAATTTTCATACGCTCGTGGCGTTGTTTTTGGGATTCAAGTATTATTATATACGCAATTGGATTTGTTTGTGTGTGTTCAGTATAGAATTTCATGCAGTGGAATCCATGGATACACCAATAAAAAAGTGCCTATTATTCCCGGCAGGTGCATATGTACAATATAACAGTAGTGGTTGGTAACTTGGTAACTTGGTAAGAGAACGTTTCCATTTACCACTGGAGCACCGTAAAGGATCGAATGAAGCATGTTCTGCTGTGCATCACCGTTTGCTAACCTCTTGCATTTCAGAGTGTGTCCGCGTTCTTCGCCTCATGTTGGATGCGTGCGGAGGACAAAATAAGAGCCTTTTCATGATGGGTATGCTGAGTGTGTGGTTATTAAAAAATGCACCTCATTTGGTCAGGAAAATATAATTATGTATTTCCGATAGTAGGTCTTTCTTTCCTTCCGCCAGATCGTGTACTTGCACACATCGAAAAAGAACTAAATGGACCTGAGGTACTAATCGATCCACAGGAATATACCAGTATGTTTGCCATGTTTGTATCTGCTATTCCTCTTGCAGTAAGAGACTCTGATTGGGAAAATTACAGTTCGTAACACATTGCGTCCTCCTGCTCAATGGCACTTGCAGTTTAACGCATGCAAACTGTTTTATTGCAATAGAACCTCAAAGGGAGGTGATGTTCTTATGAAGGGTGACGTTCCCTACAGAAGTGAGATAGGATGTTACAAGTGTGTTTGCAGATCGTTTAAACGAATCAAGGATGTGAGGTCTTCTTCTTTAATACCACCTAGGGTGGAAATCCCTCCGTTGAAGATACGAGACGTTTTAGTCCTGCTTGCATAACATTTTGGTGATGACTTTTTGTCTTTGGGGTCGCTATCTTATTTCATAAACATTGTTCAAGGACATGCAGTCAATGTGGAGTCCGTTGAAGATAATGATAGTAATAAGGACAAAGACGATTGTTGCCAACAATGTATGGAATTGACGATTGGATTGTTTAGTGCTCTTATTGCAGAGTGACCTGTAAGGTTGACGACTTGATTGTTTATTCATGTTCAAGAATGTTCTTCGTTTAGGCATTCATCTAACGCCAGTACCAATGTTTACTCAACAATGGTATACCTTTTGGGCTTTGTAGGTCTGTGCAGTTTCAACACTACATAGTGCTATCAAATGTTTGTTTTGTTGCAACACCAGATACATTCAAAATATCGGTTCAAAACCAGAAACATCCATTTTATAATTCTACTATTTCGTAATTTATAATGTCAGTGAAGTTCACATTCTCCATTAATATGCATCCATTCCATGCCTAAATGATATCTGAATGCCACATTATTTTATATTTATCCTATAAGGTAAAACAGTTTTTTGTGTCTCCTGAAAAATTATGATTGTGATGTATCTGGTTTTGAAAATAGATAACTCATACATCAAGCATGTTACAATCTATCATAAACGAAAAGTTTAAAATAATATTTGAAAATACATCAGAACAAAACCACAACAAATATTTTCAACAATGCTCCATTACTTTTACTCCAATCTATCTCCTCGCTATATGGTCTCTTACTGAGAAGTCGTTTAGTTGACAATTGGTTCCTGCTTCGTTTCTGCGTAAAAGGCACAAAGAAAAAACTATGTAAACATGAATCAATGTAAGCAATTCTACACATTAAAATGAATACAGTGAAGTAAAACTCTCCGAACGGGGACAGAGAGCGCTACACAAGATTGGTCAACATTAATTTTATTTTATTTATATTACCTTATATGTCATGGGGATCACAGTTCAAAGGAATAGAACAATAAAAGGCAATTGCCTGAAGTAAGAAACCGTTGTATCCATTGCTTGTCATTATTTATGGAAAGCATGGAAAACCAACAAATTTAAAACAAAAATGTATTTAAATATTGAAGTTAAGATATATATATATGGAGAAAATTGATAACAAACTTTATATACCGATCCATTTTGCTATGATTTTGTAATATTAATGTTTAAAATACGTATTATAAATACAGTTTAGAATAATAATATATATATCCAAAAAAAGTTCCTCAAAATATTTTATTTCGCAGAAATATCGTATTATTTTTAATAAAACAGAACAATGTATAAATGCTAAATACCCAATTTAATAGATTATAATGAATAATATAAATCGGAACACAAGTAATATATTTATTAAAAATTATACATAAAAAATAAAATCAACTTTCCATCTTTAACAAAATTAACTTGTAGGTGCAACAAAAAATTATAATTATTTAAATAAATTAAGGAAGTATCGATAAGAAAATTTGCATTCATTGCATTAAGATAACATGCAAGATTTAATTTAAAATTTTAACAAAGAAAGAGTAATAAGATGTTGTCTGATCTGCCTTTAAATCGTTCGCAATAATTATATAATTAAATAAAATAAAAAATTTTAAAATAATTAAACAGATGGAAATTCCAAATTAAAATTTACAGCATATTTGAATTCCGAACAAGAATTTACTAATAACTAATTAGTCTAATTTCCTCTACATGGGTGCAAATAAATTTTAGTCAAGTTCTTAAAAACTTAGATGGTAGGTAGACATTGACATCCCATTGACAGCAATATCATTAGAGATGAAACCAGAAGCATTTGAAACAGCACAAATACAACTAAAATATACAAGTGACACCCAGGAATAGAATTCAGAAAAATTCTTAAAATTAGGCAAGCTTGCAATTAACTGTATCGCGGAGGTAGGTTTCGGAGTATCAAATTCGGATATAATCAGTCTAATGTTTTGAATTATAGGGTTCACTAACCTAATATCTTTACTTGGCCATCATTTTTATAATTAGTGTCTGAGACACTAAAATACATAAGTTCACATCGCCTACCATGCTGCTACTCGTCTGGAAAATTTAATGGATATCGGATAATTGGTCTCTCAAGATATAGCATAAAAACATTATTTTCTTAAATGGGGCTATCTTACAAAATTGCTTAAAAAGAGGCTCTGTATACGATGTTTGTAATAGACAGAGTCACCATTAAAAGTTTGATTTAATATGCTAAATTTTTTAATGGATATGCCATACTTAAAAATATTTTTATATGCCTGCTGTCTTTAAAATCATTGCATTACTACATTTAAATCATGTAACTATACTTGACCTTCTGCAGGTGTGCAACATTTTGCGTAAATTAGTCGAATCATTCCACAAATATAACAAAATGTTCAGTTTACTCAACTGACACTATTTTGCAAAAACAATTCTGCAAAAGATTATATCTGTACGCATATCGCTTGATTGGTCCTCTAGATGTGGCATAAAAACTCCATTAATCATGTGAAGAACTTTATAAATAGAGGGTGAAAAGTGTATATCTTTACACATGAAATTATAGCCATAGATAAAATATACAAAGTTAAAATTAAATCTGTTACATAGTTTCGTAGATATAGCACATTAAGCTAAAATGTTTGTATATGTGCCATTCAGAAATTAAGAGACTAACATCCTTAAAACATTCAAATAAAAACAAAGCCTACCACAATACAAATTATTCGGCAAATTTGAAACTAATCGGTTTATTGTTTACTGAGATACGGCATAAAAACTTTATTATTTCATGTATGGCTAGTGTACAAAATGACGGAGAAATTAAGATTTGCATAGACAATTTTTATGGATACAACTGATACTATCAGCATACAAATTTAAGTTGAAATTTGTTTGGCATTTTCTTAGGGAAAAAAATCGGAGCTAAAAAGTTTATATGGCCACCATTTAGAAAATATGTATGTCTGTCCCACTCAACATTTTTTAGTTTACATAGCCTGCCATAGTGCTAATTGTTTGCTAAATTTGGTATAAAACAGTTGTTTTTTCGGAGATAACATAACTTCAATTTGTCAATTGATACTATTTTACAAAATGGTGTTCTAAACAGATTTTTTATATAAACATTTGATTGTTGTTACATATACAGCCATCATATAAAGTTTTTTTGGAATTAATTACATGGTTTTTAAGATATAACATACAAACCTAAGATAGTTATATGGCCACCATTTTGAAAATAAGTGTCTGATATACCTAAAACATATCAGTTAACAAAACCTATTTCAGTACTACTTGTCTGCAGTATTTGGTATGATTCGTAAATTGTTTCCCGAGATATGACATAAAAACTTGATTAATTCGTGTAGCACTATCTTACGAAATGGCTGACAAAAGAGCTGTTTTTGACTCATTTTATGCTTATAATATATACTGTTAGCGTACAAAATTTGGTTGAAATTGGTCATACGGTATTGAAGTTATACCAAATAAACCTAAAATATCGAAATAGCCGCCATTTTGAAAAAAACTGCCTAATATAGTTTAAATACTCATATTTACCTGGCCTGTAATATTATTTCTTACGTGCCAAATTTGGCGAACATTGGTTAAGAATTTTTCAAAATATAATGTAAAATATTTATTTTTACATGCGGCGCTATCTTTCAAAATGGACAACAAAGCGGTTGTCGTTCATATTATATAATTCTTGTAATACAAACCATCAGTGTACATGATTTAGTTGAAATTGGCCAAATGGTATTGTAGTTATAAATAATAGACCTAAAATTTTTGTATGGCTGCCATTTTGAAAGTAAATACTAATATAGTTTTTTCACTTATATTTACTTGGCCTATTATAGTTTTAATTACCTGCCAAATTTGATGATTATTAGCCCAGGAGTATTCGAAATATTTCACGAAAGCTTTATTTATTATGTGGCTCTATCTTCCAAAATGGCTGACAAAAGTGGTTGTTGTTTGGCTTTTATAATGCTTGTAATTGATACTGTCGGAGTACAAAATTTGGTTGAAATTTATCAAACTGTATGGTAGTAATACCAAATCAACCCTAAAATATTTGTATTACCGCCATTTTGAAAATAAATGTATAATTAAGTAACATTAAAGGCCTTTACCTGGCCAATTTTAGTATTACTTATGTTCCAAATTTGGCGACAATAGGTTGATTAGTTTTCGAGATATAACATAAAATCTTTATTTTTTCATGTGGCACTATCTTACAAAATGGCAGACCAACAACAGTATTCACCTCTGAATTTAAGGCATTCTACTTACGCTGTCAGCATACAACATTTGGTTAAAGTCGGTTTAATGGTTTCCGAGATATGCCATATCGCCCCAAATCTTAAAATGGCCGCTATTTTGAGAGTAAGTACCCGGCGTCATCGAAAACTATAAAAGTCAGGTGCCTTACCTTGTTCTATATCGTTACAGAATTTTGTGAAATTCTGTTTACACATTCACAAATTGAAGGGGGACACACGTGCACTCTCTCATACAGCAACACACATATACACACGTGCACTCTCTCATACAGCAACACACATATACACACGTGCACTCTCTCATACAGCAACACACATATACACACGTGCACATACAGCCAGGAACATGATCTCATGAGCCTTTCTTTCCTTAGGAAAGTAGGCAAAATATACCCCTATTTTTAGTGAACAAACTGATTACTGCACTATTTATTTTAAAGTTGCCTATATAAAATATTAAAAAACAGAATTAAAATATGTTGATGAAAATTTAATTTCTAAATTGAAAGCATATATTTATATTTGATAATAAAAATTTCCAAAAATAACGACATTTTCATTAAATTATATTTTTTTCAAATTGACAGCAAAAAGTAAAACTAGTTTCAAAATACTCCCTTTTGTTTTACGCCAATTTCAAACATCTGGGGAAAATTAATACAGAATTTATTAAGTTGTTCTTTTAAAATCTTTAATTCTGAGTTTCTTTGGAAAATATAAATATAAAAAATTTAATAGGACACAGATTTATTTTCCGAAAATACGCACAACATTAACGCCTTGTTTTGTCTGTATTAAAATATTTAACTATTAATTACAACAAAATCTAAAAAATTAAGTACTTCAAACAATAACATTTTTATGCCAAAAATGTTTTATAGGCCTAAAAGGATTTTCTTCAAAATCGCATCATATTTTACAACTTAATTTTTAAAAACTACAATAATATTTACGAAGAAATAAAAAAAAATGTATTGCTAAAAAACCAAGTAAAAGAGTAAATAATTATCCTGTAAATTAAATATGTGCAAACATATTATAATACTTACACAATGGATATTAAAGATAAAAAAATTTNATAATTATCCTGTAAATTAAATATGTGCAAACATATTATAATACTTACACAATGGATATTAAAGATAAAAAAATTTAAAAATATATTAAAATTGGAAAATATATTTTGCATTTGTGCACGGGAAATGAACAAATTAGAATTAGAATAGAAGCAAATTTATATCAGCCTGATAATAATAAATATTTTGGAAATATTTCTGAAACTCTCATAGCATGGCAATATTCTTTGATTGACAAGGTATTTTACTGTGACAGGTTATAAATGTGCGCATTTGTCAACTAATAAAAATTTCACTCATTCTTTTGAAACGTTTCTAAGCCCCTTGCTTTGTTCACAAGTAGAAATAGTGTATGGNCTTGCTTTGTTCACAAGTATAAATAGTGTATGGGAATAGTGGTAGTGCTGCAATGTTAACTTAAGACCTTGTTTGAATGTAAAAGTGAGCATGATCCAAAAAAAATTAAGTGAAGGTAGAGGAGAGGAATAATATCTAAACAACGGAATGAATTCGAGAAGTTTCGTGATGATTGTAATTTTGCTGGTGTCAAATAATATGCAATTCATGTCTAACAGTCTTTGCATAACCGAAACCCTTACAACAATATTAACTTTTTCTGGATGTTATATTAGAGTATGTGATTTTTAAGTGTCAGACAGGCAACATTACTGTATGAGTAAATTTCGCCTTGTTTGTAGTATTCTTTCTTGCTTACTGATTTGAAAAGGATTTGATAGCCAAACACTTAAATCACGTATTACTTATTTGTTTCAGGGCTAACACAGGCATATTGTATTAAGTGACCACAATTAGATATAAAAACATAAAAATTAATACAGTATTAAAATATATATTTAAATAAAGCATATATTATCCGAGAGGTAGTATCGTGTTCAAAACTATTTTGACTTTTTTGGAAATTAAGGTATACCAGTAGTATAGTAAAGTTGGTTTTGGCGCAAGGGTTCAGCGATAGAATCCAGGATCCGTCCGCCATCTTGGTATGCGCGGATTGCGTCCGGCAGCCTGGAATGGCCATGTTAATGACAAAATTGCCTATTTCACTCCAAAAATCACTTCCGAAATGTATTACTTAGTCCAAAAAAAAACTTTTTTCATCAAAAAATTTCCCAAAAAAAATGGAAAAATGAGGAATGCGGATTTGAAACTCCTCGAAGAAAGAGCCAAAAAATCCTCAGTCAAGCAAGAGGATTAGAGGCTCTTAGCGGAATGAGTCACTTACTCCTCAGAGCAGTAGAGGAGGATTCGAAAATCCGAGTCAGGTCAAGCAGACCGGGGAACGTCAGCGGACCTGGCCACCTCTCCCGACCGCCATCATGCCCATACCACAACCACACCCGCTAACTACATACTTCCCCCTCTCCACACCCCTCATTACACCTCTTCACTCCCCTCGCCACCTCGAACTATGGTAATTATAAACAATCGCAAAACTCTAAAAAATCTAACAAATCAAGAAATATATAATGTTATTCTTACAGTCATCCCACCACCCTCATCTCACCCCCTCTCACCACCAACTCCCGCCTTCCTTACAATAAAAAAATAGCAACAAATTTTTAAAACTTAGTAAAAAATCTAGAAACAGGTCATTTTAACCTCACACTCATCCCACCATCCTCACATCTCTCCTTTCTCATGCCCCATCGTAAAAAATCGAGAAAGAACGCAATAAATCGAAAAAATATTCTAAAAAAATTGAGGAAGATACACCATTAACCTCACACTAATCCCACCACCATCGCTTCACCCCCTTCTTGGCCAACCCAACCATTCCAATCAAAAAAAAATACATACAAATCGCAAAAATTTAAAACAAATCTAAAAATCGAGGAACAAATAAAGTTAAACTTACACTCAACTCATTGCCCTCACCTCGCCGCCTTTCCGCACACACCCCTTCCCAATCATAACAAAATCGAAAAAATCGTAAAAAAACCCTAAGAAACTAATAAAAGTGTAAGAACATATTACATCACTGACTCCGACACCCATGTTGGATGCCGATGGCCTTGACCGTAACCCTAGTGACCATGAAAACAAATAATTTAGAAAAAAAAAATGGTTAAAATTAGAAAAATTCATAAAAATCGATGAACATATTATGTTACTGACTCCGGCCTCCATGTTGAATGTTTGCGACCTTAACCATAATCCCATTAACAATTAAGTCTAAATATTTAAAAAATTCTAAAATATCGAAGAAATATTAGTAAAAATCGTCGGCTCAAAATACTGATGATTACCATGCGACTCCTACAAAGAAAGTAAACTAGATATTGAGAATGAAACAGGAGGTGAAGACGATCATGAATACAGTATTGATAATAATAACTATGAAGACAGTGTTGATGAAGAATCTGATCAGAAGGATGATAATTCTCTCGACATTCCCACACATTTAACCAACGTGTTTCCTTCGACAAGTGGTGTGAAGAAGGCAGAAGGCATCAAGAACGCTCGTTCATTTTCTGCAACGAGCGAAATGGAGAAGGCAGAAAATGCTGAAAATACTATCTACATGTTTACAGAATACCCGAATGAACTTGTTGATAGACAGGCATTTGATCGCTTTACAAAAGATGGAGATATCTCTAAACATTAACAATATATCTTTCATCATTAGTGAACTTAATGATCGGTGTTATATCATATGAGACTGTCAGCCATGATCTGCAAACATCTGAGAAATGTAAAGACTGAATGTATGAAATAATTAGAAAAATATAATATTTATAATGTGTAAATAAATTAAATTTATATATACATAAAATGTGAGTTTAATTTTTTATTCAGACAGTTTTACATTTCTGAAAGACTTATTAATTCAGTGGTGCGTACAATAGATTGCGAGAGTTTGTTTTAGATAAAATTTACGCGAGTGTGTGCAGGGGTTCAGATGTCTGCTGATCGTCGTACCAGGGAGTGGCTCTGCTCTGCCATGTTTACGAGAATCTAACTTTTAGGATCACACACATCCAACTTTGTTTTTCGTATTAGGTATTTAATTATTTACTATATAATGTTTTGTTTTTGAAAATTTTCACAATTTTTTTTTTTTCCGAGTTAAAGGTCAATTGGATTAAGTTTAACATGGTGGTCGAAGTCAATAATGTATTATGTTCATCAATTATTCATGAATTTTTTTCTAATTTTAACCATTTTTTCTAAATGATTTGTTTTCATGGTCATTGGGGTTAAGGTAAAGGCCATCGGCAGCCAGCATGGGTGTCGGAGTCAGTGATGTAATATGTTCCTACACTGTTATTATTTCATTTTGGTTTTTTGCGATTTTCTGGATTTTTTTTTAGAGGTTGAAGAGGGTTTCAGGTGAGGGTATTCAGATTAGTGTGAGTTTAAATATATATATAAGTTCCTCAATTTATTAGAATTTTTTAGATAATTTTTCCATTTTTATAGATTTTTTATGATTGTGTGTGGGAGAGGAGGGAGGTGAAGGTGGTGGGATGAGTGCGATATTAATGTCATATGTTCCACGATTTTTTTAGAATTTTTCGATTTTTTGCTATTTTTCTTAATTTGTTTAGATTGGTGTGAGGGGTTGAGGTGAGGGTAGTGGGATGAGTGTGAGGTTAAGTTCTATGTTTCTCGATATATTTACAATATTTTTTTAAAAAATTGGGATTTTTTTATGATTGGATTTGGGCGAGAGGGTGAGATGAGGGCGGTGTGATGACTATACTGTTTAACATTATATGTTTCTTAATTTTTGAAAAACAAAATTTAATTTTTTGCAATTTTTATAGTAATTGCCATTGTTGGTGTGGGAAGGGTGTGGTATGGTGTAAAGAGGGGTGGTGTAGGGGTAAGTGGAAGTAGCGGGGTGTTGTGGTAAGTTGCGAAATGTTGGTTGGGGGAGGGGGCCAGTTCCACTGATCCTCCTCTCCTACTCTGAGGATTAACTGTCTCATTCTGCTATGAGGCTCTAATCCTCTTGCTCGACATAGGATTTTTTCGGCTCTTGCTCCGAGGAGCTTCAAATCCGCTTTCCAAATTTTTCCAATATTTTTTTTTTTTTAGAAATTTTTAATGAAAAAAGTGTTTTTTGAGCAAAATAATTCATTTCGGAAGTGATTTTTGGATAGAAACAGGCAATTTTGTATATAAAAATGGCCATCACAGGCCGTGCCTACCAAAATGGCGGACGGATCCTGGACCCTATCTCTGAACCCTGCCCCAAAACCGACTTTACTGTAGTACTTATGCCCAATCATATTTCTGTTTTATTTGTTTTTCTACATTAAATATGTTAAATAATTAATTTTAAGATAAATATTTATTGTGTAAGATGCTTATTATTCCACTCCTGAGAATTTTTTATTTAATTAGTACTAATATGTTCCCAATGATTGTGCTACCACAAACTAGTAGTAACATTAAAAAATACCACTAATGCAGTTTTTGGTTAGTTATTTTTAATTATTGTACAAGGCCTTATACTGCAACTAATAAAAAGAATTAAGATTCTGAAATTTTTGGAATTTATAATGGTATCGGAATCGGTATTGAGAATATAGATAAAGTGGTATCGCGACATCGCTAATAAAATTATATCATTTTATTATACTAGCTTCTTGTAGAGAGAAAAGAAGGCACCCCTAGATCCCTTTTCTACCATTCATGAACAGAAACTTACAAAATAACGGTTGAATCTCACTTAACTTAATGTCAGGAACAGCAGTATAGTACAGAAAGGGGGAGTCACATTGTTACAAATGTGGGGTGACTTTGTGACACATAAAATAGTATTTAAATACCCACCTTTTTAGTTGGATGTTTCAGATATTCAGTGGAACCAATTTAATCACTAACCATTTGAAATAACTTCTTTGAAATTAAACAAAATGTGAGTAATAGTAAAAACCTTAGTGTCACCAAGTCACCCACCCTGTCTCAAAGTAACCCCCGCTTTTGGTGTAGCTCAAGTAGTTTACTTTAAGTTTGTTCTTATTTTATTGCATATAATGGAGGATAGCGAAGAAGTAGAGTCATCAAATACGAGCACTGAATATGTGGCAGAAGGTTTGGTTGAAGGAGAGGCAAATGCAAAACCTTCTATCAAGGTTAACGCAACATTCATCTGCTTCAGGTTGCATTTCAAAACGATCATTGATTTTAGCAATTTTTCTGGATAATATGTCAACAGAAGAACAGGGGAAAGCAGAGCAGACATTAGCACGTGCTGTATTTGCAAGTGGTTCTCCTCTTCCCATAACTGAAAATAAGTATTGGAAGGATCATTACCAAATAATTCGCCCATCATTCAAATTACAATCACACTAACACTAATCACATTCCGTTTTATATCGTGAGTAGGATAGGGTTCAAGAATTAGTTGTTCAAAAGATTGGCCAAGCAGAATCACTGACACTGACCTCAGATGGGTGTACTGATGTACAAGGAAATCATTTGATGAACATAATGTTCGCTACGCCTGAACCAATATTCCTGAAAGCAAAATCTAATCATCATGCAGGAGAATACATAGCCCACTTATTGGGTGTAGAAATTTATAGAGCTGGTCCTTCTAAAGTACAAGATCTTGTAACCGGCAATGCAAGTAACATGAAAGTTGCTTGGAAGCTTTTAAAAGAAAAGTATCGACACTTAGTAATATTTGACTGTATTGCACATGGGCTAAATCTTCTAGCAAAGTACATTATCAGTGTAAATACATGGCAATTGTGAAAGTATTCCGCATTCATCATGTTGCTTATCAGACACTAATACAGAAAGAGAAGCAAGGAAAGGAAAGTTCACTTGTTTTGCCACGGGAAACTAGATACAGTTCAGCTACTAGGTGCTTAGATATTTTGCTGCTAACAAAACAAAGTCTGCAATGTGCATCTATAGTTGACACTGTGACAGTATCGTATTTTGGTCTTACAAACATTCGTAACCAGATTCTTGACAATGATGTGTTCTGGATGCAGGTTCAATCAGCATATAACCTATTACTACCAATATCAATAGCAATAAAAAACTTGAAGGTAACACACCTACTCTTTCAGATGTTGCCAATATATTAGACAAACTTAATGAAGATGCCCTTGAGCTGGTACCTTCTTCGCCTCACACCAAAAAAGAATAAGAAAAGGTAAAAACCATTTTCAACCATATATTTAAGTTTTTCTCTCATGAAATTCACTTAGCAGCACATATTTTGGTTCTTAATATTGTAGGCAACATTTTTCAGAAGATGAATTACTTACTGCACTTGATACAATCACGGACGCTGCAAAAAATATCCCAAACATTGATGAAGTGGCTGTGATGGCAGACTTGGCAGAATACTGTGCCAAACATACTTTGTGGAGTCGAGACATAATTTGGCGGGTGGCAAAGAATATCTCTGCACTTACATGGTGGAAGTGATATTGCACAACTCAACAGTTATCCAAAGTTTCTACAAGAATTCTTAGTATTCCACCAACAGCTGCCTCATGCGAACGCAACTTGAAGGCATTCAACACAATTAAAACCAAAAAGAGGAATAGGTTAACAAGCGAACGCACTGCCAAGCTAGTCTCTGTTTCTCAGAATCTGTTTTTGTTATCACTGCAAGAGAATCAATCAAATCCAAGTAAACCAGAATCTTGTGGTACGAGCAGCAACAGTTCTATGGACATTGATACAACCAACAGCGACAGCGAGAGTGAAGACTAACAAAATTTTTTGCACAATTGCAATGTACTGTGTTGTGTAATGTCATTCCAGTTGCTAAAAATTATTAATCCAAGCGTGTAGTGTAGCCTGCCAGGAATTATAAAGGTAGGCTATTAGTCTAGGAAACATTTTTGACTGTGTATTTTGTGACTTTTCACGCATATTGTCTTTCAGGAATCATAACATTATTATTTAAAGTCTACTGTTCACATTTTATTTTTTATGTTATGTCTCTTAAACCATGATTGATTTATGATTTGCTTATTTGTAAAATAATACATTACAGATAGCATGCAGAACTTCAGATTTGTTTATTAAATATGTGTAAATTGTACACTTATTCCGCCAAATCCTCGATCCATTTTGAGTTAAGAAACTTTTCTCATCCAAAACTTTATGGAAACCCACGTCTCTATTCCAGGTGTTAACCATTCTACCCATGTGACGATTGCTTTTTCCCAGCAGGATGGCGCACCACCACATTACCATTGAGACGTATCGTTGCTCCTGGATGAAAAGCATGTTTTGAGGTGGATAGACCAACGAGGAAGTGTTAAGTATCCACCCAGATCTCCAGATTTAACGCGGTTATATTGTTGTCTGTGGGGAGCTCTGTAGCACAATGTGTGCATCACGATGCTAAGGCCACTGGATACCATGAGAGACGAGACTATGACTGCCGGTGAAGCCACTCCCATGGAAACAGTAGCTAATGTTTGTCGCTCTGCTGATGTCGGTTATATTGACCATTAGTAACTGTTATTAAGAAGTTATTTTTCCAGGCATTGAATTCCACAATTGTCGGGTTTCAAATAAATGGTGTTTTTGGTGGACTTACACAAAGAGAAATAATGAAAAGCTTGGATTTATATTTAACGATATATACTTACCTGCTGCATTGACCACCTAAAAATTACTAAATATGAAAATGTACTCCTTACATGTTAAATTCTGTGTAAACTTTTAAGCGAACACTCTAAATAATAAGTACAGGAGAACTTTCGCCCAAATACTGTGCGATTTCTTGCTACTTATAAAATACGTGCTAGAGAATGATACTTCAGTGAAGGTATCTTTATTGTTACCACCCAATTTTGTATTGTTAAGTTTCCAGTATTATTTGTTACATCTCAACACCTTGGGAAATATCACATTTGATATGTGCATTAATTCTTTGAAATGAGGTCACAAATTTCATAAGTAATTCCTTTGTTGATAATATTTACTAATAAAAAAATAATATTGTAATTTACACAAAAGGCATTTGTTGCATTGTGACTTACTGATGTTTGTGTTTCTGTTCTAGTTTTGGCTGTTTTCGTCTTGTGATAGTTGTACTGTCTTCATTTTTTGTGTGTCGCTTGTTGTCTAACTGGATCTATATATGTGTTTATTTTTTTTTTTTTTTTGTATTTTTTTTCCTCGTAAATACATTATGTTATTTTTTCGCTCGTTTTTCGTTGTCACTCTAGGAAATGAAAGTCCAATCACATTTCGAATTCAATTGGAGGTTGTGGCTTCACAAACCTTGATTCCAGGAGTTTGTCTTGTATGCCACTGCCATTAACACCATAGAAGGTTCCAGCTGCTTGATACCCAAAGTGCAATCTTTCATCATTAGCAGAGAGGCATACTCTGCTGCCATTACTGAACACAATGTTCCACTGTTCGTCCCTCCTGGTACTCGTTTCTCGACATCATTGGAGGTGGGTGGGCTGCGTGGTTGTGAGGCATGAGTTGAAGTATGCTTAACTTAAAGCTGCCTTTAAGCGGTGATCACGACGTCATACCTGATGTCATATTTGGGGTTCCTGTCAAATAGCAAGTTATGGAAAACCCTTGACTGGTGTCTGTCAGCCATGTACATGGCAATTCGCCTTTAGTCGATACTCCTCTCTCGTGTGCGTGGAGACAAACTTGCTGACCCAGCGACCGGTGTTTGAAGTGGATAGTGAAAAGTCATCATGAAGAGAGAGTGGTTTCCAAGAAAGGCTGGTCATACCCACACAGGTACTTCGGACAATGGTAACCGACAAAAACGTTCCTCCACCACGGCCATGAGCAAACTTTCTCGGGAAAAAATGTCGTGCGTATTTTGACTTAGTGGAAAAGGCCGAATCGTGAGAAGATGAACATTGTCTTGGAGTACCTACGAGCATATGACTTCACTATGCTCGTACAAACAGGTGCCATTGGAAATGCCGCATAAGAAGCAATGGCCATGCTGTACATCTGTATGTCATTACTGTCCGAAAACTTATTTACAGCCATCGGCATCGCCATCAATGCGCTGCTGACACTTCTCATCCAACATGCTACGTGATTCTCTGGTATGACAATCCATTCCTGTGGGGGGTTCTACAATGTGGCCTCGCTCAAACTCAGTTACCTTCACAAAGGGTGCGTGCCTATGTCATCCTGGCATTCCAAAACGTTCAACACAACTTCAGATCACATTACGACTTTGCTGATACGCCTGAGATTTTCGATGGACAATAATCAATTCCTGATTCGTCCAGAGCGCTGCACTCTTATTCTTGTGTACTGCCCTCTAGTAGTGCCACAAGCAAATATTATATTTCCCAACCCCTTCCTTTGAAACGCCCACCTACGTGGATCTGTTTTCCGTGTTTGAGGCCAAGAAGTGCTGGACCGATAAGGACTACACTGTTACACTCATTAAATGTGCCATCGCCACTCGCAAGACTCTGAACTGGCATGCAGTGTTCTCGTCGTGCTATGTGACGTGCTATGGGACTTGAGTGAGTAGTGACACTATAATTTTATTTGTGGAAAGTCTGTAGCATGGTCCAATGCAAAGCCCTGGAGTATTTTTGTGTATAACTGAAGCGTATATTTAGCTATGTTGGAGTGCTCTGAAATGGTGTTTCTTTTGTGCGNTGGAGTATTTTTGTGTATAACTGAAGCGTATATTTAGCTATGTTGGAGTGCTCTGAAATGGTGTTTCTTTTGTGCGTGAAATCTTGAAAGTACAGCACAAGCCTCGTCTTAAGTGTGGTTTTATTTCATAGATCAGCACATTTTACGCTTCGTGGAAAATCATGTATTTATTTTCAAACACTCTGCATCACAGTTCAAAGACTAGTTAGGTGGGCCCCTTAAGCAACTCTTTTCCTAATTCTGGTGACGTATATCATTTAGTTTTATGAAGCAATAAAATACTAGCTGTAAAACACATCTAGATGGTTGTTGTTACATAACTTGTATCAGAGCTATGATAAATAAACGTAAGTATATTGTAAAGATCTACTTGTGAAAATTAAAACGCAANACATAACTTGTATCAGAGCTATGATAAATAAACGTAAGTATATTGTAAAGATCTACTTGTGAAAATTAAAACGCAAACATGCCTCATTATTTTATTTGTTAATAAAATATTTCTACACAGAGAAAGAGAACTGTTAGAGGGAAACAAAATTTGTATGGGCCAAACAATTCCTAAGTTTGTAAATGGAGAAACAAATATACTGTTAATGGATCAAAATTAATTGTTTTACTATATTTATTTGCACCAACCAAACCGCGCATATTTGAGTGAAACACGATTGTGCATTTCAAGTGACCGTTTATATTGTTGCTAAAGCACGTTAAATTCTTTTGACCGAAGATTAACGTAGTTTTATTATAGATTAACTGTAACAATATTCACCATTTTCGATATCCCTGTGTTATGTTGAGTCATAATATGGCGTTTAGTAAAAATTAAAGTCTATCAACGACTTTACCCTGAAGCGCTTTGGATGTCTCATGTTATACCCACTGACTTACCAGTTACACCGGCACGCTAATCTAAATGTTTCGTTTTATCTGTTGCTGTTCTGCTTTTATTTGAAACGTTTTAGAGGAAAACTGCCTGATTCTAAGAATATTTGTTTTAACGTCTGAAAACTTCCATTCTGAGACACTTGCTACATTTATGTTCTGCAAAATGTGATATACTTGTTATCCAAGGCTATTGTTTATCTATAAAGGGTCTCATGTGTACTTATGTTTCTTTACGTTATATTTGTTATTTATCAATGAAGTGATATTATATTATCATTTGGACAATTCTCTTATAGGTGAATACGCTATTTTCCATAAGGTAGGACAAATCGGAACGTCTGAAAATGAAAGAAATAAATTTCTATTTGGGAACACTTATTCATAAAAGAATGATGTAAAATAACATTTTTCGTTATACTGACGTCATGGTGAATCAAAATATGCTGATTCGTAAAACTTAAAAAAAAAGACAACTGTACTTGAAACTTGAATATGGTGTGTTGGTTCAGAAGCTTGACGCTTTATACACTGACTTACCAGTACAACGTGGAGTTTTTAAATTACAATATGTCATAATACATGTTTATATTATTAATCCCCTACACACATGTTCAGTTGTATATAAATGTCCTTTTTGTTTCCACGTGAAATTATATTAGTGGTGTGGTTTATACCAGCATTATGTTGAACCAGCCATACAAAAAAGCATTACTGGTAGCCACATTGTCACATACATTGTATACAAACGCTCGAGATGTATTTTTAACAAATTCTCCCAAATGGTGCAGCCAACCAAATGTAAGGTGGTACTGTCGCAATTTTAATTTGTTGTTACAGATTGTCCAAGGCAACAAAATATATACTCAGTTCAAAACCAGCCAGTGAAATGAATCTTACATGATAATGCGAAACGTACAACCATCGTGAAATGGCTGTGTGTAATAAATGCATGCTGATATTGTCGAAACAACCAAAAAGTAGTTTGGCCCAACCCATCATTTTTAAAATATTATCTGATTAAATGGAACCAATGCGGATGTTCTGGGCAAGAGCGGTTTGCTTCTGTTAACCATATACTGTTGAACGTAAACAAATAATCTCCAAGCAAATATAACTGATACCAGGAACTATTTCTATTTCTCGGTGTAGGTATTTAGTTACAAGTAGAAGTCTGCTTACAAACTCATGTTTTTCTTTGTGAGCCATAGTAATTCATTTTGTCATTAATTTGAGAAACTTCTCTTTATCACAAATGTGCTCAGATGCTTCTCGCGTTATCTTCAGCTGTTTTAAATAATATTTTCACATGAATGCGTATCCAGATTGAAACTCAGATTTGCATTATCGTGGNTTATCTTCAGCTGTTTTAAATAATATTTTCACATGAATGCGTATCCAGATTGAAACTCAGATTTGCATTATCGTGGTTGTTTGGTTGCCACACTAAACACGTAACACTCCATGCCCACTGAAAAATACGTAATTTTGGGTTCCTTTGCACTCTGTTTAATGATATGTAACATATTTTATTATACGCGAAATGTGGTGCTTGACTCTAAAATTATCCTAACTCGCAGTTTATGCAAGTTACTGTTCACATGTTACACCGAAATATGCCACGNGTGCTTGACTCTAAAATTATCCTAACTCGCAGTTTATGCAAGTTACTGTTCACATGTTACACCGAAATATGCCACGTAGTGTTCTTTTTCTAGCAACGCTGATTAAAATGTCTATCTCCTATTCTGGCGATAAATACAACAGTAGAAAATGATNTGCTTGACTCTAAAATTATCCTAACTCGCAGTTTTTGCAAGTTACTGTTCACATGTTACACCGAAATATGCCACGCAGTGTTCTTTTTCTAGCAACGCTGATTAAAATGTCTATCTCCTATTCTGGCGATAAATACAACAGTAGAAAATGATNAGTGTTCTTTTTCTAGCAACGCTGATTAAAATGTCTATCTCCTATTCTGGCGATAAATACAACAGTAGAAAATGATTTAATTTAAAAAAAAGCTTTGCGTTGCCTTTAAACTAATTTGATGCTTGAAAATCTAATGTAAGAATTTTACTTAAGAAATGCTAATCTTACCTCAGATAAAGACTCACAGATGTAGTGCACGGACAACTTTTGCAGTCGAGGATAGAATCAGAGCAGTTATTTTAGATTGATCATACGCCGTGTAAAACAACTCTAAAAATTTTACTTTATGTTAGTAGTAGTCTTAAGCGGACCAAGTGAGTTAATAATGACTGAGTGATTTTTTTTCCCAAGCCGGTTTTCAAAAGGAGAAGCCTCATTTTAAAATGCAATGGCGCATGTCACAAAAGAAAAGAAATAGGTCTTGATGAATTCACGCGGGTTGGGGAAACGTAACCCCAGGATCGTAGGGTGATATTGTTCTTGGGGTAATATAGATTTCCAAAGTCACGCCCAGGCTTCTCTCGACATCATTAATAACAATCCGGCGCAAGGGGCCGGGTGAACCACCTACCAGCTTTATGTTTTCTGCGTGCCACCAGATATTGTCTCGCGGAACCCATTTCTTGCGCCTTCCTTCGCAGTGGCAACACTGCCATTCACCACTCTTCCATTCAACCTATTCATCCTTCACATCGCAACACCACACCCCGCTCTGAAACAGATAATACCAAGAAAATGCATTCACGCCATTATTACAACTTTCTGTCTTTACACTACGCTCAGCCTCTGAAGTGCCCTTCCCAAGGACCAAAACAAACAATATTTTCCTAACTTAATACAACGTGGTTCATTCAATAGCGGATTTGAATGGTTGTTTACTTGCAATACCATTCTTAAATAGAAAAGGAAAATCTCTTTGGTGTGTATACTTTAAGTGGTTATTCTCGTATTTAGCACAGAAAATATGCAAAATTGGCTGTGTAATATATTTTTTGGTATTGGCATGCCATTTTCTTTACAATCACTTGAGAAATAATTTAAGTATGCGATAACGCATTAATATAGGCGCACACTAAATTAAAGCGAACAGTAGTTGGTTAGTTATGGCTTTAACGATCACACTTACCTTCGAACCCCGAATTTAAATCTTAGATTCCCGGATAAGACACGAATGTATATGTTGTTTTTAGATTCAAGTCTACGTTAGTTCAGTAAGCCAGTGCACCCACCCAAGAAAAGCGAGCCATTACCTGTGATCTGCGGCAGCTTTAATTTAATTAATTTGTAGCTAACACCACGCAAGTCCCCTTTATTTCCTTTATTTTGCAGAAACAAGAAAGTTAAGCATTGTTACGGATGGGAAAATATACCATCCATATATATGTATTTTACTTTACTGAATGACAAATACACAAAATCTAGTCATTGTTTTGTTTAATTTTTTTTTGTATCGAAAATATAAAAATTGTATGATTTGCAGTTATTCACAATGTAAACAAGATACCTGATACAAACTTTTTATCTTTTGTTAATAAAGATAGTTCAACGGCTATGGACAANTTCACAATGTAAACAAGATACCTGATACAAACTTTTTATCTTTTGTTAATAAAGATAGTTCAACGGCTATGGACAACTTTAACATTTACAGATCAATAAATATTCTTCCTTTACATTAAAATAAAACTTCAGTGCCACCAAATAAAAAATACAGAAATTAAAATTAAACATTTTAAGAAATCGTTAATATACTCTTTAATGCACTAATTTTTAAACTAACGAAACCACGCTAGAAAATATGCAAAAGGCAATATGCCATTTTATTTTCAACAAATACTTTGAAACAGGTAATATGAAACATATAAAATAGAACATCCAAGAATAAAGCTAAAATTTTATCTGGATGAACTCGCCAATAGATAAAGGCCATCTGCCCGCAGAAAATTATCCACAAACATTGTTTATACTTAACTTCTGATTTTTATTGTTGCTACAATGTGAATTCGTACCCTAAGTCCGAGAACAATGCTTGCTATTCCAAAAACTGCATCAGTATTTATACGAAAGTCCCTTTCCTTTCCTCTAACCTTGGAGATGTCTTTTTAATATCGTGGCAAATAAGGATTACATCACGCATCCGTTTATATTTTCGGTGCGCATATCAAAAGTCCCTATTTAAATATTCTCCACTCGTATCGCAAATTATAAACAATCATTTGTCTTGATCTGGAAGGTTTTATTTCTTGAAAATGCAACTCATGGCAATTCCGCTCTTGGCGGAGGTAAACAGCCAATAATAATAAAGCACGTCAGTCCTCTATGGTGGCGGCAAACGATCACAGCGCCCATGGTGGCATCGAGTAGTTTGAGTCGGGACATGGGCTGAGCATTTTGATGCCCGTCATTGTAGCGACGTTAATTCAGCCGGCCGGTTTGACCCAGCGTGCAACATGGCTGAGAGGGGCACAAACTGTTGCTAACCTGAAACGTCCATGCATGCCGAGACATAAAAAGTAGGAAGTTTATTTTCAACTTTGTAGCATGTTTTTTTTTNTAACCTGAAACGTCCATGCATGCCGAGACATAAAAAGTAGGAAGTTTATTTTCAACTTTGTAGCATGTTTTTTTTTCGGGTTGGCAAACAATAACATTGCGAAAAATGTAACGTGTATTTGTTGGTTTAGACGAGACGCCTACNTTTTTTTTTCGGGTTGGCAAACAATAACATTGCGAAAAATGTAACGTGTATTTGTTGGTTTAGACGAGACGCCTACCTCAAACTCAAAATAGCTGGTGGTCATATAGAAATCACATTTTCTTTAGCAAATTTACATGCATTATTTAAACTATTTTATATCTACAAATTATTTTTTTGTTATTCTAATTTTGTTAGAAATATCATTATACTTTCTTTAACGAACTAAAATGGCGTTCGTTAAGTATTTAATAATAAAAATTTAACAAAATTTTCAAATAATATTACATTATATACAAATATATCAAGTATAAAAATTCATTTTATTTATTTGAGTATGTCTGGAATTTTCTTTTGTTAAAACATATATTACATTTAAAAGTTCAATTTTTTAAGAACAGCGCCTAGAATTTTATATTTCCATTACCGAATAATTTTTTTTATTAATATTTTGGTTTATTCATTTTATAGTTTTTACATTAGAATATGCCTGGAATTCAAGCTGAGAAGTTTTGACAATTTTCCAGAATCGCATTTTTTGCAAAAATTTATTTAATTTTATTATTATATAGAAAGAATATTAAAATTTTTAATATAAGAAATTAGACTGTTATTTGGTTAAAATCTGGAATTTGTTTTCTCCATATCCATTATAATATCACCAATATTTTAAGTAAGTTTCTGTGTTTAATTTTCTTGTAAGTACCGACAATGTTAATCGTCCAGTTGTTTAGTTTACACCAATTTTAGATAAATTCTGTAACTGTTGATATATTAGTTGAAGAGAATATTTTTATTTAGGTTTATGTTTAAAAACTTTTTCAACCACAATATAATGTACTAGCTGATATTAAAATATTTAAAGAAATATTTAGAAAAAATTAAATCATACAAGAATACACTAATGTGGCAGAAATAGCATAATTGAAAATTGAAACATAATTACTATGTAAAGGGAATGATTATTAACACGAAATTATTGTCCGAATTTGATAGCAGCATGCATATGAAATTACAAATTTTATACAATAAAATTTGATAGCAGTGAAAGGTACTTACTTCACCTGATAGATGAAAATATTTTTGTGTATGCATATTGAAAATTCTTATAAATATTTTTGTTGCATTGTAGTGGGTTCTCTATAACTGCTGCAAATTTTTATTTCTAATCTTTTTTTGTACTACTTACGATCTATTTGGAATGCAATTTCAAATTATTTTGCACATTTTAGTGTTTCTTTTACAAAGCGTATTTTCATATTGTTTTTGCTACTTTTTCTTTTAAATTTTCTTATTTAAATGTTTTTTAATAGTATTACTTTATCCACTTTTATTTTCTTGGATTTTTGTATTGTGTTTACTATATAGTTAGTAGAGAATTATTTATTTCATTAATTTACCGTTATTTTGAGACTCAATATCTAACCATACTTACATCAACTTAAGTTTACATGACCTTCTGGCCTGCTAAATTTGGTGAAAATTAGTTGTATGTCCGGAAATATGTCAAAATGTTTTACTTACCCACCTGGCAATAGTTATTTTACAAGAAGGCCAGCTAAATAAAATCTCTGTCTGCATAATTTATGCTTCAAATGAATACTGTTAGCATACAAAATAAGGTTGGATTATTTTTAATTTTTTAATAAATATAACATACTAATCTATATTATTTATACTAACCCCATTTATAATAAAGGCCTGCCGCACCTTAAACATGTGCGTTTAAATGCCTATTGTAGAACTCCTTGCGTGTAAAATTTAGTGGGAATCCGTTTATTGGTCTGCAAGATATGGCACAAAACATCCATTTTTTCATGTGACGATCTTCATAAGTGGCTAACAAAATGGTTAGTTCATTCGATTATTGTTATAGACAATGCCAGAAAGTTCGCTGAAATTGTTTAGGACTTGTGGCATACAAAGCAAAAAATATCTACGTGGCTGTTATTTTTATAATATATGACAAACATCTTAAATCATATAAATTTAAATGGACTACAAAAGGATACCTTGTCGCAAGAATTTGGTGGGGTGAGTGAAAAGAGTGAAGAGATTGGGAGGTTCTTAATAGCGGGGTCAAGAGAGCCGATGAGAGTGATTGAGGTGAGAATGGAGCAGCGCCAGAATGAAAGGGCGGAGAAACGGGAGATCCCGAGAAATCCCGCTGACCAGCCGCATCGTCCGGCACGAGTTCCACATGGAAAGTCCGGGAGTGACCCAGCTAGGTTTTCAATCTGGTTCGCCTTGGTGGGAGACGAGCAGGCTAACAGCTCAGCCACCAAGGCCCCAAATTGATTTGATGGGAATTATATCATTATTTCCCGAGTTAGGATATGTAAGCTTAAGTTTCAATGTGAAGCTATCTCCTAAAATTGCTGAGAAAAGAGTTTATGTATTAGCTAATTTTATGCTTGCAAAGATACTGACAGTATGCAAAGTTAATTTATAATTGGTTACATTGTTTCGTAGGTATAGTATACAAAGTAAATATTTTTATATAGCCGTTATTTTTAAAATAATATTCTGGTACACATGAAACATATAAATTAATATAGCCTACCATAGTACAAATTCTTCGCCAAATTTGGGGGCAATCGGCTGGTTGTTTCCTGAGATATGATACAAAAACTTTATTGTTTCGCTTGGGGTCATCTTACACATTGGAGGATAAATGATGCGCTGTAAAGTTGTATTTGATGATTGTTATGGATACCGCCAGCATATAAAAAAATTAGTTGAAATTTGTGTCGTATTTTCTTAGATAGAGCATACTAAACTGAGATGTTAATATGAACTCTATTTTGAAAAAAGTACCCGGGCACATTTAAAACATATTAATTTACATGGCTTGCCGTAGTGCTACTTGTTTGGCAAATTGGGTAGAAATATGTAAACTGTTTCCCGAGATATTACATAAACTTCATTCATGTGGTTTCATCTTACAAAATGGCGGAAAAATGGGGCTTAGTGAAGACACGTATGTATTTAACAGATACTGTCAGAATACGAAGTTACAATAAAATTTTATACACGGTTATATCATTTAGCATACTAAGCTAAAATGTTTGTAGGGTCGCCATTTTGAAAAACGTATCATACCCATTTAAATCATATAATATTATATACCCTATCGTTGTACTGCGTGTATGCCAAATTTGGTAAGAATCAGTAAACTGTTTCAGGAAATATGACAAAAACTTATATTCTTCATGTGGCACTCTCTTAAAAACTAATTAAACCTAAAATATTTTACACCCACTATTTCTTAAATAAGGGCTTTAGTAATTAAAATATAATTTATTTACACGACCTACCATAATATATTTCACGTATAAAATTTGGCGAGAATTGGTTTAGTAGTTTTCGAGATATAATATAAACGCTTTGTTGTTTAATGTAGTGCTATCGGCGGACCAACAACAACGTCCAAGGGGCCGCGGTGGCTGAGCGGTTACCCTGCTCACCTCACATCAAGGCGAACAGGGTTTCTATCCACGCCCGGGTCACTCCCGTATTTTCTCAAGTGGGAATCGTGCCGGACGATGCCGCTGGTCGGCGGGTTTTCTCGGAGATCTCCTGTTTTCCCCATCCTTACATCCCGGCGCTGCTCCAACTCACCTCATTTCGCCCTCATCGGCTCTCCAGACCTCGATGTTAAGACCCGCCCAAATCTCTCAACTCTCAACTCAACAATGCCCATTTCAAAATTCAATGCCTTCATGATGCACTGTCGACATACAACATTCGGTTCAAATCGGTTGAGTGATTCCTGAGATATGACATATCATCCTAAATTTAAACATTTCTGCCATTATTAAAGTAATTGCTCGGCGTAGTCGAAAACTGTAAAAAGTGGGATATCTTTAATAATATTTATGTGAGTACCAATTGTGGTGAAATTCGGTTAACGCATTCTAAAGTTTAGGAGACACACACGCGCACACACAGACTCACTGACAGTAAAGTGATCTCACAAGCGTTTCTTTCCTTTGGAAAATTGGCTGAAAATCTACTTTAACATACTTACCTTAATCAAAGTTTGCAATTGTATCCTTACTGGAAGTAGACTTTACTACTGCCATTACTATGAAACAGAGAAATTCTTTTCGGGCATAATTTATTTTGATTCTCGTGCTGATATGTGTGGTATTGCTGTACATAAATATAACACATATTAACGCGTGCAGCTAGCTTATTTATGTAAAAAAATTTTCTGTGGAGGAAATAAATCTATATAAAAAACATATATGTCTTAGAGCTGCGGCACACTTTGAAATTCAATATTTATTTATTTAAATTGGTGTTGTTTACCATACCTGTGTAATTTAAAACATCAAAAGCCTAAATTTTCAAAATAAATTTAGTTTATACATGTAAATAACGTTAAGAAATATATACGCATTAACAGTTGAATTAGAGATACTTGCCTTGTAGCATGTAGCACCCACTTTCGCCCTGTATACCACGGTAATGCGGTGTGTCATGGACTCCACAAGGTACCGGAAGCAGTCGGGAGCCATACTAATCCGTGACTGCTACCCAGTCTCTCACAATTAATGGAAATCGGTAGGAGCAAGATCAACGTTGTGCACAGATTGACGTCGGGTAACCTGGGGGGCCAGGCAAGCAACCTCAAGTCCATGGAGTGTTAATCCAATAACTAGGTCACAATTCGGGAGCAGTGGACTGGTGTGTATTCTTTCTGTAGGTACAGATCACCAGCAGAGCGCTGTAGGTGCAGAAATGGGTGCACATAATCTGCCAGCAGATCTCTGTATCATTAGCCAGTGATTGACAATGGCACATGTACCAGGAAACTCATTTCATACCACATAAACAGTCCGCATACTATTATACTACCACCACTGGTCTTAACTGTCCCCTGCTCACACAAAGGAACCATCGCTTCATGTACAAACATAAAACATCGACGCATCCGTCCAGGCTACCATTTTTCATGCGTCTAGAGTGCAATTGCGGTGTGCCCGCGACTGCTTTTTTCATGGAGCCTTGTGATGTGCAATGATCAGAGGTACCCTAATTGGGGGGGGGGGTGGCTTCTGTACACCATAGTTATATGGTTCTTGTTGGTATAACTGCGCACAGGTTGTTGTGATATAGCATTGAATTGGCGAGTGATATGCTTCACTGTGGCATGTCTATCCGATCTTACTAAGTTAGCCAATGGCGACCCCTGTCAACATTAAGTTGTGTGCCGTGTCAGTTGTCCCTTGGAGGCGGTGGTTTTACTCGAATCCATGAACTCAAGGTGCACTCTTGACGGGGTTGCCCGTTGAAATCCCATTGTCTGCACAACTTAGGAGATGGAGAGCCCCAAATATATATATGGTCACAATGATCTGGCCACGATCAAGTGCGCTGAAATTTAGTTTCGTCCCCATCCTGTGCTCGACTGTTACTCCAACGGTCAGGAAATGGTCTGATGATACCTTAGTCACGCATGACTGGGCATTATTCCATTAAACGGGATGACCACAGCACCATTTCGCCAACACCGCAATCGTTTAATTCTAACTGTTCTTGAGTGTATTTTCGTGTTTCATTGATAGTCATTAAAAGCAGCAAAAACATGCATGTTACGGTTGTCAACTAAAATGTTGTTAATAAGTTCATCTAACATATAGAATTGAAGAAAATTTTGATACAATATGTTTTATAAAAAAAAATTATGTTATTGCATCACCAATTTAAAAGTCAACATGAAGGTATCTGCTGAAAATAGACATACATTTACGGAAAAATAAACGTACGTAAACATGAAAACGATGTTTCATGGGTGGCTCCTTGATTGAACAGTAGGGTTGTTTATAATTGCAAGTACATACAAAGACATGTCAATCAATAAGTTATCCTTTATTATTTGAAATTAATTTAGTACTACGGAGATTAAAATTTATGAAATTTCAATAGGATTCCACATAAGACTGATAACATAAAGTAATATGCTTACTGTGCATCACAAGTTCCAGTAATTTTAAGTCTGTTTATTGGAACAAGAGACCGCATTGTTAGAAATGCCCGTATATTCACAAAACGTTTAACGAAAATTAGTAAATAGGTTTTGATGAGTCTGGCATAACGGCACCCGGCACAGGCGCCAGGCGCCGTTCATTCTCTGTCATTCCGGTCGATCGGCGGTCATATTGGATCTTGATGACCTTGACCTTGACTCATGAACTTGCCCTTGACACAATGTCCGTGACCTTGGATGATCTTGAAACCAATTTTTTTTATATTCTAAAAAAAAATTCCAAAATATTTTGAAAAAACAATAATAAATATTACTTAAAAAAGTTATTTCAAGATATACACGTAGGAGGTTCGGGGTTCGATGACAGGTGGATCGACAAAGTTTCCGACACGACCAACCCTCGCCAGGTCAGCCAGTGTCCATCTCGTCACCGTGTTATATGTCGATGACCTTTACCCATAACCTTGGATGACCTTGAAACCACAAAAATCTAAACAAATTAAAAAAATTGTAAAAATTTCAAAATCGAGGAAAAATTACATAGATATCACCGACTGCCATCTTGGGTCTGGGTGACCTTGACCTTGACCAATGACTTTAACCTTCATCCCATGCCCATAACCTCAAATGATCTTAAAACCAAAACATTACAATAAATAATTTTTAAATATATACAATAAATAATTTTAAAATGTTTTTATAATTTTTAAAATTATTAATTATTTTTTTTATTAATCTGATATATTTTTAAAAAATGTATTTTAAAACTAACATTTTCGTAGGTCTCACCACTTACCATGTCCAGCAAACGACTCACCTACTTCCAACAAATCACATTGTATTAAAATTCCCTTTCCCTTCCAATGCTTCTCATTGGTTAAGTAGTCGGTAGGCCTCCATTCCCCTCACGCATACTCATTCCATAGTATACAGTTATCTTTGTTTTTTTCATTTGCTTTTGTTTTAATTTTAACACCTAGTTGGCACTAGTGTATTAGTAATCGTTTTCGCCACCAGGCGATTTGGCGATTTAGCGACCAGGTGGCAGCCATATTTGTTTTTGATCTTATATAGGTGGCGCTGTCGGCTCCCTTTCAGCCCCCTTATTCACCATATGACATCTACTGTATATTTATTTTTAGTATCACCCACTAGAGCGCACTCATAAGTTTAAATATTCAATTACATCAGGTTGCGGGGCATCTACGAGACATGTAAGAGACGCCGTTTTAGCGACGGCAGCAGCAACGACAGGCATGAGTTTGTACAACGCTCACAGTTCACAAGTTAGCAGCTGTGTGTAAGCTGCACATTGCTCTTTCTGCAACACAAGCTGACGACTGCAGCCGGCGGCAGACTCGTGGCTATCTACAACGCACTGTCTGTCCAGCAGGCTTCACGCTAGCTAGCCTCAGATTCAAATTAACATCATAGAGTAAAAAGTAATTTTGTCATTTCTAACCCCTCATACCAAAACCCATTTTATAACAATCCATGGGGGGAAAAAAACCTCTCATGCAAGTTGCCACGAAAAAAATAGCTTTAATTCATAAAAAATTTACATTATGATTAGCCCCGGAAGGACCGTTCCAGACGAGTTGAAAAATCTTGTGACCGAATTGCTAGCCACTAACTTCTCATAGCTGGATCTCACAGCCCTGATTGAGAATAAAAATTTTATTTTCATAAAAATAGCTTTCGTCCTCATGTTATTTCACATAAAGGGTTATCTGTTTTAGGTTAAAATTTGGCAGGTTGGATTTCTGTACTTCGAGTACTTTTTATACAGTTGTTACCAGAACACGAATTATCAAACAGAAAGGCTTTGGCCGATAAAACTATAAATATTTTCTGAAATAATCTCATTTAAAAGGACTGTGATATTTCGGAAGTTATGCAGTGTGTATGAGGCCATACCATTATGTAAGCTATTTTCTTCTAATTGCTTTATATCATATATTGGATGAGCAGGAGGATTGACCTTGACCGTTGAGCCAAGACCCTTGACCCAAGACCCATGACTCCAAAGTCCCTTGACCCAAGACCCTTGACCCTTGATCCCAAGACCATTGACCCAAAGACCGTTGACCCAAAGACCCTTTGCGCCAAGACACTTAACCCAAAGACCCTTGACACTTGACTCTTGACCCCAAAACCGTTTACCCCAATTCCGTTGATCAAAAGACTACGTGCGGTGCTAAGAGCAATGCTAAGTGCGGTGTGTGTGAGGTGCTAAGTGCAGTGCTAAGTGTGGTGCTACAGTGCTAAGTGTGATGTCACAGTGCTAAGTGTGATGCGTGCAGTGCTAAGTGTGGTACATGTGGGGCTAAGTGCAATGTGTGATTGGGGTGTAAGATAAAATAAGTTCCTCGTATATGAAAAATAATTGGTGTCCCCCCACCGCCAAACCTAAAAAGTGGATATTTTATTTATTTTATATCGCTTTAAAAAATTTATATCCAGGCAATCGGTATATTTAATCGCTTACTGGGTAAAATGTACCAAACATAAATTTTTTTTAATGTGTTTATTTGCACTTTGCACTAGTGCCCAGCACAATGGTGGGCACCTACCATGCTTCTCAATTGCCCTTTGAGTGACTTAGACTTTGTACAGAGCCGTGCATCAACACAGCAGGCCCCCCTTACTCTTCCCGATTGGTAGTTGTGTGACTTGAACTTTGTTCAGGCCGTCTGCGGAGGGATACAAAAAATAGTTCCCAAAATCTTAAATAAGTTAGAAACGCACCTGCTTTGTCCCATTCTGCCTTGTGAATTTTCTGTGTGCGATTGTGAGTGCTACTCCTCTATGGTCATCTTGAGTCTATCAACAAGTTCATTCGGGTCTTCGAGAAATACATAAGGAGAAATCTTGACGCCTTTTAACTTCTTCACACCACTTGTCGGAGGAAACTCGTTGGTGAAATGTGTGGCAATGTGGGAATAATCATTATCCTTCTCACCAGATACTTCATCAACACTATCGTCATAGTCATTATCAACAATGCTGTTTTAATGTTCGTCTTCACCTCTTGTTTCATCCCTTATAATAAATCTACTTTTATTTGTAGCAGGAGTTGTATGGTCATCAGTGACTAAACCCGATGGCTGCTTATTGTGAAGTTGATCGATTTCACGCGAAAGTCTTGGAAGTATATATTTCACGCGAAACAATCTACTGCACGACGCAGGTCACTCATTCCGTCTTAAGCATGAACTAACTCATCATAATAGCATGTGGAATCAGTACCCACCTATGCAGCAAGAGGTGTGACAGCATCACTTGCTGGCTCTCAAAAAACTAATCCCTGCAGTTCTTGGTGCGGTTCTACAATGTATCACCTTGCATAAACTAGATGTGTCCATTGTCGTAATATTTCCTGATGAGAAAAGGACTCTTCGTACGTGTAGTAATCTCATGTTGCCGAGCATTACGACTGAAGGTGAAAACTCAATCCAAGAATCAACATCGACAACAATCAGGCAGCAATGATGCAGGTCATGGACGCATGTTCGTTGAAGTCTAAGGCAGGCCTTAGTATTCACAATTCGTCTTCGCAGTATGACGAGAGAGTGTTTCCAAATCAATGTTCACCTCACGATTCAGAACGACAAATGTAATGTTTCTGTATAAAGGCGATTATTATTGCAGTAAAGAGCCTAGTTTGTGCCCACAGAAGGCCTTCTGCAACAAATGTATTTTTAAAATGTAAAAATATAATATGGAAGCACTCTGAGAAAGCCCATATACTCGTTCGCTCCAGAAGAATACACGCAGATACGTTCATAACATTATATTATTTTAATATGTTTGTAGGCATAAGTATATAGAGATATAAAATATAAATGTTTTAAAATTAATACTGTACATAACTATGCATATAACTATCTGATATTACTATCTTTATATGTAAACCTATGTTATGGTATCTGCTTGTATTCTTCTGGAGCGATCGAGTATAAGGGTTTTCCCACAGTGCTCCCCTATTATATTTTCAAATTTTTTAATATATTTATTGCAGAAGGTCTTCTGTTGGCACAACGTATGCTCTTTACTCTAAAAAGAATCGCCTTTATATAGAAAAATTCCTTTTTGGTTCTGGCATCATGAGGTGAACATCGATTTGGAAGTGCTCTCTCGTTATACTGTGAAGATGAATTGTAACTACAAAAGCCTGCCTTTGATTTCAAAGAACATAGGGCCATGACCTGCATCATCGCTGCCTGATTGCTGTCGGTGTCGATTCTGCGATAGAGTTTTTACCTTCAGTCAAAATGCTCGGAAACATGAGAGAACCACCTGTACTAAAAATCCTTTTCTCGTGAGGAAACATTATGACAACGGAAACATGTAGTTTATGCAAGGTGATACATTGAATAACCGCACCAAGAACTGCAAGGATTCGTCTTTTGAGAGGCAGCAAGTGATGCCTCCAATACCTCTGCTGCTTCGATGGGTACTGATTCCACAGGCGATTATGATGTGATAGTTAATGCTAAGGACGGAATGAGTGACCTGCGTCGTACAGTAGAGTGGTTCACGCGAAAACTAAATTGCAAGACTTTCGTATGAAATCGATGAACATCACAATAAACAGTCATCGGTTCTAAATACTGTTACAAAGAAAAGAAGATGTATTATAAAGGATGAAACAGGAGGTGAAGACGACCACGAAACAGTATTGTTGATAATAACTACGAGGATAATATTGATGAAGTATATGATGAGAAGAATTATGATTTTCCCGACATTGCCACAAATTTCACCAACGAGTTTCCTTCGACAAGTGGTGTGAAGAAGACAGAAGGCGACAATGATACTCCTAACATATTTCCCAAATACCCTAATAAACTTGTTTATAGATTAAAGATGACCATAGAGGAGAAGCACTCACAATCGAACACAGTAAATTCACAAGGTAGAATCGAATGAAGCAGGTGCGTTTCTAGCTTATATAAGATTTTGGGAACTGTTTTCCTTGTATCCCTCCACACGGCCTGTACAAAGTTCAAGTCACAACAATCAATTGGGAAGAGTAATGAGGGCCCGCTGTGTTGATGCACGGCTCTGTGCAAAGTCCAAGGCACTCAAAGGGCCAAAGGGCAATTGGTATGCATAGTGGGGACCCGCTGTGGTACTAGGCACTAGTGCAATGTGCAAATACACACATTACAAAAAAATTATGTTTGGTAAAGTTTACCCAGGAAGCGATGAAATTACTGAGGGCCTGTACATATTCTTTTTAAAGCGAGATTAATTAATAAAAATTTCCACTTTTCAGGTTTGGATGTAGGACTACATAATTTAGTTTTCATAAACTAGGAATTTATTTTAACATGCGACCCAATCACACACCACACTTAGTACCACACTCACTGAACTTTGCACCACAAGCACCACCCTTAGCACTGCAAGAACCACACTTAGCACCGCATGCAGTCTTGGGTACAAGGGTTTTGGGTTCAATGATCAAGGGTCTTGGGTTTTGGGTCAAGGGTCAAGGGTCAATGGTTTTGGGTCTTGGGTCTTGTGTCAAGGGTCTTGGGTCAGGGGTCAAGGGTCTTGGGGTCAAAGGTCCTAGGTTCAAGACTCTTGGGGTCAAGGGTCAAGGGTCTTGGTTGAAGAGTCAAGATCAAGCCTCCTGCTCATCCAATGTATGATATAAAACAATCTGAAGAAAATAGCTTACAGAATGGTATGAACCCATACACATTGCATGGCTTCCGAAATATCACAGTCTTTTTAGAAGAGATTGTTTCAGAAAATAATATTGTTTTGTAGCTCAATGTCTCTCTCTTTGACTGATTCGTGTTCTCGTAACTACTGTGTAAAAATGACTCCGGATACGCAAAGCCTGCATCCAACATATAACACTAGGATGAAAGATATTTTCACATGAAAAAATATATTCCCGAGCAGGGCTGTGGGATCCTGCGATGAGAAGCTAGCGGCTATCAAGTAGGTCACAAGTTTTTTCAACTCGTCTGGAAGGGTCCTTCCCGAACCAAACATAATGTACATTGTTTACGAATAAAAGCTATTTTTTTCCATGGAACCTACATGTGAGGGGTTTTTTCCCGTGGAATGATATAAATTTAAATGTGGCTGTAATTAGTTAAAAATGACTCAATTATTTTGTACTTTATGCCATTACTTTGAAACTGAGGCTACCTAGCGTGAAGCCTGCTCAACGGACACCGCATTGTAGATAGCTACGAGCAGGCCGTCGGCTGCCATCGTCAGCTTGTGTTGCAGGAAGAGCAAAATGCCACTTCCGCACAACTGCTAACTTGTAAAGTGTGAACATCGTACCAATTATCGTGGATGCCCCACAACTTGATGTAATGGAATATCTGAACATACCGGTGCGCTTTAGAGGGCAATACTAAAAATATATGGACAATAGATGTCGTATGATGAGGAAGGGGTCTGTAAGGGAGGTGACAGCACCAACTATGCGTTAAAAACATAAACAAATATGGCTACCACCTGGTGGCTAAACCGCCTGCTCGCCTAGTGGTGGAAACGATTATTAATTCACTAGTGTCACCTAGGTGTTGAAAATGACAACAAATGACAAACTAAAAAAAACATAGGGGGCTGCATAAGACGGAATGAGTATGGCTGAGGAGGGTGGAGACTTGCCGACTACTTTACCAATGAGAAACATTGGCAGCGAATGGTAATATTAATACAATGTGATTGACTGGAAGTGGGTTGTCATCTGCTGGAAAGGGGGCAGCGGTGCCGCAGTGGCCAGGGCGCTCGCCTCCCACCACGGCGATCCGGGTTCGATCCCCGACGGGCTCACTCCTGGATTTTCGCATGTGGGAATCGTGCTGGATGATGCCGCTTGCGGGCTTTCTCGGGGTACTCCCCCCNCTTTCCAGCGCCGCTTCATTCTAGGGCCTCACTTCTGTGATTCCCGGGGATGACGGTCAACTACAGGTCCCAGCTGGAAAGACCGTCACTCGGAGGGTGTTGCCTTGCCTTGGGTGCATCCTCACACGATATTATTATTATTATCTGCTGTAAATGGATATGTAGGGGCTTCCAGAAATGTAAGCTTTTTAAATAAATATTTAAAATTCTACATATTTTTTTCTTAGATTTTTAATAATTTTTTATTTTCAAAAAATTTGTATGATTTTTTTTTATTTTTTGATTTTAAGGTTATCCGAGGTTACAAGCTAGGGGTAATGGTTAAGGTCATGAAGCAAGGTCAAGGTCATCCATATCCAATATGGTATTCGGGTGACGTCATTGTAATGTTTTTCTCGATTTTTTAATTTTGCTTGATTGTTTTGGAATTTTTCAATTTTTTCAAAATGTTTTGTTTTTAAAGTCATGCAATGTGTTGGGAGTCGGGCCATGGTCAAGGTCACGGGTTAATGTCAATGTCATTGACATTTAACTCCGTGACGAGATAGACACCAGTTGACCTGGCGAGGGTCGGTCGTGTCGGGAGCTTAGTCGATCCACCTGCCATCGAACCCCGGACCTCCTACATGCATATCAGTAGTATATATATATTCCTTCTGAGACACCTCCCCAATAAGGTTCATTTTAACCATAAAATACATCTAAGAGTTATGGTTAAAATGAACCATATAGTAAAATCAACTAAACTTTTCTTCTAATGGTCAAACCTATCCATAACTCTCAGTTGTATTTTATGGTCAAAACTAACCATAACGAAAAATCAAAATATATATATATTCCTTCTGGGACACCTCCCCAATAAGGTTCAAGTCAACCATAACTCTTAGATGTATTTTATGGTTAAAATGAACCTTATTGGGGAGGTGTCCCAGAAGGAATATATATATATATACTACTCATATCTTTAAATATATTTTTTAAATAATACTTTTATTTTTTAGAATTTTTACAATTTNATATATATATATACTACTCATATCTTTAAATATATTTTTTAAATAATACTTTTATTTTTTAGAATTTTTACAATTTGTTTGGAATTTTTTGAATTTTTTTTATTTCAAGGTCATGTAAGGTCAGGGGCATGGGGAAGTCAACGTCACCTGGATCAAATATGGCCGCCCACCGACCGGAATGACAGAGCATCGACGGCGCCTGGTGCCTGTGGCGTGTGCCATTATGCCAGACTCGTCCAATCCTATCTACTAAAATCTAGATTTAACTTATGAAATCACAATCCTTAATCACGAAAAAAGGAAATGAGATCCATAAATGCAAAATAAGGATCGCATCCGTCTTTCCTGTAGCTTCTGGTGTCGGGAACGGACAATACCAAGTCCACGCGAAGCTTTGTTTGTAAATACAGCCAGAAAATTATTGTTTCTTTGGCAGTTGGGATATCCGCGGCATTTATAATTATTCTTTCAAACATCAAAATGTAGCACCAGACGCTCATGTAAGAAACACTTATAACATTCATAAACTGCTTGGAACTGAGTGTTACTAAGTTACATTTCAATAAATAACCTAATTGCACCACATGTCGTCGCATGGAGACTGTAGGAATAGTGGTAAAAGTTGCTAACTCTAAAACTTTTTATTCTTTTCGAAATCTCGCACCATAATTAATTTTCTTAAAATATTATTTCAATATTTTATACACAGTACAACACTGGCATAGGAGCCGTGGTGGTGTAGTGTTCAGACTACCGGGTTAGATTCTCCGTGGGATCGCTCCCGAATTTTTGTACGTGGGAGTCGTGGCGGACGATGACGCTTGTCAGCGGATTATATCGGGGATCTCCCGTTTCCTCCGCCCTTGCATTCTGGCGCTGCTCCATTCCTCACTTCACCCCCATCGGCTCTCAAGACTTCGATGTTAAGAGCCCATGCCAATCTCTCCACTCCACTTTACAGCATGGTCATATTGTAAATTGAAGATTGTTTTTCGTAATGACGTAAATATAATATTGTAAACGGTAAGTCAATTATTGAATAAGCAACATTTCTAAAATTTTACGGGGAGTTCTGGAAATTTTTTTAACCAGCACTGAGGGTTGCTAGTGTCCACAATTTTGGGAAGAGGGACTGAAGTGTTACAAGGCGATCCTCTCTTGTCAACGTATACGCGTCTCTCATCTCCCCGTGGTCTGGACGAGCTCGCTCCCCTGCTTTTACCCATCGACAGACCTCACGTGGGGGAGCACGCAGCTTGGGGTGGCTGGCAGCAGCAAACCCTCTGCCCCACTGACACACTGCGCTACAACCGCAACACGACCAGAGGGATGTATTTGTCCGGTAAATCCTGTGTTTCTTGTGGAGAATAGCAGCCGGAACTGTTTCAGCTTATACGTGTCTGCACACGACAGGCGCGGATAACTTTGTGGCAGTATTCCGTTACCCGCGCAATGCACAATACTGCGAGGAATTTGTTCCAATCCCTCAATGGTGGCGCATCACTGTACATTCTACGTCATTCTACTTCCGACCAATCTCCCTCGTGGTCTGGAGCACAAATGCTTCATGCACTTACGTCACGTTGGCGTGAAATGCTGACGGGAACGTGTTGTAAGTTACGTTTAAAATCTAAAAGAACTTGTGCCCCGTAATTAGTGTAGACGTGTATGTCGAAGATATATTTGTGTATTTTTCGGTATGTTTATTCCGCGGTACGTATACGACGTGCATTAATATAAAAGTAAACAAGGCCATGTTAAGGTATTTAAAATTTGTTTACATAATGTACAGTCTCCATCTTTATTTTCAAACAACACGCTTAAAACAGTGCACTGTGGTGGTTCCGCTCCCCAGAATAGCCATTGATCCAAGGAGCAAAGCAACAACGATTGTTTGGCTTGTATCTGGCCGCATCAGTGCAGGGAACGGAATACAGCCTATATAATCTGGTATTGAAATTTAACAAATCTTGCCTTTTTCTATTGTTGTCTTTCGTTTTGTTCGGACTTGCGAGTGTTTCGTTTTTGGGGTAACAGGGAGAGGGATTGTCAAAATATCCTTTCTTTGCTGTTATATTTTATGGCATGTGAATTAACAATGAAAGCAAATAAAATTTCCTCTACGAAAACTCCGAAAACTTACAACCACGTTACAGAGTACTTGACACTTTAAAACGCATTTATTATAAACACTTTCATAGTAGCACATTGAATATGTTCAACCGCGTTCTCTAGAAGTAATGACTTAAATTAAATATGTAACATAACAGCTTTACATTTGATTTGTACCAACAAATAATTAGTATACTACAAATCGATCGATTTAAGCGTTACATAAGCACTATCAGATCACTATTGTATCATATTTGTGAGAAAACGTTAAAGCAGTGAGATATGGATGAAGTAAAATTGTATAGGTTAATTTTAATATATTGTTTTCAAAATTATAAAAACAAATATTTACAATAAAGTTAATAGACTGGGGCCAAAATTAAATATTAGCAATTTTCTTGCACCAACGAAATCCAGCAGACCTGGGAGTGAGTAAAGATTGCTGTAAATAAATGTAAGCGCTTTATAGACGAATAAGGAAATCAACTGCACTTAATGTGTATCTATGTAAACGACTTTCGCTGCCGTTGTTTGTATTCGAAGATAAATTTGCAAATTTCATGTCACATCAGATTCTGCTCTCATATAGCCACTTGGAAGTCCATTAGTAACACCGGCTTGACAAAGCACATAAAGCATTATCATAAGACTTCGTGGGATGAGGCTGGATTCTCAATGTTACAAGTAAAAAAAAAATGTATATATATTATTAGCTAGTGGCGTGCAGTACGACAAGCAAGATGGATGACTAAACTTTAATAAAAGTGCAAATATGAAATAAAAATATTTATCTATAAGGACGCCACTAGTATTGGTTTGCTTATCAGAAATATGCTTTTATTAGTTCCCCTTATGCTTGCTCGTAGTAAATGTAACTTGAGGCAAAACGTAAGATATGTCTGCCCGTTCCTTGTATAAAAATTTAAGTACCAGATTGCCTTAGTCCAAGTAGACCAAGGGGGCAAAAGAAAATGTATTGGGAGAAGAGAGCGTATTCTCAAATACAAGCCTGGTGGGGGCGACGGAGGGGACATGCCCCTCCCCTAAATATATTCGTGAGGGGGAGATTGTCCACCCATATGTTATGAAGCTACTTACATCGGTTGGTAATGGTTTTGGTTGAATTATGTGATCTACAAGAATTTCAGTGAACCGAATGTCGGGAACAGTGGGGAGGATTTTCGGTTTAACAACAACACGTATTTAATTCTATGGGTACGCAGCAAGAAACTAAAATAGAAACCTTAATGGTTTCTTGAATTTACAGTGTTATTGGACGGTTAGAGCAAGGTTTTTGTGGGTGTTTTGGATGGAAAGTATTTTACATGCGACAGAAAGTTAAACATGTCGACCCACTAGTTATTTCGTGAAAGGCTTTCATTAATACGAACCAGTAACCAGTTTATAAAAACGCATATTTATTTTATTTAAAAAAAAATAATTTTTTAAAAATAGAATTTCAGCACCAAGAAACTGTATAAACCCTATCCTACAGTTCATCGATGATAGCAGATATCTCATAATATGCGAGACATTTCCACCATTTTGTAAAGTGGTCAAAAGTCTGAGAGTATCAACAAGTTCAGTCGGGTAATCGGGAAATATCAAGGCAGTGTTTTGTTGCCTTCCACCTTGTTCATGCTGCTTATTGTAGCAAACCTGGCGCGGAGATGTGTGAGAGCATCGAGAAAATCACTAACGTCTTCAGCTCCAAAACTGTCGTCATTATCGCCTTCATCGCCTTTTTTTTTCAGTACTTAAATTCCTTTTCTTGGCAGTTGGGCCATCGTTAGTGACATCAGTCTTCGCAGAAATAAAACAGGTAATGTTAGAAATGATATGCCTAAATTGGAAGAAAATTTTTTTATATCAAAAAATGTTTTCTCAAGGCATGTCATTTCGCCTGTTATTTTGTTTGTGATAGTTTTACAAAGTATGTATTTATTCTATAAAGTGGAACAAAGATTGTATTAATAAAGTTTATATAGTCTCAGGTTGGTCGTAGTGGTATATGAAGGGTGACCAGTGGTCAAGAGAAACCATAAGAATAAAATTTTTGAAACTTTTAAAAGAAAACAGCGTAGAGAAATAAAAGTGTAACATACCTCATTTTTATTGCAAATCAATATGATATATATATATATATATATATATATATATATATATATATCTTGCTCGAAAGAGTTTGGCATTTTTTTGTGGTAAAAATACCGGTAACTCTTCAAGGTTTTTCCTATAAAAATTATTAGTTCTTTTGGTTTTTTTGCCGCAGTGACTTGAAATATGTGGAATGTTGGGAGGTAAAAGATTTTTTTGCTTTTTTTCTTGACTTTTCGGGTTTAAGTTTACCTGTAGTGAAGGTAAAGGTTACGAATATTCTTGATTGTGTTTATGGTCAATAATATATATTTTCTATATTTTTTACGATTTTCCCGAAAGTTTGCATTTTCTGTCGATTTTTCGACTTCAATGTAATCCTAAGATTATCGCGGGTCACGGTAAAGTTCATGGAATTCGAAGATGGTGATTGGGGCTATTAATGAAAACAAATATGGCCGCCGTGCACTGTGACATCACCAAAATCCTCAATCTTTACTACATGATATTGTTCCATCTTTAACGGTTTAGACGGCGTATGGCAAGAGAGCGCGCTGGCAGGAAACTTTTTTCCGACTTGATTCACTATTATCGCCACTGCTTATTCCTTATGTTACTTTACGTAACAAAATATATACTTAAACCTAGCCAGAGAATATAGCTACGAATTAAAAAAACACGTAAATCGGATACGTGGTTCTCGGGTGATAAACGCACTACAGACGGACAGACAGAGAAACGTTGAGTTTCATAATATGTATAGATTGTGTCACGCAGATGTCAGCAGGGTTTCCTCTTAATCGGGTAAAACACATTACTTGTTACAACCAAAGCAATAGTTAACATAACAATACGCAGGTATTTATGCATATTACATGTCGTGTTTCCATATCTACTACAGATGTAAAAATGACTGACTGACCGCTACTGCGTTAGACCTTGTAATCACGCATGATTCCAAATTTTTTGATCGAATTATCCCTTCCATCTTGGATTTATTTTTGGTTAACCATTGCTTACTTTCAGAACAAATATTCCAAAACGACCGCTGCTAGGTCATATGAAATATTGCAACATATTGTGTTCAAGTCCATAATATTTTGCATGTATTGTGTTTTTATCTGTATACGTTATAGAGATTAATTCGATAATTGTTTAATCTCGCATGAGAAAATACTGACTGAAATCAGTCCGATCTTGTTTCAGGAATTCTGTAAAGTTGTTATGTACATGATAGAAAGGTTTGAATTTTAATATCAAATCTTAGCAGTATGTTATTAAGAGATATAAAATAAACACGCCTTAATATGTTTATTTTTTCCGTCAATGTAATAATAGCATTGTATAAAAATTATCTCAGTCCCAAACTCGAATGAAATAATTTTTCAACATAAAACCAAATGTTTATATAAACACTTTCTGCTGACAAAGAGAACCACCTGTACTTTTCGCACGATGAAGCATTACGACATTGGTACCATGCAGTTTATGCAAGGCGATACATTGAAAGAACACATTGAGATCGGCAAGGGTTCGTCTACTGGAAGCCAGTAAGTGATGACGCCAATACCCCATGCTGCATCGGTGGGTACTGTTTACGCAGACAATTATGACGAGACAGTTAATGCTAATAACGGAATGAGAGACCTACGAGGCATCATGGAGTTGGTATTTGTGGAATGTACACTTTCAAGGCGTCCGCGTAAAGTCGACGAACTTCAAAATAGACGGTCGTCAGCTCTAAATTCTGATGATGACCATGCTACTCTTAACAAGAAAAGTAAACTTGATATTAAGGATAAAACAGGAGGTGAAGACGATCATGAAGAAAGCATTGATGATAATGGCTATGGTGACAGTGTTGATGAAGTATCTGATCAGAAGGATGGTGATTCACTCGACGTTCCCACACATTTGACCAAAGCGTTTCCTTCGACAAGTGATGCAAAGAAGACAGAATTCGTCAAGAACGCTCTTTACATATTTCCCGAAGACCCGAATTAACTTTATGATAAACTCACATATTTGATTGACCTGCAAAAACGTGGGTATTTCTCGCGCATTTTTTAGATATCTTCAATTATTATTAAACTGAAGGAACTGGGATATATCACATGGTTATTATTTTTATAAAATTATTAGTATTAAATATTTTTATTTTTTATTTTTGTGTATCGTATCCTTTTTCCCCCTCACAACTTTAAAGTGGTGATATCAGCTATCGACTATTATCAGAAAGATGTGCGCAAATCAAATGATAATAAAGTTTTAAGTATAAAAATGCATGGATAGTTGACTGCATACAAAACAATAATTCAAACAACATGTGAAAAAAAGTTTGGAGATGGCGAATGAATGTAATTTCTATATTTATGGCAAGAGGGGTACAAACCGAAGGATTGATTGATGGAACGAAAGAGGGATTGACTTTAATTAAAGGATTAGTGATTATTGGTGAGGATTGCGAAGGAATGATGTTTGATAAGAGTACGAATGATTATCGCCCTAGCTGACTTCAAACATTCCAAGTCTCAAGGGCCTATTGGTTCGTAAACCATAGACAACTTGCTATTAAAAGTGTTGGTAGATGCTGATCCATATCATGATTATATCATAATTGTGCAGAGAGTCATTACTCATGATGGGCTTGGATTGGTCACATACACATACATTTGTAAATAATCTGTGTACCATATTTTTGTCAACAAAACAGACGAGGCAGAGAATAATTTGCAAATTCCAATATTGTGTGATAATTAGACTTCAGAGAGGAGACCGAAAATTAAGTTCAGAGAACTTTTTGCATGGTTCCGCTATACCATATGTACAATTTCGGTACGAATTAACAAAACACTTAAATGTTTTACATTAAAGACAAAAACTTGTAATGGAATAATAACTACAGATTTTCGATTTTACACACCCTATGACTATAAAAAGTAATATGGCTACCAGAAACATACATACATGCTTGAAGCTCGAAATTATACTTGCAAACTGAATTTCACAAGCCTGCATCCTAAGAGTTCGCCAATTATATTCGCCTACCTAAATGCCTGTACATATTCGCTTGCTTACGAACCGACTTGCGAAAAAATCTGGTCTGCTACAAAATTACTTAAAACGGATATATAAAAACAATCAATGTGAGCATTGACACTTATGATTCAGACCCCGACTGAAAATAATAAAATGTTTTTAATAAAACATTTGCATTTGAAAAAATTTCAAAATTGTAAATACGATGAATTTAAACTAAGAAAACTCTGCAATAAATGTGGTAATGAGCCATATATGCATTGATAGAAAATATATATACCAAAATGTTTAATACATTAAAAATGTCGTTATTGGTACTAGGGTATGGCCGACTCTTCGTTTGGTTTATTTTTTAGTAGCTTTTAAAAAAGTTTATATATAATTTCTTATGTAGCTCAGAGGTTAGAGTACCCGGCACATGTTCGGGAGGTTGTGAGTTGAAATGCCCATCTCTCCACGGGTATTTTCTCTTTTTTTTATGTTACCAAGTGTCATGGGAAAGTGTAAAGTTTACATAATTTAACTCTTATTATCCGATCTCACATTGAAAGTATATTTTCGATATATTTTACTGCATTTTCTTTTAGATTTTGGCACTTTAAAAATGATAAATGAAATACATTGATATAAAAAATTCTAATTATTTATAAATTAATCTATTCATAGATGTCTGATCACTCTACGATTGTTTTGGCAAGGTCAGTGGCCCTGCCTGTCCATGCATGCTCGCAAACTCAACTCCAGTAACCTAAATGAATGAAAAATTTAATATAAAATGTGTTATATTTCAAAGGTAAACCTTTTCATAATATTTTTAAAAAGAAAACAATATACTTAAAGAGAAATACTTAAAAAGAAAACAATATACTTAAAGAGAAATACTTAAAAAGAAAAAATTATACTTAAAAAAATTTATGGCTATATAAAAATTACACTATTGCTGGTCTATGTAAGTCTCGGATAGTAAAAAAAATTTATATAAGAAATTATAACTATGTATTATAATAATTACGGAACAATATTTATTCGAATCCCCACCCCCATCCCTCCCTTTTCCCTCACACACACACGGTATTACCTCTTTTTAAACCGTGTCCCACCACATGTCCCGATAGCCTAGTGGTCTAAGCCGTCTACATACCGACATAAGGTTCAGCAATTTGATCCCGCTATCCTCCTGACGATATTTTGAGCTTCTTAATAAAAGAAGCAGCGCCCCTAGTGGCCAAATCTATAACCAACATGGCAGCTGAGTGACAGCGACACCAGCGCCCCTAGCAGGCGATAAAGGACAAGTGGAAACAAGATGGAAGGGTTGAACGAAAAAGAAGAATAGGGTGGCACACTCTAGCAGTAAATATCATTACAGGTATCGGTGGTGCAATCTAGTGGATGACGACAGAACTGCAGTATGCGACAGATGCGAAGTTAAATAATTGGGAAACAATATGGCTGGCGAAAGAAATATAGCGGCCGGCAACAAAATGACTGACAATATGGAATGACAGACAGCCAATACGGAATGAGAGAGCATGAAAATACAACACAGAATAAAAAGCATGAAAATAGAAGATGGAATGATATAGCATGAAAAAAATGGAATAATAGAGCATGAAAAGACAAGACGGAATGAGATATCTTTAAAAAAAAACAATACGGAATGGAACAGTATTAAAATACAAGAGATGGAATTATAGAGCATACAGTGCAAAACAAAATGGCGGGAAAAAATATGGCGACGTGCTGGCTACCAAGATGGTGGATGGAGATCGAGTTCAAGGTCATCCAAGATGGCGGATGGAGCAAGGTCATCCAATATGGCGATTTTGACCAGATCCAAGATGGTGGACAGCACTAGAGCTCTTAGCCCTTGTTCCCGGAGGAAGATAACCCTACTAATTAAGTGTGTGTCTGTGTGTCTCCCTAAAAACCAAAAAATTTAACAATTTCGGTACAAATATAGTACTAAGTAAGGACATCCTACTTCTATAGTTTTCGAGCATGCAGGGTACTTATTTTCAAAGTGTCAGCAATTTCAAAATTTAGGGTGCTATGTTATATTTCAGCAACCATTTTACCAATTTAAACGAAATCTAGTATGCAGACAGTGCATCATGTAAACAGTGTATTTTAAAATGGCCTTTTTTGTTGATTTTCCTGTGTAAGCTAGAATAACATTTTAAAAATGGGCCTTAAATTTCATCTTGGTAACTACTCAAATCGATTCCCACCATATTAGGCATGTAAGTAAAACTATGTTATAGGTTTTTCACTGTAAAGTGAGAACTTTTGAGGCCCTTGTTACTTTTTGTCTACCAACCATTTTTTTTACTATTCCACCATTTTTTTTATTATTCCGCCATTTTTTAAAATAAATATTGCAATGTTAGTAAAAAACACAGTGTATACCGGGTGAGTTGCCCGTGCTTATTTATCCGTATATATGCAACCCGCGCACAATACTACCAATCTACAAAACATCTCCGCTGTAAAATAATTGTCTCTTGTGTAGACAAGTCCCATTCCGTGTACGTACGCGTTACGGTGCCTCGTCTGTTATCTGAACATTCGACGCCGTTGTCAGCCTGAACCAATCAGGGGCGCGACAATAGAGAATCTCTACAAACCAGCACGTACGCATTGATTTAATTTCTTCAATACAGTACGGGGTGACTGAATTTGTGTGTCACATGAAAAACATAACAGCTCGAAGCGATGCAGATGTGTGTTACTACGGACACGATCGTCACGTACCAACGCATTCGGTAAGCATCGCCTCAATCTGTTTCAACATAATAAACGGATGTGCATTCTATGAAACGTGACCGATTGTCAATGCATTACGGACATAACACCATCTGTTCACCGCTTACTGTACTGACGACAACGAATCAACGCGCACGTGGTGGTCTGCTACGATCGATGTTTTGTTACATGGGGTTTATTGTGCGGGTTGCATAGGTACGAATAAATAGGCGCGGGCGTCTCACCCGGTAAATTTAGACCGGACTCGAAAGTTAACATTTAAGTCAGCAGTAAAATATAATTGTTGACAATTATTCCAAATGATAGGGCTTCAAAAAGTGCTCACTTTACACTGAATAGCCTATATTTCATGTATGAAATTTAAATTTATATGACACTTATTTTCAAAATAATGGTCATATAAATATTTTAGGTTAATTTTCTATATCTACCACATAGTTTAACCAGTTTTGGTATGTTGGAAATATTTATTAAATGCATCATATATGTCAGTTCATAGCCTCTTTTTTATTTCATTTCGTAAGATATCACCAAATTAAAGCATGTCGTTTTATGCCATATCTCGAGAAACAACCAACTGATTCCTACCAAATTGGGCAAACTATTAGTACTACCGCAGGACATATAAATATTTTAGTAGTTTAGTATGCGAGATCTACAAAACCATGTAATAAATTTAAGATTAATTTTGAATACTGGCAGTATCTATTACAACCATGAAATGTGCCTACACAGTGTCTCTTTTGTTCCCATTTTGTAAGTTATCGCTTCATTAAACAATAGATTTTTCTCATATTTCGGAGGCCAATCAGCCGATTCTCACCAACGTTTTCACGCAAGTAATGCCACAATGTGCCATTTAAACTAGCTTATTTTAAGTGGGTTAAGCGAATGTTTTTAAATAGTGCCAATTTAAATCATTTGATTATCACGTCATACATATTGAAAAATTTAACAAAATTCAACCAAACTTTGTATGCTCTCAGTCTCCATTAAAAAAATCAAAAATGTAAATAAGTGCCTCTTTGCACACCTTATAGGATATGGCCAGGTGATAAAATGGAACATTTATACGCTGTTTCTGAAATCAATCAACTTATTCCCACAAACTTTTGCCCACAAATTGTGCTACAGTATGCCGTATAAACTTACGCATATTTCGGTGACTCACATGCTTGTCTTCAAAATGATGATTCTGTAAATATTTCTAGTTAGTAAACACCATCTACGAAAACATTATACTGATTCTAGCTGAAGTTGATGCTCCGAATCCAGTTTCCGTTTCACATTTGGTTGCACGCCAGCTTACAGGACGAGCGTTTCTGGATTCGAGTCCCGGGTAAGTCGCGTGTGAACTTGTAATTTCCTCACATTTCTTACATAAGTTTCTGGTTTCATCTCTAGTGTTATAGCTGTTGACGGGACGTCAAGGCCTACCTAACCATCTAAGCTTGAATAACTTCATCAAAATTATTTGCATCCATGAAGTCGAAAGTAGGCTCATTAGTTATATTGATAACTGGTTTTATGTTCCGATAATTCAATGTTTTGAATTGCCAAAAGATTTATGCACAGGCTAAACTTCACCTTCTTACGTGTAAAATTGCAAATGTTCTTTGGCTATTGGCTGCGTGTCTTTGTCAGAAGACATTATCTACTCGACTGGGCCAAACAGAATAAAGATACTCTGACACTGAACGTCCGTGATTGGTGGGCAGACACTTAAGACGCGTGCAGGTTAAAACCATCCAAACGTGATATTGGTTCTGAATTAACGTGTTTTAGAGTACAGCAGATTGCCCTGCCTATGGACATAAACTTATAGAGGAACAGTTAAAGTATTGCAATCGCGGATTTCTAATATATATTTGTCAACCATTTTTCTGTTGTAAACCATAGTCTGTTTGCATTTCATTCATACGTTGATTTTCAAAACAAGTTTTTAAAATTATATGAAAGATTTTTTTTTCTTTCCGAAATTAACCTTATTTTAAATCTTAAACCTTCGCTCAAAAAGCAAGGAAAGTAACTTTTGTGTTGTGTTGTAAGGGGGGGGAAACTAATAATTTTACAGGAATCTAAAATTTTGATAGATTTATTGTATTTGGCATTTAAGAAATCCTTTACGTATTGGATTTTCTTGTTGCGACTTCACCAGAAATTTGAGTGTTTTGTCACTGCTCAGGTATTACGTGTGTCTTATCGAAATTTCCTCTCGTAAAAGAAGTAAACGTGCCGACCACAGTTTTCCAAAACCAGTAAGTAACTTGTGCCTTCTCTCTTCTGACTCCCTAACCGCTTTGAACAGAATTGTTGGTCGGTTGAATCTCCTCCCCCCTACCCTCCCCCTTTTTCCAATTCCTGACCACCGTATCACGACACTCTGGGGAGTGTTGGATGTGTCGCACAAAAGTAGAGCTCTCAGCCATCATAGCGACCGTCAAGTTCAGTCTAGGGAGGAGGTATAGTCAATTCCCGGTAACTTCAAACTTTTCTAAAACCCTGCTAAAGTTCTACATTCAGGATACTCCTCCACCTTGTGGATACAAATCTTAAACAATTATGAACAATTACGCCAAAGGAACAAAGCATCGCATTCGTGCGCACTTAGTTTCGTGATATTTTGTATAAGAACTATTTCTTACTAGGCATTACCGACACACATATTTTCTCTCTCTGTTTTGATTCACATTAGATATACATAATATATTTTAATTTAAAAATAAAATGTAACATTCTGTTTAACCACAAATAAGGTAGGTATAGCTTAACACAGGTATAACAGGCTTGTGATCAATGACATATGTAGGAAACAGCCAAACACCTCATACTTGGGGTGTTTTTTCAAAAGTTTGATTCAAATATGTGGAAAAACCGTGAATAGACTATACCAACGTTTTTGTTACACCATTAGTAGTAACCTACACCGGATTCTCGGGATGAAAGTGTAAGCTCTAAAATATGTCAGGGACAACCTCTCTTGTGTCAGTCCCAAACGCAATAATTTTATTTAACATTGTTTCAGGTATGAAATAATATAACTTAATAATTAATTTAACTTTTTCAGACGCATTAAGTATTAAATATTTTTAAATTAATTTACTTGCATAGTAAATTTGTAAATTCAGATAAATCTAGAGGTGACGCGTTAATCGCATCATTTATTGCATTATTTGCGTTATAATATTGCCTTGTAACATCTACAACTAACAGAAAAATAACGAATGTCAGAATAAATATTTTTAGCAGCGGGCTACACAGAAAAACACGCCGGTATAATGTCTCGTTTACACCGATATTTTGAATATTTCTAAGTGGAATAAACTGGAAAAGTGACCATTTTTTACACCTTTCATCATCTTCCGTGTTTGCCACTTTGTTAATTATTGTCAACGCTTTTCGTACACAGGATTGCTTTTGATGGCTGTATTTATTTTGTATCAGTAAAAATCAGTGCTCTCTGGTCAGGTATCACATAAATATTATCGCTACTGGAAAGGTGAAAAGTCTTAGGCAAATGATGTTGTCAGCAATGTAATACCAAAATAGTACTGGCGTTCGCAAAATGAACATTTTTTATCTAACGTATTAAATAAGAGAATATAAGTAAATTGTCGGACCTATTATTAAGAAAACAATGTTCTCGCAATTATCATGGATGACGCACACATAAATTTATAGCATTTCTTAATTAAAAGCTAAATTTTCTCTAAGTGAATTACGGAACATATTTTATAATATTCTATCAATGTCAGGGCAAATAACAACCAAAATTCATAACACGGAAACACTACTTCTTTAATGTCAATATGTTTTAAATGTACCTGTTTGAAACTCGGGATTAATTACTTATGCTAATATGCCTGCCTGACAAAAAGGATAAGAGCAATACATTTGCCTATAGCAATTTATTTTTGTTAAAATGCAAACGTTAAAATTTAAATTTATTTAAAAAATATCAGTATACGAACACTAGAAAAAAAAAGAAACAAGTTCCACGCTCTCAATAAGAAGAATAAATTCTGAACAGGAAATTGAAAAGAAATATTTTACATCTTCTACAATTATAATATATTTTATTAGGCTGATTATTTTATTTTTCCATTTAATTGCCATTTTCGTTACCTGCGATGTACTGAGAATATTTTCGCTACATTAGAATTATGCAAAATAATTTTTATGTGCCTTTATATCTTTCACTTAATATTTTAAGAGTATCATCGTATATAATATACATCATTATCCTGAACTCCAGGAGAAATCTTTGTGACATGATTTGTTTTGTGAAAATTGGGTAGAAAATATAATAGGAAGACACGCATACTTGAAAATTGGCAATTAAATTTAGTTATTTGTAAAATATCAGTAGCTACGCGTAATGACACAACAAATTCACGAATAGTGTTAACTTGATTTCATATTTGCCATATGTGAACATTTGGCGAGTGATAACATCGCCCGAAATTAGGAAATTAAGTATTGCCATCATATTAACCAGCATTAGTGTGTTTCACGTGGGTGTTTGTCAATTGTGATTGTATTTTATTGTTACTGTATTTTCTCATCATTAATATTTTATTGTTATTTTTCTTAGTTAACATATAAATCTACAGCTCTCTAATTATATACTAGTGGAAATACATTGAAGAACACCGAGTAAAAATCGTCCAATTCAAACAGGTTTCACAATGCAAACTGTTTGATCGTAAATGATCGTAAAGAGCAGGAGGGGGCTATTGCAGTGCAGGAGGGGGTTATTTTCAGAGCATGGGGGGTCATTTGAAAGAGCATGAGATGTCATTTGCGGAGCAGCGGGGTTATTTAGGGTCATTTATAGGTCACTTAGGGGTCATTAAGAGGTAATTGCGGAGTAATTTATGGATCATTTGCGGAGGGAACAGTCTTGTGAAGGGTCTGTCTTGCAGTAGTCAGTTGTCTGCTTTAAGTGTGACAATAAGTTCAAGCTGAGCGAAGAACTTGTCTCGAAAAAACTGTTGAAGATGCATGTTCTGCAATGAGGTGTCGGTCTTGTGAGGGGCCAGTCTTGGGTGGAGTCAGTCTTGCTAGGAGTCATTCCTCTTGTGAGGGGACAATCTTGTGTTGGCAGTGCTAATATGTAAATCCTCGCACTTTGAAATAATAACTTCTATATAAGCCATTTGATAACAATTCTCAGTTTCATATAGCTAAGTGGTTTTAACATACATGGGTGTTCATTTTTGCACACAACCACATCTTGCAGTTTTATAAATGTATTTTACTTGTGTATTTGAATATGTAGTTAATTTGTGGTCATTATAACTACATGTTCTAAGAAACCTTTTATTAATTTATTTATCAGATTTTTTTCAAATAAGTAATTATATTTAAAGTTAATTATGTGTTTTGTCTTAATGCTTATACCTTTTTGCATGCAGACTTTTATCACCACACTGTTACTTGTGACACAGGGATCAACCTAAATAAAATATTTAGTAAGTTGTATACATGCCATTTATTTACATGAACCAGAAATTTATATACAAACACAAACAACCAACATGTAATATTTCCAACTTGTACTTAAATGCACAGCTTAAGAAGAAATAATGACACGTAAAAAGAAATTGGTTTGGCGTTTAGAACAACGGTACCTTACATTTGTCCAGCACCAGCACAAACTACACAGAGCATCGACTAACTGACAGAGGACGAATTAAAAAATCGACTTAAATTCGGCTTTGAAAATTGAATCACTCAAATCTGGAAGCGTGCCGGTTGCCTCCGGAAACAGCAAATTCACCGCATCATCGATGCTGAGGTCAGGTTCAGATGTTCGTTGATGTTAAGTCATCTGGGAGGAGCTGGGTTCGGGTGCAGTCTTGCGTTTGGACCCGGGATCTCTGAGAGGTTTCTCGTGGATGCGAGGTGACAGATGGCTGCCTTCGAGGTATGAAGATCCGATGTCGATGAAGCAAAGTTTGGCGCACGCAGGGGTGAATGTTCTCGACATTTTGCAGCAGCTACCACGTCGTGCCGCATGTAAAAAACACAACACTTGTAGCCTGGGGTACAATAGATAACCTGCTGGCAAAGCTCGAACAGTGTTGACATTATAATACCGCGAATTAGGATCAAACATGCTGCGGTCGACATCTTCCACTGGGAGAGGATCTGGAAGCAGGTCTCCTTCAGATTATCTGTTGTCGCCGACTGCAAACTGGTACTCTGCTGGCTGTGGCGGCTGGCAGCCACGAGACTGGTAAACTTCTTGAAACCATCACATATGCAGACTGAAAGATATGCTTGCTCGCGAGGCCGAGAACTGGTGATAGGGCTAGCTGTCACTGCTTATATGGCCAAAGGCGTTTCAAGATGGCTGCCAGCTTACGACGTCGTTGCTAGATAGGCGTCTCACCTGTGTGGTGATGACAAGGTCTGCCATACGGTCCAGGATGGTGGTGTGCTGGTGGCCATTACAATTCACCATCCATATAATTGCATCATGGCAACCGTGCGTCTTTAATTCGTAACTGATTGTTCCTGCACCACAAACTTGACTCCGCTTTTCTTCTTCCGCAAGCGATAACAGCTGACTTGCAGTGACAGTCATCGATGCCTATAGCAAATTCGTCTGGGCCAGGCCCGTCAAGACGAAGAATGCATGCATTGTCACCGAGGCCAAGGGTTTGGAAATGTACAACATGGGATCTATCTGGTGGTAGATAAAAAATAAATAAAAAAATTAATAACCAGCAAACTCTAGTGTACACTAATGGAAAAAAGAAAAATTTTCTTAAAGTTGTAATTTAGTGGCCAATGGGCAGATACGATTGATTGGTGTGGGTGGAGGGATAATTTTCGTTATGTAAGGTCAATGATTAATTTCTGTGGATGAATTGGTGAGGGGATTGTGGTGGTTGTGTGAGCAAGGGAAGGGGGTCTAATTTGATATATTATTCGATTTTAAAGAATTTTTCGAATATTTTATGAATTTTGGGGGCAATGGGGTCAAAGTTAAGGTCGCCAATATTCAACATTGTGGTTGGAGTCAGTGATTTAATATGTTCGTAAACTTTTATTACGTTCGTCGATTTTTTGCAATTTTTTCTCAACTTTTAGAGTTCAAGATCGTTATGGTCAAGGTCGTCACCAAAATCCAATATGGAAGTCGGAGTCACTAATATTATGTCTTCGCCAATTTTTATGAATTTTTTCGATTGTTCTTAATTTTTTCTAAGTTATTTTTTCATCGTCATTGGGTTAAAGGTCAGGCCACTCGCATCCAACATGGGAGTCGGAGTGAGGAACGTAATATGTTCGTCGATTTTTATGATTTTTTTCGATTTTTGACATTTTTTTCTAAATTATTTGCTTTCAAGGTAATAATAAGGTCAAGGCCATCGGCATCCAACATGGATGTCTGAGTCAGTAATGTAATATGTTCCTACTCTCTCATTAGTGTCTTTCGAATTTTACCATTGTTTTCTCGATTTTTATGACTGCGGAGTGTCTGGGTGGTGGTTTCAAGAAGAGGGGAGGGTGGTGTGGTAAGTGTGAGGTAAACGTTATATGTTCCTCGATTTTTAGAATCAATTTTTCGATTTTTTGCGATTTTTCTCGATATTTTTTATGATTGTTAGGAGGTTGGTGCGGTTAGGGGGTGGGGTGAGGGTAGTGGGATGATGGTGACGGTAACATTATGTGTTCTTAGATTTTTAGAATCAATTTTTATATCTTTGAGGTTTTCTCTATTTTTTATGATTTGGAAAGGGGGTGCGGGGAGGGGGTGAGGAGAGAGTGGTGGGCTGGGTGTGAGGTTAACATTATATGTTCCTCAATTTTTGCGATTTTTCTCGATTTTTTTATGATTGCGTGCGCGGGAGGTAGTGAGGGGAGGTTTGGTGGGGTGAGCGATGGGTCGGGTAGGGTAAATTTATTTTTCTCGATTTTTAGAATTTTTAAAAAAAAAAATTTTTTATTTGAGTTCAGGGTCAATGTCATGGGTTAAGGCCAAGGTTATCAATATCCAATATGGTGGTCGGGTGCCACCACAACGTGGCCACCCCAGGTCGCCTCGACATCAGAGTTGGCTGGTGGCTCCTGGCTCCTAAACAAGATACCATTCCCAGACGTAATATAACCCTACTAGTAACGACCATCGCCCAACTACGTAAAGTAGTACAGCGANACAAGATACCATTCCCAGACGTAATATAACCCTACTAGTAACGACCATCGCCCAACTACGTAAAGTAGTACAGCGAGCATGAGATGCAATGTCCCAGAGAGACATTCAGCACTTGTGCAACAGGTTATATGCCAGAGTTGCTGCATATGTGACTGTTCGGGGTGGTTAAATTACTTGTTAAGGTGCCTGATGTGTGTGTTGCATTTAATGTTCTGAATGTCCCAAGGACTGATATTTTGATCAGTACCACATACCATCTCCTTCATCTTGTGTACCAACTCTGAGACAAATTACGTGTATTCCTACATGATGTTCTTAAATGCATTTCTACTAGTGTATTAACTGTTTTGAAACGCATGATATTTTTGAACTGGCCCATTAGTCAACTGCACGGTAGGACAGAGAATTGTGTTAATGGGGAGAATAGACATAATAACCACGTAAATTAATTGGTGTTCTGAAGCTCTGTCCGATGCTTTCGAGCTGATTTGATGCACACATTCACACTGATTTGATATGTCGAGTGAATTATTATTTTTTCGTTGTATAGGTTTTTTCTCATTTTGGCTACTTATTACTAAATATTTTTTGCATTGTCTCTAATTGCTGTACTTAGATTATAGTATTTCATATAAGAATAAACTAAATAAACCGTCTTTACAAACTACACAATTCAGATAAACGAACTTAAATAGGTAACAAAAGTACAGCTATTATGGTGTAACTCTGCAAAGTCAACTATAATTGATCATGCTCGTAGACTCTCTCTGTATTATTTAACAAAACAGGTTCTTGGCTCATTTATTTATTTCCATAACGAAATATACTATGAGATAAACCATCATACAGTAAGCTTCATGGGTATCTATATTTAAATAACTTGTATAGGGCTTGTAAGGTTATTTTAAGAAACTCTTCATATAGATTCCCTTCTTGTATCGGGTAGGCGCGATGGTGTAGTGGTCAGACTACTCGCCTCCCACCCAGGTAAACCAGGTTCGATTCCCGACATGATCACCCACATGTGGGAATCGTGCCGGACAATGCCGCTGGTCATCGGGTTTTCTCGGGGATCTTCCTTTTCCCCCACCCTTGCATCCTNTGGGAATCGTGCCGGACAATGCCGCTGGTCATCGGGTTTTCTCGGGGATCTTCCTTTTCCCCCACCCTTGCATCCTGGCACTGGTCTACACTCACCTTGCTTCACCTCCATCGGCTCTCAAGACCACGATGTTAAGAGCCGTCCAAACCTCTCCACGCCACTCAATTTCACTCTTCTTGTATCGCCGATCAAATGAGAGCCGCATTGACAGGTGAAATATTATGTCATGAAAATTGTCGCTACTCGGTCACCTGAGTTATACAGGGGGTGGGCAGTAGTTCATATAGTTAAATTTTATTGGTGGANTGGGAATCGTGCCGGACAATGCCGCTGGTCATCGGGTTTTCTCGGGGATCTTCCTTTTCCCCCACCCTTGCATCCCGGCACTGGTCTACACTCACCTTGCTTCACCTCCATCGGCTCTCAAGACCACGATGTTAAGAGCCGTCCAAACCTCTCCACGCCACTCAATTTCACTCTTCTTGTATCGCCGATCAAATGAGAGCGGCATTGACAGGTGAAATATTATGTCATAANGCTTCACCTCCATCGGCTCTCAAGACCACGATGTTAAGAGCCGTCCAAACCTCTCCACGCCACTCAATTTCACTCTTCTTGTATCGCCGATCAAATGAGAGCGGCATTGACAGGTGAAATATTATGTCATAAAAATTGTCGCTACTCGGTCACCTGAGTTATACAGGGGGTGGGCAGTAGTTCATATAGTTAAATTTTATTGGTGGAGACTAATGACACCTGAGGTTGTTGCTTTAGGGGTAAACAAATACTCGTAATCTCCGTTATTTAACACACCAGGATTTTATTGATCAGAAGGTCACATAGTTATTACACACACTGGCGAGACTGAGCCCCCCTCTAGTCGTAAGCCTGGAGGGCCAGTGGGCTGAATACTATGTCTCGGGGAAGGTTGTTGAAGGGAGACGTTTCTCTTCTTATCTGTGACTGTCTTCGTTGATAGCTGAGGCATGGTGAGTTGGGTGACCCTAGTTCGGGCCCTCGGACTGGCTCTCGTTAATGTGCTGTACGAAGTTGGCTGTTTCCTGCGGCTTTGACGGTCTCTCAATGAAGCCCGGGATTAGGGTTCTCCCGTGACTTGCACTTTCATTGCGATCCCGGCTGGAGTTCTGGTTGGAGACTGCTTCCTCCTCGTCTTTCTTCCGGCCATCGCGTTTCTGTCTGCATTCCTAACCGCGGAAACTGCCACTACGTTTCGGAAATGAACTCATAAGTTCTCGGCACTTCTACTCGGTTTGTCTCGGAAATTTACACATGAAGTTTCTGCTGTTCCTGGGTTCTCTCCCTGGTGACATTACTATTGACTTACTGACTGACTGACTGACGTCGCCATCCGGCGCACGACTACGTCTTCTCGGGGAATGACGCCTCTCGGACTTCGGCTGCCACTCGTTTCCGGGAATTTACTCATATTCTCGGCACTGTTCTCGTCACACGGCTGATTACTCCCGTGTCTGCTACTCCCGTTTCGGCTGCTTCTATCTCGTCTCGCGGCTGAACCGCCGAACTACTCCCGTCTCGGCTGGCGATAATTGCTCCCGAACAATCGACTGTGAACAACTGATTGTACATTACTGCCTGGGGCCGGTCCCGAACTCCGGCCCGTTGATATCACTGCCTCTCGCCTAACTGCCTTCTCTGTATCGCTTACGACTGCCGATGACAACTGCCCGACGATCACTGAATGACCGCCCACGACTGAATGACCACGAACCTTCGCTGCTCTCGAATTTAACCCGTCTCTTGATATATTCAAATTGGCTGTCAGCAAATTTTGTCGACAGAAACTGG